>JAJUPC010000527.1:0-231090 GCA_023614405.1 Avena insularis | reverse complement strand
AACACACATGCAATGACTCTAGTGGTTGATCCAGTTTTGTTTGTGGAAATAACACACATGCAATGACTCTAGTGGTTGATCCATGTATGGTTTGTGAAAAGAACACACATGCAGTGACTCTAGTGTTGCTTTTAGTATAAGAACACACATGCAATGACTCTAGTGGTTGATCCATGTGTAGTTTGTGGAAATAACACATATGCAATGACTCTAGTGGTTGATCCATGTGTGGTTTGTGGAAATAACACACATGCAATGACCACTGGTGGATCCATGTGTGGTTTGTGGAAAGAACACACATGCAATGACTCTAGTGGTTGATCCATGTGTGGTTTGTGGAAAGAACACACATGCAATGACTCTAGTGGTTGATCCATGTGTGGTTTGTGGAAAGAACACACATGCAATGACTCTAGTGGTTGATCCATGTGTGGTTTGTGGAAAGAACACACATGCAATGACTCTAGTGGTTGATCCATGTGTGGTTTGTGGAAAGAACACACATGCAATGACCACTGGTGGATCCATGTGTGGTTTGTGGAAAGAACACACATGCAATGACTATAGTTGTTGATCCATGTGTGGTTTGTGAAAAGAACACACATGCAATGACTCTAGTGTTGGTTTTAGTATAAGAACACACATGCAATGCCTCTAGTGGTTGATCCATATGTGGTTTGTGGAAAGAACACGCATGCAATGACTCTAGTGGTTGATCCATGTGTGGTTTGTGGAAATAGCACACATGCAATGACCACTGGTGGGTCCACATGTGTGGTTTGTGGAAAGAACACACATGCAATGACTATAGTGGTCGATCCATATGTGATTTGTGGAAATAACACACATGCAATGATTCTAGTGGTTGATCCATGTGTGGTTTGTGAAAAGAACACACATGCAATGACTCTAGTGCTGGTTTGTGGTTTTAGTATAAGAACAAACATGCAATGAATCTAGTGGTTGATCCATGTGTGGTTTGTGGAAAGAACACACATGCAATGACTAGTGGTTGATCCATGTGTGGTTTGTGGAAAGAACACACATGCAATGATTCTAGTGGTTGATCCATGTGTGGTTTGTGAAAAGAACACACATGCAATGACTCTAGTGCTGGTTTGTGGTTTTAGTATAAGAATAAACATGCAATGAATCTAGTGGTTGATCCATGTGTGGTTTGTGGAAAGAACACACATGCAAAGACTAGTGGTTGATCCATATTTGGTTTGTGCAAACAACACACGTGCAATGACCACTGGTGGATCCATCTGTGGTTTGTGGAAAAGAACACACATGCAATGACTCTAGTGCTGGTTTGTGGTTTTAGTATAAGAACAAACATACAATGACTCTAGTTGTTGATCCATGTGTGGTTTGTGGAAAGAACACACATGCAAAGACTAGTGGTTGATCCATATGTGGTTTGTGCAAACAACACACATGCAATGAACACTGGTGGATCCATCAGTGGTTTGTGGAAAAGAACACACATGCAATGACTCTAGTGCTGGTTTGTGGTTTTAGTATAATAACAAACATACAATGACTCTAGTGGTTGATCCATGTGTGGTTTGTGGAAAGAGCACACATGCAATGACTCTAGTGGTTGATCCATGTGTGGTTTGTGGAAATAACACACATGCAATGACCACTGGTGGGTCCACATGTGTGGTTTGTGGAAAGAACACACATGCAATGACTCTGGTTGATCCATATGTGGTTTGTGCAAAGAACACACATGAAATGACTCTAGTGGTGGATTCATGTGTGGTTTGTGGAAAACAACACACATGTAATGACTCTAGTGCTGGTTTCAGTATAAGAACACACATGCAATGACTCTAGTGGTTGATCCATGAGTGGTTTGTGGAAATAACACATATGCAATGACTCTAGTGGTTGATCCATGTGTGGTTTGTGGAAATAACACACATGCAATGACTGTAATGGGTCCACATCTGGTTTGTGGAAAGAACACACGTGCAATGACCACTGGTTGATCCATAAGATGTTTGTGGAAAAGAACACACATGCAATGACTCTAGTGGTTGATCCATATGTGGTTCGTGGAAAGAACACACATGCAATGACCACTGGTGGATGCATGTGTGGTTTATGGAAAAGAACACACATGCAATGAGCACTGGTGGATCCATGTGTTGTTTGTGGAAAAGAACACACATGCAATGACTCTAGTGGTTGATCCATGTTTGTTTGTGGAAATAACAAACATGCAATGACTCTAGTGGTTGATCCATGTGTGGTTTGTGAAAAGAACACACATGCAATTACTCTAGTGTTGGTTTTAGTATAAGAACACACATGCAATGACTCTAGTGGTTTATCCATATGTGGTTTGTGGAAAGAACACACATGCAATGACTCTAGTGGTTGATCCATGTGTGGTTTGTGGAAATAACACACATGCAATGACCACTGGTGGGTCCACATGTGTGGTTTGTGGAAAGAACACACATGCAATGACTCTGGTTGATCCATATGTGGTTTGTGGAAAGAACACACATGAAATGACTCTAGTGGTGGATTCATGTGTGGTTTGTGGAAAAGAACACACATGTAATGACTCTAGTGCTGGTTTCAGTACAAGAACACACATGCAATGACTCTAGTGGTTGATCCATGTGTGGTTTGTGGAAAGAACACAAATGCAATGACCACTGGTGGATCCATGTGTGGTTTGTGGAAAATAACACACCTGCAATGGCTCTAGTACTGGTTTGTGGTTTTAGTATAAGAACACACATGCAATGACTCTAGTACTGGTTTGTGGTTTTAGTATAAGAACACACATGCAATGACT
The DNA here is from genome assembly GCA_023614405.1 of Avena insularis. Classification (NCBI taxonomy): domain Eukaryota; kingdom Viridiplantae; phylum Streptophyta; class Magnoliopsida; order Poales; family Poaceae; genus Avena; species Avena insularis. The sequence goes on along the minus strand of JAJUPC010000527.1, from coordinate 228,269 downwards.
CTAGTGGTTGATCCATGTGTAGTTTGTGGAAAGAACACACATGCAGTGACTCTAGTGGTTGATCCATGTGTGGTTTATGGAAATAACACACATGCAATGACCACTGGTGGGTCCACATGTGTGGTTTGTGGAAAGAACACACATGCAATGACTATAGTTGTTGATCCATGTGTGGTTTGTGAAAAGAACACACATGCAATGACTCTAGTGTTGGTTTTAGTATAAGAACACACATGCAATGCCTCTAGTGGTTGATCCATATGTGGTTTGTGGAAAGAACACACATGCAATGACTCTAGTGGTTGATCCATGTGTGGTTTGTGGAAATAGCACACATGCAATGACCACTGGTGGGTCCACATGTGTGGTTTGTGGAAAGAACACACATGCAATGACTATAGTGGTCGATCCATATGTGATTTGTGGAAATAACACACATGCAATGATTCTAGTGGTTAATCCATGTGTGGTTTGTGAAAAGAACACACATGCAATGACTCTAGTGCTGGTTTGTGGTTTTAGTATAAGAACAAACATGCAATGAATCTAGTGGTTGATCCATGTGTGGTTTGTGGAAAGAACACACATGCAATGACTAGTGGTTGATCCATGTGTGGTTTGTGGAAAGAACACACATGCAATGATTCTAGTGGTTGATCCATGTGTGGTTTGTGAAAAGAACACACATGCAATGACTCTAGTGCTGGTTTGTGGTTTTAGTATAAGAATAAACATGCAATGAATCTAATGGTTGATCCATGTGTGGTTTGTGGAAAGAACACACATGCAAAGACTAGTGGTTGATCCATATTTGGTTTGTGCAAACAACACACGTGCAATGACCACTGGTGGATCCATCTGTGGTTTGTGGAAAAGAACACACATGCAATGACTCTAGTGCTGGTTTGTGGTTTTAGTATAAGAACAAACATACAATGACTCTAGTGGTTGATCCATGTATGGTTTGTGGAAAGAGCACACATGCAATGACTCTTGTGGTTGATCCATGTGTGGTTTGTGGAAATAACACACATGCAATGACCACTGGTGGGTCCACATGTGTGGTTTGTGGAAAGAACACACATGCAATGACTCTGGTGGATCCATATGTGGTTTGTGCAAAGAACACACATGAAATGACTCTAGTGGTGGATTCATGTGTGGTCTGTGGAAAAGAACACACATGTAATGACTCTAGTGCTGGTTTCAGTATAAGAACACACATGCAATGACTCTAGTGGTTGATCCATGTGTGGTTTGTGGAAATAGCACATATGCAATGACTCTAGTGGTTGATCCATGTGCGGTTTGTGGAAATAACACACATGCAATGACTGTAATGGTTCCACATCTGGTTTGTGGAAAGAACACACGTGCAATGACCACTGGTTGATCCATCAGATGTTTGTGGAAAAGAACACACATGCAATGACTCTAGTGGTTGATCCATATGTGGTTTGTGGAAAGAACACACATGCAATGACCACTGGTGGATGCATGTGTGGTTTGTGGAAAGAACACAAATGCAATGACTCTGGTTGATCCATATGTGGTTTGTGCAAAGAACACACGTGCAATGACTCTAGTGGTTGATCCATGTGTGGTTTGTGGAAATAACACACATGCAATGACCACTGGTGGGTCCACATGTGTGGTTTGTGGAAAGAACACACATGCAATGACTATAGTGGTCGATCCATATGTGATTTGTGGAAATAACACACATGCAATGATTCTAGTGGTTGATCCATGTGTGGTTTGTGAAAAGAACACACATGCAATGACTCTAGTGCTGGTTTGTGGTTTTAGTATAAGAACAAACATACAATGACTCTAGTGGTTGATCCATGTGTGGTTTGTGGAAAGAACACACATGCAATGACTCTAGTGTTGGTTTTAGTATAAGAACACACATGCAATGACTCTAGTGGTTTATCCATATGTGGTTTGTGGAAAGAACACACATGCAATGACTCTAGTGGTTGATCCATGTGTGGTTTGTGGAAATAACACACATGCAATGACCACTGGTGGGTCCACATGTGTGGTTTGTGGAAAGAATACACATGCAATGACTCTGGTTGATCCATATGTGGTTTGTGGAAAGAACACACATGAAATGACTCTAGTGGTGGATTCATGTGTGGTTTGTGGAAAAGAACACACATGTAATGACTCTAGTGGTGATTTTAGTACAAGAACACACATGCAATGACTCTAGTGGTTGATCCATGTGTGGTTTGTGGAAAGAACACAAATGCAATGACCACTGGTGGATCCATGTGTGGTTTGTGGAAAAGAACACACCTGCAATGACTCTCGTACTGGTTTCTGGTTTTAGTATAAGAACACACATGCAATGACTCTAGTACTGGTTTGTGGTTTTAGTATAAGAACACAAATGCAATGACTCTAGTGGTTGATCCATGTGTAGTTTGTGGAAAGAACACACATGCAGTGACTCTAGTGGTTGATCCATGTGTGGTTTATGGAAATAACACACATGCAATGACCACTGGTGGGTCCACATGTGTGGTTTGTGGAAAGAACACACATGCAATGACTATAGTGGTTGATCCGTGTGTGGTTTGTGAAAAGAACACACATGCAATGACTCTAGTGTTGGTTTTAGTATAAGAACACACATGCAATGCCTCTAGTGGTTGATCCATATGTTGTTTGTGGAAAGAACACACATGCAATGACTCTAGTGGTTGATCCATGTGTGGTTTGTGGAAATAGCACACATGCAATGACCACTGGTGGGTCCACATGTGTGGTTTGTGGAAATAACACACATGCAATGACTCTGGTTGATCCATATGTGGTTTGTGGAAAGAACACACATGGAATGAATCTAGTGGTGGATCCTTGTGTGGTTTTTGAAAAAGAACGCACATGCAATGACTCTAGTGCTGGTTTGTGGTTTTAGTATAAGAACAAACATGCAATGACTCTAGTGATTGATCCATGTGTGGTTTGTGGAAAGAACACACATGCAATGACTAGTGGTTGATCCATATGTGGTTTGTGGAAAGAACACACATGCAATGACTCTAGTGGTTGATCCATGTGTGGTTTGTGGAAAGAACACACATGCAATGACTAGTGGTTGATCCATATGTGGTTTGTGGAAAGAACACACATGCAATGACCACTGGTTGATCCATGTGTGGTTTGTGGAAAGAACACACATGCAATGACTAGTGGTTGATCCATATGTGGTTTGTGGAAAGAACACACATGTAAAGACTAGTGGTTGATCCATATGTGGTTTGTGCAAACAACACACATGCAATGACCACTGGTGGATCCATCTGTGGTTTGTGGAAAAGAACACACATGCAATGACTCTAATGCTGGTTTGTGGTTTTAGTATAAGAACAAACATACAATGACTCTAGTGGTTGATCCATGTGTGGTTTGTCGAAAGAGCACACATGCAATGACTCTAGTGGTTGATCCATGTGTGGTTTGTGGAAATAACACACATGCAATGACCACTGGTAGGTCCACATGTGTGGTTTGTGGAAAGAACACACATGCAATGACTATAGTGGTCGATCCATATGTGATTTGTGGAAATAACACACATGCAATGATTCTAGTGGTTGATCCATGTGTGGTTTGTGAAAAGAACACACATGCAATGACTCTAGTGCTGGTTTGTGGTTTTAGTATAAGAACAAACATGCAATGAATCTAGTGGTTGATCCATGTGTGGTTTGTGGAAAGAACACACATGCAATGACTAGTGGTTGATCCATGTGTGGTTTGTGGAAAGAACACACATGCAATGACCACTGGTGGATCCATGTGTGGTTTGTGGAAAAGAACACACATGCAATGACTCTAGTGCTGGTTTGTGGTTTTAGTATAAGAACAAACATACAATGACTCTAGTTGTTGATCCATGTGTGGTTTGTGGAAAGAACACACATGCAAAGACTAGTGGTTGATCCATATTTGGTTTGTGCAAACAACACACATGCAATGACCACTGGTGGATCCATCTGTGGTTTGTGGAAAAGAACACACATGCAATGACTCTAGTGCTGGTTTGTGGTTTTAGTATAAGAACAAACATACAATGACTCTAGTGGTTGATCCATGTGTGGTTTGTGGAAAGAGCACACATGCAATGACTCTAGTGGTTGATCCATGTGTGGTTTGTGGAAATAACACACATGCAATGACCACTGGTGGGTCCACATGTGTGGTTTGTGGAAAGAACACACATGCAATGACTCTGGTGGATCCATATGTGGTTTGTGCAAAGAACACACATGAAATGACTCTAGTGGTGGATTCATGTGTGGTTTGTGGAAAAGAACACACATGTAATGACTCTAGTGCTGGTTTCAGTATAAGAACACACATGCAATGACTCGAGTGGTTGATCCATGTGTGGTTTGTGGAAATAACACATATGCAATGAATCTAGTGGTTGATCCATGTGCGGTTTGTGGAAATAACACACATGCAATGACTGTAATGGGTCCACATCTAGTTTGTGGAAAGAACACACGTGCAATGACCACTGGTTGATCCATCAGATGTTTGTGGAAAAGAACACACATGCAATGACTCTAGTGGTTGATCCATATGTGGTTTGTGGAAAGAACACACATGCAATGACCACTGGTGGATGCATGTGTGGTTTATGGAAAAGAACACACATGAAATGAGCACTGGTGGATCCATGTGTGGTTTGTGGAAAAGAACACACATGCAATGACTCTAGTGGTTGATCCATGTTTGTTTGTGGAAATAACACACATGCAATGACTCTAGTGGTTGATCCATGTGTGGTTTGTGAAAAGAACACACATGCAATGACTCTAGTGTTGGTTTGAGTATAAGAACACACATGCTATGACTCTAGTGGTTTATCCATATGTGGTTTGTGGAAAGAACACACATGCAATGACTCTAGTGGTTGATCCATGTGTGGTTTGTGGAAAGAACACACATGCAATGACTCTGGTTGATCCATATGTGGTTTGTGGAAAGAACACACATGAAATGACTCTAGTGGTGGATTCATGTGTGGTTTGTGGAAAAGAACACACATGTAATGACTCTAGTGCTGGTTTCAGTATAAGAACACACATGCAATGACTCTAGTGGTTGATCCATGTGTGGTTTGTGCAAACAACACACATGCAATAACCACTGGTGGATCCATCTATGGTTTGTGGAAAAGAACACACCTGCAATGACTCTAGTACTGGTTTGTGGTTTTAGTATAAGAACACACATGCAATGACTCTAGTGGTTGATCCATGTGTGGTTTGTCGAAAGAGCACACATGCAATGACTCTAGTGGTTGATCCATGTGTGGTTTGTGGAAATAACACATATGCAATGACCACTGGTAGGTCCACATGTGTGGTTTGTGGAAAGAACACACATGCAATGAGTCTGGCTGATCCATATGTGGTTTGTGCAAAGAACACACATGAATTGACTCTAGTGGTGGATCCAAGTGTGGTTTGTGGAAAAGAACACACATGCAATGACTCTAGTGCTGGTTTTAGTATAAGAACACACATGCAATGACTCTAGTGGTTGATCCATGTGTGGTTTGTGGAAATAACACATATGCAATGACTCTAGTGGTTGATCCATGTGTGGTTTGTGGAAATAACACACATGCAATGACTGTAATGGGTCCACATCTGGTTTGTGGAAAGAACACACATGCAATGACCACTGGTTGATCCATAAGATGTTTGTGGAAAAGAATACACATGCAATGACTCTAGTGGTTGATCCATATGTGGTTTGTGGAAAGAACACACATGCAATGACCACTGGTGGATGCATGTGTGGTTTGTGGAAAAGAACACACATGCAATGACCACTGGTTGATCCATAAGATGTTTGTGGAAAAGAACACACATGCAATGACTCTAGTGGTTGATCCATATGTGGTTTGTGGAAAGAACACACATGCAATGACCACTGGTGGATGCATGTGTGGTTTTGTGGAAAAGAACACACATGCAATGACCACTGGTGGATCCATGTGTGGTTTGTCGAAAAGAACACACATGCAATGACTCTAGTGGTTGATCCATGTTTGTTTGTGGAAATAACGCACATGCAATGACTCTAGTGGTTGATCCATGTGTGGTTTGTGAAAAGAACACACATGCAATGACTCTAGTGTTGGTTTTAGTATAAGAACACACATGCAATGACTCTAGTGGTTGATCCATATGTGGTTTGTGGAAAGAATACACATGCAATGACTCTAGTGGTTGATCCATGTGTGGTTTGTGGAAATAACACACATGCAATGACCACTGGTGGATCCATGTGTGGTTTGTGAAAAGAACACACATGCAGTCACTCTAGTGCTGGTTTGTGGTTTTAGTATAAGAACAAACATGCAATGACTCTAGTGGTTGATCCATGTGTGGTTTGTGGAAAGAACACACATGCAATGACTCTGGTTGATCCATATGTGGTTTGTGGAAAGAACACACATGTAATGACCACTGGTGGATCCATGCGTGGTTTGTGGAAAAGAACACAGCTACAATGACTCTAGTACTGGTTTGTGGTTTTAGTATAAGAACAAACATCCAATGACTCTAGTACTGGTTTGTGGTTTTAGTATGAGAACACACATGCAATGACTCTAGTTGTTGATCCATGTGTGGTTTGTGGAAATAACACACATGCAATGACTCTAGTGGTTGATCCATGTGTGGTTTGTGGAAAGAACACACATGCAATGACCACTGGTGGATCCATGTTGGCTTTAGTATAAGAACAAACATGCAATGACTATAGTGGTTGATCCATGTGTGGTTTGTGAAAAGAACACACATGCAATTACTCTAGTGTTGGTTTTAGTATAAGAACACACATGCAATGCCTCTAGTGGTTGATCCATATGTGGTTTGTGGAAAGAACACACATGCAATGACTCTAGTGGTTGATCCATGTGTGGTTTGTGGAAATAACACACATGCAATGACCACTGGTGGGTCCACATGTGTGGTTTGTGGAAATAACACAGATGCAATGACTCTGGTTGATCCATATGTGGTTTGTGGAAAGAACACACATGGAATGAATCTAGTGGTGGATCCTTGTGTGGTCTGTGGAAAAGAACACACATGCAATGACTGTAGTGCTGGTTTGTGGTTTTAGTATAAGAACAAACATGCAATGACTCTAGTGGTTGATCCATGTGTGGTTTGTGGAAAGAACACACATGCAATGACTAGTGGTTGATCCATATGTGGTTTGTGGAAAGAACACACATGCAATGACTCTAGTGGTTGATCCATGTGTGGTTTGTGGAAAGAACACACATGCAATGACTAGTGGTTGATCCATATGTGGTTTGTGGAAAGAAAACACATGCAATGACTCGAGTGGTTGATCCATGTGTGGTTTGTGGAAAGAACACACATGCAATGACTAGTGGTTGATCCATATGTTGTTTGTGGAAAGAACACACATGTAAAGACTAGTGGTTGATCCATATGTGGTTTGTGCAAACAACACACATGCAATGACCACTGGTGGATCCATCTGTGGTTTGTGGAAAAGAACACACATGCAATGACTCTAGTGCTGGTTTGTGGTTTTAGTATAAGAACAAACATACAATGATTCTAGTGGTTGATCCATGTGTGGTTTGTGGAAAGAGCACACATGCAATGACTCTAGTGGTTGATCCATGTGTGGTTTGTGGAAATAACACACATGCAATGACCACTGGTGGATCCATGTGTGGTTTGTGGAAAGAACACACATGCAATGACTCTGGTTGATCCATATGTGGTTTGTGCAAAGAACACACATGAATTGACTCTAGTGGTGGATCCATGTGTGGTTTGTGGAAAAGAACACACATGCAATGACTCTAGTGTTGGTTTTAGTATAAGAACACACATGCAATGACTCTAGTGGTTGATTCATGTGTGGTTTGTGGAAATAACACATATGCAATGACTCTAGTGGTTGATCCACGTGTGGTTTGTGGAAATAACACACATGCAATGACTGTAATGGGTCCACATGTGGTTTGTGGAAAGAACACACATGCAATGACCACTGGTTGATCCATAAGTTGTTTGTGGAAAATAACACACATGCAATGACTCTAGTGGTTGATCCATATGTGGTTTGTGGAAAGAACACACATGCAATGACCACTGGTGGATCCATGTGTGGTTTGTGGAAAAGAACACACATGCAATGACCACTGGTGGATCCATGTGTGGTTTGTCGAAAAGAACACACATGCAATGACTCTAGTGGTTGATCCATGTTTGTTTGTGGAAATAACACACATGCAATGACTCTAGTGGTTGATCCATGTGTGGTTTGTGAAAAGAACACACATGCAATGACTCTAGTGTTGGTTTTAGTATAAGAACACACATGCAATGACTCTAGTGGTTGATCCATATGTGGTTTGTGGAAAGAACACACATGCAATGACTCTAGTGGTTGATCCATGTGTGGTTTGTGGAAATAACACACATGCAATGACCACTGGTGGATCCATGTGTGGTTTGTGGAACAGAACACATGCAATCACTCTAGTGCTGGTTTGTGGTTTTAGTATAAGAACAAACATGCAATGACTCTAGTGGTTGATCCATGTGTGGTTTGTGGAAAGAACACACATGCAATGACTCTAGTGGTTGATCCATATGTGGTTTGTGGAAAGAACACACATGCAATGACCACTGGTGGATCCATGTGTGGTTTGTGGAAAAGAACACACATACAATGACTCTAGTACTGGTTTGTGGTTTTAGTATAAGAACACACATGCAATGACTCTAGTACTGGTTTGTGGTTTTAGTATAAGAACAAACATGGAATGAATCTAGTTGTTGATCCATGTGTGGTTTTTGGAAATAAAACACAGGCAATGACTCTAGTGCTTGATCCATGTGTGGTTTGTGGAAAAGAACACACATGCAATGACCACTGGTGGAACCATGTGTGGTTTGTGGAAAAATAACACATGCAATGACTATAGTGGTTGATCCATGTTTGTTTGTGGAAATAACACACATGCAATGATTCTAGTGGTTGATCCATGTGTGGTATGTGAAAAGAACACACATGCAATGACTCTAGTGTTGGTTTTAGTATAAGAACACACATGCAATGACTCTAGTGGTTGATCCATATGTGGTTTGTGGAAAGAACACACATGCAATGACTCTAGTGGTTTATCCATGTGTGGTTTGTGGAAATAACACACATGCAATGACCACTGGTGGATCCATGTGGGGTTTGTGGAAAAGAACACACATGCAATGACTCTAGTGCTGGTTTGTGGTTTTAGTATAAGAACAAACATGCAATGACTCTAGTGGTTGATCCATGTGTGGTTTGTGGAAAGAACACACATGCAATGACCACTGGTGGGTCCACATGTGTGGTTTGTGGAAAGAACACACATGCAATGACTCTAGTTGATCCATATGTGGTTTGTGCAAAGAACACACATGCAATGACTCTAGTACTGGTTTGTGGTTTTAGTATAAGAACACACATGCAATGACTCTAGTACTGGTTTGTGGTTTTAGTATAAGAACACACATGCAATGACTCTAGTGGGGATCCATGTGTGGTTTGTGGAAATAACACACATGCAATGACTCTAGTGGTTGATCCATGTGTGGTTCGTGGAAAGAACACACATGCAATGACCACTGGTGGATCCATGTTGGTTTTAGTATAAGAACACACATGCAATAACTCTAGTGGTTGATCCATGTGTGGTTTGTGAAAAGAACACACATGCAATGACTCTAGTTTTGGTTTTAGTATAAGAACACACATGCAATGCCTCTAGTGGTTGATCCATATGTGGTTTGTGGAAAGAACACACATGCAATGACTCTAGTGGTTGATCCATGTGTGGTTTGTGGAAATAACACACATGCAATGACCACTGGTGGGTCCACATGTGTGGTTTGTGGAAATAACACACATGCAATGACTCTAGTTGATCCATATGTGGTTTGTGGACAGAACACACATGCAATGACTAGAGGTTGATACAAATGTGGTTTGCGGACAGAACAAACATGTAATGACTCTAGTGGGAGATCCATGTGTGGTTTGTGGAAAGAACACACATGCAATGACTAGTGGTTGATCCATATGTGGTTTGTGGAAAGAACGCACATGCAATGACTAGTGATTGATCCATATGTGGTTTGTGGAAAGAACACACAAGCAATGACCACTGGTGGATCCATGTGTGCTTTGTGGAAAAGAACACACATGCAATGACTAGTGGTTGATCCATATGTGGTTCAGGCAAACAACACACATGCAATGACCACTGGTGGATCCATCTGTGGTTTGTGGAAAAGAACACACATGCAATGACTCTAGTGCTGGTTTGTGGTTTTAGTATAAGAACAAACATACAATGATTCTAGTGGTTGATCCATGTGTGGTTTGTGGAAAGAGCACACATGCAATGACTCTAGTGGTTGATCCATGTGTGGTTTGTGGAAATAACACACATGCAATGACAACTGTTGGGACCACATGTTTGGTTTGTGGTAAGAAAACACATGCAATCACTCTAGTTGATCCATATGTGGTTTGTGCAAAGAACACACATGAATTGACTTCTAGTGGTGGATCCATGTGTGGTTTGTGGAAAAGAACACACATGCAATGACTCTAGTGCTGGTTTTAGTATAAGAACACACATGCAATGACTCTAGTGGTTGATCCATGTGTGGTTTGTGGAAATAACACATATGCAATGACTCTAGTGGTTGATCCACGTGTGGTTTGTGGAAATAACACACATGCAATGACTGTAATGGGTCCACATCTGGTTTTAGGAAAGAAAACACATGCAATGACCACTGGTTGATCCATAAGATGTTTGTGGAAAAGAACACACATGCAATGACTCTAGTGGCTGATCCATATGTGGTTTGTGGAAAGAACACTATTCAATGCCCACGGGTGGATGCATGTGTTGTTTGTGGAAAAGAACACACCTGCAATGACCACTGGTGGATCCATGTGTGGTTTGTGGAAAAGAACACACATGTAATGACTATAGTGGTTGATCCATGTTTGTTTGTGGAAATAACACACATGCAATGACTCTAGTGGTTGATCCATGTGTGGTTTGTGAAAAGAACACACATGCAATGACTCTAGTGTTGGTTTTAGTATAAGAACACACATGCAATGACTCTAGTGGTTGATCCATATGTGGTTTGTGGAAAGAACACACATGCAATGACTCTAGTGGTTGATCCATGTGTGGTTTGGGTGGAAATAACAACAATGACCACTGGTGGATCCATGTGTCGTTTGTGGAAAAGAACACACATGCAATGACTCTAGTGCTGGTTTGTGGTTTTAGTATAAGAACAAACATGCAATGACTCTAGTGGTTGATCCATTGGTGGTTTGTGGAAAGAACACACATGCAATGACCACTGGTGGGTCCACATGTGTGGTTTGTGGAAAGAACACACATGCAATGACTCTAGTTGATCCATATGTGGTTTGTGCAAAGAACACACATGCAATGACTCTAGTACTGGTTTGTGGTTTTAGTATAAGAACACACATGCAATGACTCTAGTACTGGTTTGTGGTTTTAGTATGAGAACACACATGCAATGACTCTAGTGGGGATCCATGTGTGGTTTGTGGAAATAACACACATGCAATGACTCTAGTGGTTGATCCATGTGTGGTTCGTGGAAGAACACACATGCAATGACCAATGGGTCCATGTCTGGTTTGTGGAAAGAACACATGCAATGACTATGGTTGATCCATAAGATGTTTGTGGAAAAGAACACACATGCAATGACTCTAGTGGTTGATCCATATGTGGTTTGTGAAAAGAACACACATGCAATGACCACTGGTGGATGTGTGTGGTTTTAGAAAAGAACACACATGCAATGAGCACTGGTGGATCCATGTGTGGTTTATGGAAAAGAACACACATGCAATGACTCTAGTGGTTTATCCATGTGTGTTTGTGGAAATAAAAAACATGCAATGAATCTAGTGGTGGATCCATGTGTGTTTGTGAAAAGAACACACATGCAGTGACTCTAGTGTTGGTTTTAGTATAAGAACACACATGCAATGAATCTAGTGGTTGATCCATGTGTGGTTTGTGGAAAGAACACATGCAATGACTTAGTGGTTGATCCATGTGTGGTTTGTGGAAATAACACACATGTAATGAACTCTGGTGGATCCATATGGGGTCTGTGAAAAGAACACACATGCAATGACTCTAGTGCTGGTTTGTGGTTTTAGTATAAGAACAAACATGCAATGACTCTAGTGGTTGATCCATGTGTGGTTTGTGGAAAGAACACACATGCAATGACTCTGGTTGATCCATATGTGGTTCAGGAAAGAACACACATGCAATGACCACTGGTGGATCCATGTTGGTTTGTGGAAAGAACACATGCAATAACTCTAGTACTGGTTTGTGGTTTTAGTATAAGAACACACATGCAATGACTCTAGTACTGGTTTGTGGTTTTAGTATAAGAACACACATGCAATGACTCTAGTGGTTGATCCATGTGGTTTGTGGAAATAACACACATGCTATGACTCTAGTGGTTGATCCATGTGTGGTTTGTGGAAATAACACACATGCAATGACCATCAGGTGGATCCATGTGTGGTTTGTGGAAATAACACACATGCAATGACTCTAGTGGTTTATCCATTTTTGTTTGTGGAAATAACACACATGGAATGACTCTAGTGGTTGATCCATGTGTGGTTTGTGAAAAGAACACACATGCAATGACTCTAGTGCTGGTTTGTGGTTTTAGTATAAGATCAAACATGCAATGACTCTAGTGGTTGATCCATGTGTGGTTTGTGGAAAGAACACACATGCAATGACTCTAGTGGTTGATCCATGTGTGGTTTGTGGAAAGAACACACATGCAATGACCACTGGTGGATCCATGTGTGGTTTGTGGAAAGAACACACATGCAATGACTCTGGTGCTGGTTATGTGGTTTTAGTATAAGAACAAACATGCAATGACTCTAGTGGTTGATCCATGTGTGGTTTGTGGAAATAACACACATGCAATGACAAGTGGTTGATCCATATGTGGTTTGTGGAAGGAACACACATGCAATGACTCAGTGGATCCATATGTGGTTTGTGGAAAAGAACACACATGCAATGACTCTAGTGCTGGTTTTCTGTGGTTTTAGTATAAGAACACATGCAATGATTCTAGTACTGGTTTGTGGTTTAGTAAAGAACACACATGCAATGACTCTAGTGGTTGATCCATTTGTAGTTTGTGCAAATAACACACATGCAATGACCACTGGTTGATCCATGTGTGGTTTGTGGAAAGAACACACATGCAATGACCAGTGGATCCATGTTGGTTTGTAAAGAACACACATGCAATGACTCTAGTGGTTGATCCATGTGTGGTTTGTGAAAAGAACACACATGCAATGACTCTAGTGTTGGTTTTAGTATAAGAACACACGTGCAATGACTCTAGTGGTTGATCCATGTGTGGTTTGTGGAAATAACACACATGCAATGACTCTACTGGTTGATCCATGTGTGGTTTGTGGAAATAACACACATGCAATGACTCTGGTGGGTCCACATGTGTGGTTTGTGGAAAGAACACACATGCAATGACCACTGGTGGATCGATGTGTGGTTTGTGCAAAGAACACACATGCAATGACTCTAGTGGTGGATCCATGTGTGGTTTGTGGAAAAGAACACACATGCAATGACTCCAGTGCTGGTTTGTGGTTTTAGTATGAGAACGAATATGCAATGACTCTTGATCCATGTGTGGTTTGTGGAAAGAACACACATGCAATGACCACTGGTGGATCCATGTGGTTTGTGAAAGAACACATGCAATTACTATAGTGTTTGATCCATGTTTGGTTTGTGGAAAGAACACACATGCAATGACTCTAGTGGTTGATCCATGTGTGGTTTGTGGAAAGAACACACATGCAATCACTAGGTTGATCCATGTGTGGTTTGTGGAATAAGAACACACAATGACTAGTGGTTGATCCATGTGGTTTGTGGAAAGAACACACATGCAATGACTCTAGTGGTTGATCCATGTGTGGTTTGTGGAAATAACACACATGCAATGACCACTGGTGGATCCATGTGTGGTTTGTGGAAAAGAACACACATGCAATGACTCTAGTACTAGTTTGTGGTTTTAGTATAAGAACACACATGCAATGACTATAGTGGTTGATCCATGTCTGGTTTGTGGAAAGAACACACAATGAGATCCATGTGGTTTGTGGAAATAACACACATGCAATGACCACTGGTGGGTCCACATGTGTGGTTTGTGGAAAGAACACACATGCAATGACTCTAGTTGATCCATGTGGTTTGTGCAAAGAACACACATGCAATGAGTCTAGTGGATCCATGTGTGGTTTGTGGAAAAGAACACACATGCAATGACTCTAGTTGTGGTTTTAGTATAAGAACACACATGCAATGACTCTAGTGGGGATCCATGTGTGGTTTGTGGAAATAACACACATGCAATGACTCTAGTGGTTGATCCATGTGTGGTTCGTGGAAGGAACACACATGCAATGACTGTAATGGGTCCACATGTGGTTTGTGGAAAGAACACACATGCAATGACCACTGGTTGATCCATAAGTTGTTTGTGGAAAGAACACACATGCAATGACTAGTGGTTGATCCATATGTGATTTGTGCAAAAGAACACACATGCAATGACCACTGGTGGATCCATGTGTGGTTTGTGGAAAAGAACACATATGCAATGACCACTGGTGGATCCATGTGTGGTTTGTGGAAAAAACACACATGCAATGACTCTAGTGGTTGATCCATGTTTGTTTGTGGAAATAACGCACATGCAATGACTCTAGTGGTTGATCCATGTGTGGTTTGTGAAAAGAACACACATGCAATGACTCTAGTGTTGGTTTTAGTATAAGAACACACATGCAATGACTCTAGTGGTTGATCCATATGTGGTTTGTGGAAAGAATACACATGCAATGACTCTAGTGGTTGATCCATGTGTGGTTTGTGGAAATAACACACATGCAATGACCACTGGTGGATCCATGTGTGGTTTGTGAAAAGAACACACATGCAGTCACTCTAGTGCTGGTTTGTGGTTTTAGTATAAGAACAAACATGCAATGACTCTAGTGGTTGATCCATGTGTGGTTTGTGGAAAGAACACACATGCAATGACTCTGGTTGATCCATATGTGGTTTGTGGAAAGAACACACATGCAATGACCACTGGTGGATCCATGTGTGGTTTGTGGAAAAGAACACAGCTACAATGACTCTAGTACTGGTTTGTGGTTTTAGTATAAGAACAAACATGCAATGACTCTAGTACTGGTTTGTGGTTTTAGTATGAGAACACACATGCAATGACTCTAGTTGTTGATCCATGTGTGGTTTGTGGAAATAACACACATGCAATGACTCTAGTGGTTGATCCATGTGTGGTTTGTGGAAAGAACACACATGCAATGACCACTGGTGGATCCATGTGTGGTTTGTGGAAATAACACACATGCAATGACTCTAGTGGTTGATCCATGTGTGGTTTGTGAAAAGAACACACATGCAATGACTGTAGTGTTGGTTTTAGTATAAGAAAACACATGCAATGACTCTAGTGGTTGATCCATATGTGGTTTGTGGAAAGAACACACATGCAATGACTCTAGTGGTTTATCCATGTGTGGTTTGTGGAAATAACACACATGCAATGACCACTGGTGGATCCATGTGTGGTTTGTGGAAAAGAACACACATGCAGTGACTCTAGTGCTGGTTTGTGGTTTTAGTATAAGAACAAACATGCAATGACTCTAGTGGTTGATCCATGTGTGGTTTGTGGAAAGAACACACATGCAATGACCACTGGTGGGTCCACATGTGTGGTTTGTGGAAAGAACACACATGCAATGACTCTAGTTGATCCATATGTGGTTTGTGCAAAGAACACACATGCAATGACTCTAGTACTGGTTTGTGGTTTTAGTATAAGAACACACATGCAATGACTCTAGTACTGGTTTGTGGTTTTAGTATAAGAACACACATGCAATGACTCTAGTGGGGATCCATGTGTGGTTTGTGGAAATAACACACATGCAATGACTCTAGTGGTTGATCCATGTGTGGTTCGTGGAAAGAACACACATGCAATGACCACTGGTGGATCCATGTTGGTTTTAGTATAAGAACACACATGCAATAACTCTAGTGGTTGATCCATGTGTGGTTTGTGAAAAGAACACACATGCAATGACTCTAGTTTTGGTTTTAGTATAAGAACACACATGCAATGCCTCTAGTGGTTGATCCATATGTGGTTTGTGGAAAGAACACACATGCAATGACTCTAGTGGTTGATCCATGTGTGGTTTGTGGAAATAACACACATGCAATGACCACTGGTGGGTCCACATGTGTGGTTTGTGGAAATAACACACATGCAATGACTCTGGTTGATCCATATGTGGTTTGTGGAAAGAACACACATGGAATGAATCTAGTGGTGGATCCTTGTGTGGTTTGTGGAAAAGAACACACATGCAATGACTCTAGTGCTGGTTTGTCGTTTTAGTATAAGAACAAACATGCAATGACTCTAGTGGTAGATCCATGTGTGGTTTGTGGAAAGAACACACATGCAATGACTAGTGGTTAATCCATATGTGGTTTGTGGAAAGAACACACATGCAATGACTCTAGTGGTTGGTCCATGTGTGGTTTGTGGAAAGAACACACATGCAATGACTAGTGGTTGATCCATATGTGGTTTGTGGAAAGAACACACATGCAATGACCACTGGTTGATCCATGTGTGGTTTGTGGAAAGAACACACATGCAATGACTAGTGGTTGATCCATATGTGGTTTGTGGAAAGAACACACATGTAAAGACTAGTGGTTGATCCATATGTGGTTTGTGCAAACAACACACATGCAATGACCACTGGTGGATCCATCTGTGGTTTGTGGAAAAGAAAACACATGCAATGACTCTAGTGCTGGTTTGTGGTTTTAGTATAAGAACAAACATACAATGATTCTAGTGGTTGATCCATGTGTGGTTTGTGGAAAGAGCACACATGCAATGACTCTAGTGGTTGATCCATGTGTGGTTTGTGGAAATAACACACATGCAATGACCACTGGTGGGTCCACATGTGTGGTTTGTGGAAAGAACACACATGCAATGACTCTGGTTGATCCATATGTGGTTTGTGCAAAGAACACACATGAATTGACTCTAGTGGTGGATCCATGTGTGGTTTGTGGAAAAGAACACACATGCAATGACTCTAGTGCTGGTTTTAGTATAAGAACACACATGCAATGACTCTAGTGGTTGATCCATGTGTGGTTTGTGGAAATAACACATATGCAATGACTCTAGTGGTTGATCCACGTGTGGTTTGTGGAAATAACACACATGCAATGACTGTAATGGGTCCACATCTGGTTTTAGGAAAGAAAACACATGCAATGACCACTGGTTGATCCATAAGATGTTTGTGGAAAAGAACACACATGCAATGACTCTAGTGGTTGATCCATATGTGGTTTGTGGAAAGAACACTATTCAATGACCACTGGTGGATGCATGTGTGGTTTGTGGAAAAGAACACACATGCAATGACCACTGGTGGATCCATGTGTGGTTTGTGGAAAAGAACACATATGCAATGACTATAGTGGTTGATCCATGTTTGTTTGTGGAAATAACACACATGCAATGACTCTAGTGGTTGATCCATGTGTGGTTTGTGAAAAGAACACACATGCAATGACTGTAGTGTTGGTTTTAGTATAAGAACACACATGCAATGACTCTAGTGGTTGATCCATATGTGGTTTGTGGAAAGAACACACATACAATGACTCTAGTGGTTGATCCATGTGTGGTTTGTGGAAATAACACACATGCAATGACCACTGGTGGATCCATGTGTGGTTTGTGGAAAAGAACACACATGCAGTGACTCTAGTGCTGGTTTGTGGTTTTAGTATAAGAACAAACATGCAATGACTCTAGTGGTTGATCCATGTGTGGTTTGTGGAAAGAACACACATGCAATGACCACTGGTGGGTCCACATGTGTGGTTTGTGGAAAGAACACACATGCAATGACTCTAGTTGATCCATATGTGGTTTGTGCAAAGAACACACATGCAATGACTCTAGTACTGGTTTGTGGTTTTAGTATAAGAACACACATGCAATGACTCTAGTTGTGGTTTTAGTATAAGAACACACATGCAATGACTCTAGTGGGGATCCATGTGTGGTTTGTGGAAATAACACACATGCAATGACTCTAGTGGTTGATCCATGTGTGGTTCGTGGAAGGAACACACATGCAATGACTGTAATGGGTCCACATCTGGTTTGTGGAAAGAACACACATGCAATGACCACTGGTTGATCCATAAGATGTTTGTGGAAAAGAACACACATGCAATGACTCTAGTGGTTGATCCATATGTGGTTTGTGGAAAGAACACACATGCAATGACCACTGGTGGATGCATGTGTGGTTTTGTGGAAAAGAACACACATGCAATGACCACTGGTGGATCCATGTGTGGTTTGTCGAAAAGAACACACATGCAATGACTCTAGTGGTTGATCCATGTTTGTTTGTGGAAATAACGCACATGCAATGACTCTAGTGGTTGATCCATGTGTGGTTTGTGAAAAGAACACACATGCAATGACTCTAGTGTTGGTTTTAGTATAAGAACACACATGCAATGACTCTAGTGGTTGATCCATATGTGGTTTGTGGAAAGAATACACATGCAATGACTCTAGTGGTTGATCCATGTGTGGTTTGTGGAAATAACACACATGCAATGACCACTGGTGGATCCATGTGTGGTTTGTGAAAAGAACACATGCAGTCACTCTAGTGCTGGTTTGTGGTTTTAGTATAAGAACAAACATGCAATGACTCTAGTGGTTGATCCATGTGTGGTTTGTGGAAAGAACACACATGCAATGACTCTGGTTGATCCATATGTGGTTTGTGGAAAGAACACACATGCAATGACCACTGGTGGATCCATGTGTGGTTTGTGGAAAAGAACACAGCTACAATGACTCTAGTACTGGTTTGTGGTTTTAGTATAAGAACAAACATGCAATGACTCTAGTACTGGTTTGTGGTTTTAGTATGAGAACACACATGCAATGACTCTAGTTGTTGATCCATGTGTGGTTTGTGGAAATAACACACATGCAATGACTCTAGTGGTTGATCCATGTGTGGTTTGTGGAAAGAACACACATGCAATGACCACTGGTGGATCCATGTGTGGTTTGTGGAAAAGAACACACATGCAATGACTATAGTGGTTGATCCATGTTTGTTTGTGGAAATAACACACATGCAATGACTCTAGTGGTTGATCCATGTGTGGTTTGTGAAAAGAACACACATGCAATGACTGTAGTGTTGGTTTTAGTATAAGAACACACATGCAATGACTCTAGTGGTTGATCCATATGTGGTTTGTGGAAAGAACACACATGCAATGACTCTAGTGGTTTATCCATGTGTGGTTTGTGGAAATAACACACATGCAATGACCACTGGTGGATCCATGTGTGGTTTGTGGAAAAGAACACACATGCAATGACTCTAGTGCTGGTTTGTGGTTTTAGTATAAGAACAAACATGCAATGACTCTAGTGGTTGATCCATGTGTGGTTTGTGGAAAGAACACACATGCAATGACCACTGGTGGGTCCACATGTGTGGTTTGTGGAAAGAACACACATGCAATGACTCTAGTTGATCCATATGTGGTTTGTGCAAAGAACACACATGCAATGACTCTAGTACTGGTTTGTGGTTTTAGTATAAGAACACACATGCAATGACTCTAGTACTGGTTTGTGGTTTTAGTATAAGAACACACATGCAATGACTCTAGTGGGGATACATTTGTGGTTTTTGGAAATAACAAACATGCAATGACAATAGTGGTTGATACATGTGTGGTTAGTGGAAAGAAAACACATGCAATGACCAATGGTGGATCCATGTTGGTTTGGTCTAAGAACACACATGCAATAACTCTAGTGGTTGATCCATGTGTGGTTTGTGAAAAGAACACACATGCAATGACTCTAGTTTTGGTTTTAGTATAAGAACACACATGCAATGCCTCTAGTGGTTGATCCATATGTGGTTTGTGGAAAGAACACACATGCAATGACTCTAGTGGTTGATCCATGTGTGGTTTGTGGAAAATAACACACATGCAATGACCACTGGTGGGTCCACATGTTTGGTTTGTGGAAAGAACACACATGCAATGACTCTGGTTGATCCATATGTGGTTTGTGGAAAGAACACACATGGAATGAATCTAGTGGTGGATCCTTGTGTGGTTTGTGGAAAAGAACACACATGCAATGACTCTAGTGCTGGTTTGTCGTTTTAGTATAAGAACAAACATGCAATGACTCTAGTGGTAGATCCATGTGTGGTTTGTGGAAAGAACACACATGCAATGACTAGTGGTTAATCCATATGTGGTTTGTGGAAAGAACACACATGCAATGACTCTAGTGGTTGGTCCATGTGTGGTTTGTGGAAAGAACACACATGCAATGACTAGTGGTTGATCCATATGTGGTTTGTGGAAAGAACACACATGCAATGACCACTGGTTGATCCATGTGTGGTTTGTGGAAAGAACACACATGCAATGACTAGTGGTTGATCCATATGTGGTTTGTGGAAAGAACACACATGTAAAGACTAGTGGTTGATCCATATGTGGTTTGTGCAAACAACACACATGCAATGACCACTGGTGGATCCATCTGTGGTTTGTGGAAAAGAAAACACATGCAATGACTCTAGTGCTGGTTTGTGGTTTTAGTATAAGAACAAACATACAATGATTCTAGTGGTTGATCCATGTGTGGTTTGTGGAAAGAGCACACATGCAATGACTCTAGTGGTTGATCCATGTGTGGTTTGTGGAAATAACACACATGCAATGACCACTGGTGGGTCCACATGTGTGGTTTGTGGAAAGAACACACATGCAATGACTCTGGTTGATCCATATGTGGTTTGTGCAAAGAACACACATGAATTGACTCTAGTGGTGGATCCATGTGTGGTTTGTGGAAAAGAACACACATGCAATGACTCTAGTGCTGGTTTTAGTATAAGAACACACATGCAATGACTCTAGTGGTTGATCCATGTGTGGTTTGTGGAAATAACACATATGCAATGACTCTAGTGGTTGATCCACGTGTGGTTTGTGGAAATAACACACATGCAATGACTGTAATGGGTCCACATCTGGTTTTAGGAAAGAAAACACATGCAATGACCACTGGTTGATCCATAAGATGTTTGTGGAAAAGAACACATGCAATGACTCTAGTGGTTGATCCATATGTGGTTTGTGGAAAGAACACTATTCAATGACCACTGGTGGATGCATGTGTGGTTTGTGGAAAAGAACACACATGCAATGACCACTGGTGGATCCATGTGTGGTTTGTGGAAAAGAACACAAATGCAATGACTATAGTGGTTGATCGATGTTTGATTGTGTAAATAACACACATGCAATAACTCTAGTGGTTGATCCATGTGGTTTGTGAAAAGAACACACATGCAATGACCGTAGTGTTGGTTTTAGTATAAGAACACACATGCAATGACTCTAGTGGTTGATCCATATGTGGTTTGTGGAAAGAACACACATACAATGACTCTAGTGGTTGATCCATGTGTGGTTTGTGGAAATAACACACATGCAATGACCACTGGTGGATCCATGTGTGGTTTGTGGAAAAGAACACACATGCAGTGACTCTAGTGCTGGTTTGTGGTTTTAGTATAAGAACAAACATGCAATGACTCTAGTGGTTGATCCATGTGTGGTTTGTGGAAAGAACACACATGCAATGACCACTGTGGGTCCAAAGTGTGGTTTGGGCCAAAGAACACACATGCAATGACTCTGGTTGATCCATATGTGGTTTGCAAAGAACACACATGCAATGACTCTAGTACTGGTTTGTGGTTTTAGTATAAGAACACACATGCAATGACTCTAGTTGTGGTTTTAGTATAAGAACACACATGCAATGACTCTAGTGGGGATCCATGTGTGGTTTGTGGAAATAACACACATGCAATGACTCTAGTGGTTGATCCATGTGTGGTTCGTGGAAGGAACACACATGCAATGATAATGGGTCCACATCTGGTTTGTGGAAAGAACACACATGCAATGACCACTGGTGATCCATAAGATGTTTGTGGAAAAGAACACACATGCAATGACTCTAGTGGTTGATCCATATGTGGTTTGTGGAAAGAACACATGCAATGCCCAGTGGTGGATGCATGTGTGGTTTTTGGAATATAACACACTTGCAATGACCACTGGTGGATCCATGTGTGGTTTGTTGAAAAGAACACACATGCAATGACTCTAGTGGTTGATCCATGTTTGTTTGTGGAAATATAACACATGCAATGACTCTAGTGGTTGATCCATGTGTGGTTTGTGAAAAGAACACACATGCAATGACTCTAGTGTTGGTTTTAGTATAAGAACACACATGCAATGACTCTAGTGGTTGATCCATATGTGGTTTGTGGAAAGAATACACATGCAATGACTCTAGTGGTTGATCCATGTGTGGTTTGTGGAAATAACACATGCAATGACCACTGGTGGATCCATGTGTGGTTTGTGAAAAGAACACACATGCAGTCACTCTAGTGCTGGTTTGTGGTTTTAGTATAAGAACAAACATGCAATGACTCTAGTGGTTGATCCATGTGTGGTTTGTGGAAAGAACACACATGCAATGACTCTGGTTGATCCATATGTGGTTTGTGGAAAGAACACACATGCAATGACCACTGGTGGATCCATGTGTGGTTTGTGGAAAAGAACACACATACAATGACTCTAGTACTGGTTTGTGGTTTTAGTATAAGAACAAACATGCAATGACTCTAGTACTGGTTTGTGGTTTTAGTATGAGAACACACATGCAATGACTCTAGTTGTTGATCCATGTGTGGTTTGTGGAAATAACACACATGCAATGACTCTAGTGGTTGATCCATGTGTGGTTTGTGGAAAGAACACACATGCAATGACCACTGGTGGATCCATGTGTGGTTTGTGGAAAAGAACACACATGCAATGACTATAGTGGTTGATCCATGTTTGTTTGTGGAAATAACACACATGCAATGACTCTAGTGGTTGATCCATGTGTGGTTTGTGAAAAGAACACACATGCAATGACTGTAGTGTTGGTTTTAGTATAAGAACACACATGCAATGACTCTAGTGGTTGATCCATATGTGGTTTGTGGAAAGAACACACATGCAATGACTCTAGTGGTTTATCCATGTGTGGTTTGTGGAAATAACACATGCAATGACCACTGGTGGATCCATGTGTGGTTTGTGGAAAAGAACACACATGCAATGACTCTAGTACTGGTTTGTGGTTTTAGTATAAGAATACACATGCAATGACTCTAGTGGTTGATCCATGTGTGGTTTGTGGAAATAAAACACATGCAATGACCACTGGTGGGTCCACATGTGTGGTTTGTGGAAAGAACACACATGCAATGACTCTAGTGGATCCATATGTGGTTTGTGCAAAGAACACACATGCAATGACTCTAGTACTGGTTTGTGGTTTTAGTATAAGAACACACATGCAATGACTCTAGTACTGGTTTGTGGTTTTAGTATAAGAACACACATACAATGACTCTAGTGGGGATCCATGTGTGGTTTGTGGAAATAACACACATGCAATGACTCTAGTGGTTGATCCATGTGTGGTTCGTGGAAAGAACACACATGCAATGACCACTGGTGGATCCATGTTGGTTTTAGTATAAGAACACACATGCAATGACTCTAGTGGTTGATCCATGTGTGGTTTGTGAAAAGAACACACATGCAATGACTCTAGTTTTGGTTTTAGTATAAGAACACACATGCAATGACTCTAGTGGTTGATCCATGTGTGGTTTGTGGAAAGAACACACATGCAATGACTCTAGTGGTTGATCCATGTGTGGTTTGTGGAAATAACACACATGCAATGACCACTGGTGGGTCCACATGTGTGGTTTGTGGAAATAACACACATGCAATGACTCTGGTTGATCCATATGTGGTTTGTGGAAAGAACACACATGGAATGAATCTAGTGGTGGATCCATGTGTGGTTTGTGGAAAAGAACACACATGCAATGACTCTAGTGCTGGTTTGTGGTTTTAGTATAAGAACAAACATGCAATGACTCTAGTGGTTGATCCATGTGTGGTTTGTGGAAAGAACACACATGCAATGACTAGTGGTTAATCCATATGTGGTTTGTGGAAAGAACACACATGCAATGACTCTAGTGGTTGGTCCATGTGTGGTTTGTGGAAAGAAAACACATGCAATGACCAGTGGTTGATCCATGTGGTTTGTGCAAAGAACACACATGCAATGACTCTGGTTGATCCACGTGTGGTTTGTGGAAAGAACACACATGCAATGACTAGTGGTTGATCCATGTGTGGTTTGTGGAAAGAACACACATGCAATGACTAGTGGTTGATCCATATGTGGTTTGTGGAAAGAACACACATGCAATGACCACTGGTGGATCCATGTTTGTTTGTGAGTGGTTGATCCATGTGTGGTTTGTGGAAAAGAACACACATGCAATGACTCTAGTGCTGGTTTGTGGTTTTAGTATAAGAACAAACATACAATGACTCTAGTGGTTGATCTATGTGTGGTTTTGTGGAAAGAGCACACATGCAATGACTCTAGTGGTTGATCCATGTGTGGTTTGTGGAAATAACACACATGCAATGACCACTGGTCGGTCCACATGTGTGGTTTGTGGAAAGAACACACATGCAATGACTCTGGTTGATCCATATGTGGTTGTGGAAAAAACACACATGCAATGACTCTAATGGTGGATCAAACTGTGGTTTCTGGAAAAGAACACACATGCAATGACGCTAGTGCACATGGTTTTGTGGAAAGAACACACATGCAATGACTCTAGTGGTTGATCCATGTGTGTTTTGTGGAAGAACACACATGCAATGACTCTAGTGGTGGATCCACGTGTGGTTTG
This sequence comes from Avena insularis, assembly GCA_023614405.1. Lineage (NCBI taxonomy): Eukaryota > Viridiplantae > Streptophyta > Magnoliopsida > Poales > Poaceae > Avena > Avena insularis. The sequence continues at coordinate 203,000 of JAJUPC010000527.1, read as the reverse complement.
TATAAGAACACACATGCAATGACTCTAGTAATGGGTCTACATGTGGTTTTAGGAAGAACACACATGCAATGACTCTAGTGGCTGATCCATATGTGGTTTGTGGAAAGAACACTATTCAATGACTCTAGTGGTTGATCCATGTGTGGTTTGTGGAAAGAACACACATGCAATGACCAATGGTGGATCCATGTGTGGTTTGTGGAAAAGAACACACATGCAATGACTCTAGTGGTTGATCCATGTTTGTTTGTGGAAATAACACATGCAATGACTCTAGTGGTTGATCCATGTGTGGTTTGTGAAAAGAACACACATGCAATGACTCTAGTGTTGGTTTTAGTATAAAAACACACATGCAATGACTCTAGTGGTTGATCCATGTGTGGTTTGTGGAAAGAACACACATGCAATGACTCTAGTGGTTGATCCATTTGTGGTTTGTGGAAATAACACACATGCAATGACCCCTAGTGGATCCAAGTGTGGTTTGTGGAAAGAACCCACATGCAATGACTCTAGTGCTAGTTTGTCGTTTTAGTATAAGAACAAACATGCAATGACTCTAGTGGTTGATCCATGTGTGCTTTGTGGAAAGAACACACATGCAATGACCAGTGGTGGGTCCACATGTGTGGTTTGTGGAAAGAACACACATGCAATGACTCTGGTTGGTCCTTATGTGGTTTGTGGAAAAGAACACACATGCAATGACTCTAGTGCTGGTTTGTGGTTTTAGTATAAGAACAAACATGCAATGACTCTAGTTGTGGTTTTAGTATAAGAACACACATGCAATGACTCTAGTTGTTGATCCATGTGTGGTTTGTGGAAGTAACACGCATGCAATGACTCTAGTGGTTGATCCATGTGTGGTTTGTGGAAAGAACACACATGCAATGACCACTGGTGAATCCATGTGTGGTTTGTGGAGAAGAACACACATGCAATGACTCTAGTGGTTGATCCATGTGTGGTTTGTGAAAAGAACACACATGCAATGACTCTAGTGTTGGTTTGGTTTTAGTATAAGAACACACATGCAATGCCTCTAGTGGTTGATCCATATGTGGTTTGTGGAAAGAACACACATGCAATGACTCTAGTGGTTGATCCATGTGTGGTTTGTGGAAATAACACACATGCAATGACCACTGGTGGGTCCAAATGTGTGGTTTGTGGAAAGAACACACAAGCAATGACTCTGGTTGATACATATGTGGTTTGTGGAAAGAACACACATGCAATGACTCTAGTGGTGGATCCCTGTGTGGTTTGTGGAAAAGAACACACATGCAATGACATGACTCTAGTGGTTGATCCATGTGTGGTTTGTGGAAAGAACACACATGCAATGACTCTAGTGGTTGATCCATGTGTGGTTTGTGGAAAGAACACATGCAATGACTCTAGTGGTTGATCCATGTGTGGTTTGTGGAAATAACACACATGCAATGACTCTAGTGGTTGATCCATGTGTGGTTTGTGGAAAGAACACACATGCAATGACTCTAGTGGTTGATCCATGTGTGGTTTGTGGAAAGAACACACATGCAATGACCAGTTGTTGATCCATGTGTGGTTTGTGGAAAGAACACACATGCAATGACCACTGGTTGATCCATGTTGGTTTGTGGAAAAGAACACACATGCAATGACTCTAGGTGGATCCATGTGTGGTTTGTGAAAAGAACACACATGCAATGACTCTAGTGTTTGTGGTTTTAGTATAAGAACACACATGCAATGACTCTAGTGGTTGATCCATGTTTGGTTTGTGGAAAGAACACACATGCAATGACTCTAGTGGTTGATCCATGTGTGGTTTGTGGAAATAACACACATGCAATGACCACTGGTGGGTCCACATGTGTGGTTTGTGGAAAGAACACACATGCAATGACTCTAGTGGTTGATCCATATGTGGTTTGTGGAAAGAACACACATGCAATGACTCTAGTGGTGGAGTGTGGTTTGTGGAAAAGAACACACATGCAATGACTCTAGTGCTGTGGTTTTAGTATAAGAACACACATGCAATGACGCTTGGGGGGGATCCATGTGTGGTTTGTGGAAAGAACACACATGCAATGACTCTAGTGGTTGATCCATGTGTGGTTTGTGGAAATAACACACATGCAATGACTCTAGTGGATCCATGTGGTTTTAGTTTAATAACACACATGCAATGACTCTAGTGGTTTTTCCATGTGTTGTTTGTGGAAAGAACACACATGCAATGACTCTAGTGGTTGATCCATATGTGGTTTGTGGAAAGAACACACATGCAATGACCAGTGGTGGATCCATGTGTGGTTTGTGGAAAAGAACACACATGCAATGACTCTAGTGGTTGATCCATGTGTGGTTTGTGGAAAGAACACACATGCAATGACTCTAGTGGTTGATCCATGCTTGTTTGTGGAAATAACACACATGCAATGACTCTAGTGGTTGATCCATTTGTGGTTTGTGAAAAGAACACACATACCATGACTCTAGTGCTGATCATGTTTGGTTTTAGTATAAGAACAAACATGCAATGACTCTAGGTGGTTGATCCATATGTGGTTTGTGGAAAGAACACACATGCAATGACTCTAGTGGTTGATCCATGTGTGGTTTGTGGAAAGAACACACATGCAATGACCACTGGTGGATCCATGTGTGGTTAAAGAACACACATGCAATGACTCTAGTTTTGTGGTTTTAGTATAAGAACACACATGCAATGACTCTAGTGGGATCCATGTGTGGTTTGTGGAAATAACACACATGCAATGACTCTAGTGGTTGATCCATGTGTGGTTCGTGGAAAGAACACACATGCAATGACCTCTGGTGTATCGATGTTGGTTTGTGTATAAGGCCACACATGCAATGACTCTAGTGGTTGATCCATGTGTGGTTTGTGAAAGAACACACATGCAATGACTCTAGTTTGGTTTTAGTATAAGAACACACATGCAATGACTCTAGTGGTTGATCCATGTGTGGTTTGTGGAAAGAACACACATGCAATGACTCTAGTGGTTGATCCATGTGTGGTTTGTGGAATAACACATATGCAATGACCAGTGGGTCCACATGTGGTTTGTGGAAAGAACACACATGCAATGACTCTAGTGGTTGATCCATGTGGTTTGTGGAAAGAACACACATGCAATGACTCTAGTGGTGGATCCATATGTGGTTTGGGGAAAGAACACACATGCAATGACTCTGGTTGATCCATGTGTGGTTTGTGGAAAGAACACACATGCAATGACTAGTGGTTGATCCATGTGTGGTTTGTGGAAAGAACACACATGCAATGACTCTGGTTGATCCATGTGTGGTTTGTGGAAAGAACACACATGCAATGACTAGTGGTGTATCCATATGTGGTTTGTGGAAACAAAACACATGCAATGACTCTAGTGGGTTCCATGTGGTTTTAGTATAAGAACACACATGCAATGACTCTAGTGGTTGATCCATATGTGGTTTGTGGAAAGAACACACATGCAATGACTAGTGGTTGATCCATGTGTGGTTTGTGCAAATAACACACATGCAATGACCACTGGTGGATCCATTTGTGGTTTGTGGAAAAGAATACACATGCAATGACTCTAGTGCTGGTTTGTGGTTTTAGTATAAGAACAAACATACAATGACTCTAGTGGTTGATCCATGTGTGGTTTGTGGAAAGAACACACATGCAATGACTCTGGTTGATCCATGTGTGGTTTGTGGAAAGAACACACATGCAATGACCACTGGAGGATCCGTGTGTGGTTTGTGGAAACAACACAGGCAATGACTCTAGTGGTTGATCCATGTGTGGTTTGTGGAAAGAACACACATGCAATGACTCTAGTGGTGGATCCACATGTGGTTTTAGTATAAGAACAAGCATGCAATGACTCTAGTGGTTGATCCATGTGTGGTTTGTGGAAAGAACACACATGCAATGACTCTAGTGGTTGATCCATGTGTGGTTTGTGGAAATAACACACATGCAATGACTCTGGTTGATCCATGTGTGGTTTGTGGAAAGAACACACATGCAATGACCAAATGGTTGATCCATGTGTGGTTTGTGGAAAGAACACACATGCAATGACTCTAGTGGTTGATCCATGTGTGGTTTGTGAAAAGAACACACATGCAATGACTCTAGTGTTGGTTTTAGTATAAGAACACACATGCAATGACTCTAGTGGTTGATCCATATGTGGTTTGTGGAAAGAACACACATGCAATGACTCTAGTGGTTGATCCATGTGTGGTTTGTGGAAAGAACACACATGCAATGACCAGTGGTTGATCCATGTTTGTTTGTGCAAAGAACACACATGCAATGACTCTAGTGTTGGTTTTAGTATAAGAACAAACATGCAATGACTCTAGTGGTTGATCCATGTGTGGTTTGTGGAAATAACACACATGCAATGACTCTAGTGGCTCCATGTGTGGTTCGTGGACTGAACACACATGCAATGACTCTAGTTGATCCATATGTGGTTTGTGCAAAGAACACACATGCAATGACTCTAGTACTGGTTTGTGGTTTTAGTATAAGAACACACATGCAATGACTCTAGTATCCATGTGTGGTTTGTGTAAAGACCACACATGCAATGAACACGGGTGGGTCCACAAGTTAGGTTTGTGGAAAGAACACACATGCACTGACTCTAGTTGATCCATATGTGGTTTGTGCAAAGAACACAAGTTTTTTGATAAGAACACACATGCAATGACTCAAGTACTGGTTTGTGGTTTTAGTATAAGAACACACATTCAATGACTCTAGTGGTTGATCCATGTGTGGTTTGTGGAAAGAACACACATGCAATGACTCTAGTGGTTGATCCATGTGTGGTTTGTGGAAATAACACACATGCAATGACCACTGGTGGGTCCACACGTGTGGTTTGTGGAAAGAACACACATGGAATGACTATATTGGTTGATACATATATGGTTTGTGGAAATAACACACATGCAATGACTCTAGTGGTTGATCCATGTGTGGTTTGTGAAAGGAACACAAGTGCAATGACTCTAGTGTTGGTTTGTGGTTTTAGTATAAGAACAAACATGCAATGACTCTAGTGGATGATCCATGTGTGGTTTGTGGAAAGAACACACATGCAATGACTAGTGGTTGATCCATATGTGGTTTGTGGAAATAACACACATGCAATGACCACTGGTGGATCCATGTGTGGTTTGTGGAAAAGAACACACATGCAATGACTCTAGTGCTGGTTTGTGGTTTTAGTATAAGAACAAACATACAATGACTCTAGTTGTTGATCCATGTGTGGTTTGTGGAAAGAACACACATGCAAAGACTAGTGGTTGATCCATATGTGGTTTGTGCAAAGAACACAAATGCAATGACCACTGGTGGATCCATCTGTGGTTTGTGGAAAAGAACACACATGCAATGACTCTAGTGCTGGTTTGTGGTTTTAGTATAAGAACAAACATACAATGACTCTAGTGGTTGATCCATGTGTTGTTTGTGGAAAGAGCACACATGCAATGACTCTAGTGGTTGATCCATGTGTGGTTTGTGGAAATAACACACATGCAATGACCACTGGTGGGTCCACATGTGTGGTTTGTGGAAAGAACACACATGCAATGACTCTGGTTGATCCATATGTGGTTTGTGCAAAGAACACACATGAAATGACTCTAGTGGTGGATCCATGTGTGGTTTGTTTAAAAGAACACACATGCAATGACTCTAGTGCTGGTTTTAGTATAAGAACACACATGCAATGACACTAGTGGTTGATCCATGTGTGGTTTGTGGAAATAACACATATGCAATGACCCTAGTGGTTGATCCATGTGTGGTTTGTGGAAATAACACACATGCAATGACTGTAATGGGTCCACATCTGGTTTGTGGAAAGAACACACATGCAATGACCACTGGTTGATCCATAAGATGTTTGTGGAAAAGAACACACATGCAATGACTCTAGTGGTTGATCCATATGTGGTTTGTGGAAAGAACACACATGCAATTACCACTGGTGGATGCATGTGTGGTTTGTGGAAAACAAGACACATGCAATGACTAGTGGTGGATCCATGTGTGGTTTGTGGAAAAGAACACACATGCAATGACTCTAGTGGTTGATCCATGTTTGTTTGTGGAAATAACACACATGCAATGACTCTAGTGGTTGATCCATGTGTGGTTTGTGAAAAGAACACACATGTAATGACTCTAGTGTTGGTTTTAGTATAAGAACACACATGCAATGACTCTAGTGGTTGATCCATTTGTGGTTTGTGGAAAGAACACACATGCAATGACTCTAGTGGTTGATCCATCTGTGGTTTGTGGAAATAACACACAAGCAATGACCACTGGTGGATCCATGTGTGGTTTGTGGAAAAGAACACACATGCAGTCACTCTAGTGCTGGTTTGTGGTTTTAGTATAAGAACAAACATGCAATGACTCTAGTGGTTGATCCATGTGTGGTTTGTGGAAAGAACACACATGCAATGACTCTGGTTGATCCATATGTGGTTTGTGGAAAGAACACACATGCAATGACCACTGGTGGATCCATGTGTGGTTTGCGGAAAAGAACACACCTCCAATGACTCTAGTACTGGTTTGTGGTTTTAGTATAAGAACACACATGCAATGAATCTAGTACTGGTTTGTGGTTTTAGTATAAGAACACACATGCAATGACTCTAGTGGTTGATCCATGTGTGGTTTGTGGAAATAACACACATGCAATGACTCTAGTGGTTGATCCATGTGTGGTTTGTGGAAAGAACACACATGCAATGACCACTGGTGGATCCATGTTGGTTTTAGTATAAGAACACACATGCAATGACTCTAGTGGTTGATCCATGTGTGGTTTGTGAAAAGAACACACATGCAATGACTCTAGTGTTGGTTTTAGTATAAGAACACACATGCAATGCCTCTAGTGGTTGATCCATATGTGGTTTGTGGAAAGAACACACATGCAATGACTCTAGTGGTTGATCCATGTGTAGTTTGTGGAAATAACACACATGCAATGACCACTGGTGGGTCCACATGTGTGGTTTGTGGAAAGAACACACATGCAATGACTCTGGTTGATCCATATGTGGTTTGTGGAAAGAACACACATGGAATGAATCTAGTGGTGGATCCTTTTGTGGTTTGTGGAAAAGAACACACATGCAATAACTCTAGTGCTGGTTTGTGGTTTTAGTATAAGAACAAACATGCAATGACTCTAGTGGTTGATCCATGTGTGGTTTGTGGAAAGAACACACATGCAATGACTAGTGGTTGATCCATATGTGTTTGTGGAAATAACACACATGCAATGACCACTGGTTGATCCATGTGTGGTTTGTGGAAAGAACACACATGCAATGACTAGTGGTTGATCCATATGTGGTTTGTGGAAAGAACACACATGTAAAGACTAGTGGTTGATCCATATGTGGTTTGTGCAAACAACACACATGCAATGACCATTGGTGGATCCATCTGTGGTTTGTGAAAAAGAACACACATGCAATGACTCTAGTGCTGGTTTGTGGTTTTAGTATAAGAACAAACATACAATGACTCTAGTGGTTGATCCATGTGTGGTTTGTGGAAAGAGCACACATGCAATGACTCTAGCGGTTGATCCATGTGTGGTTTGTGGAAATAACACACATGCAATGACCACTAGTGGGTCCACATGTGTGGTTTGTGGAAAGAACACACATGCAATGACTCTGGTTGATCCATATGTGGTTTGTGCAAAGAACACACATGAAATGACTCTAGTGGTGGATCCATGTGTGATTTGTGGAAAAGAACACACATGTAATGACTCTAGTGCTGGTTTTAGTATAAGAACACACATGCAATGACTCTAGTGGTTGATCCATGTGTGGTTTGTGGAAATCACACATATGCAATGACCCTAGTGGTTGATCCATGTGTGGTTTGTGGAAATAACACACATGCAATGGCTATAATGGGTCCACATCTGGTTTGTGGAAAGAACACACATGCAATGACCACTGGTTGATCCATAAGATGTTTGTGGAAAAGAACACACATGCAATGACTCCAGTGGTTGATCCATATGTGTGGTTTGTGGAAAAGAACACACATGCAATAACCACTGGTGGATCCATGTGTGGTTTGTGGAAAAGAACACACATGCAATGACTCTAGTGGTTGATCCATGTTTGTTTGTGGAAATAACACACATGCAATGACTCTAGTGGTTGATCCATGTGTGGTTTGTAAAAAGAACACACATGCAATGACTCTAGTTTTGGTTTTAGTATAAGAACACACATGCAATGACTCTAGTGGTTGATCCATATGTGGTTTGTGGAAAGAACACACATGCAATGACTCTAGTGGTTGATCCATGTGTGGTTTGTGGAAATAACACACATGCAATGACCACTGGTGGATCCATGTGTTGTTTGTGGAAAAGAACACACATGCAATGACTCTAGTGCTGGTTTGTGGTTTTAGTATAAGAACAAACATGCAATGACTCTAGTGGTTGATCCATGTGTGGTTTGTGGAAAGAACACACATGCAATGACCACTGGTGGGTCCACATGTGTGGTTTGTGGAAAGAACACACATGCAATGACTCTAGTTGATCCATATGTGGTTTGTGCAAAGAACACACATGCAATGAGTCTAGTACTGGTTTGTGGTTTTAGTATAAGAAAACACGTGCAATGACTCTAGTACTGGTTTGTGGTTTTAGTATAAGAACACACATGCAATGACTCTAGTACTGGTTTGTGGTTTTAGTATAAGAACACACATGCAATGACTCTAGTGGTTGATCCATGTGTGGTTTGTGGAAATAACACACATGCAATGACTCTAGTGGTTGATCCATGTGTGGTTTGTGGAAAGAACACACATGCAATGACCACTGGTCGATCCATGTTGGTTTTAGTATAAGAACACACATGCAATGACTCTAGTGGTTGATACATGTGTGGTTTGTGAAAAGAACACACATGCAATGACTAGTGGTTGATCCATATGTGGTTTGTGGAAATAACACACATGCAATGACCACTGGTTGATCCATGTGTGGTTTGTGGAAAGAACACACATGCAATGACTAGTGGTTGATCCATATGTGGTTTGTGGAAAGAACACACATGTAAAGACTAGTGGTTGATCCATATGTGGTTTGTGCAAACAACACACATGCAATGACCATTGGTGGATCCATCTGTGGTTTGTGAAAAAGAACACACATGCAATGACTCTAGTGCTGGTTTGTGGTTTTAGTATAAGAACAAACATACAATGACTCTAGTGGTTGATCCATGTGTGGTTTGTGGAAAGAGCACACATGCAATGACTCTAGGGGTTGATCCATGTGTGGTTTGTGGAAATAACACACATGCAATCACCACTAGTGGGTCCACATGTGTGGTTTGTGGAAAGAACACACATGCAATGACTCTGGTTGATCCATATGTGGTTTGTGCAAAGAACACACATGAAATGACTCTGGTGGTGGATCCATGTGTGGTTTGTGGAAAAGAACACACATGTAATGACTCTAGTGCTGGTTTTAGTATAAGAACACACATGCAATGACTCTAGTGGTTGATCCATGTGTGGTTTGTGGAAATCACACATATGCAATGACCCTAGTGGTTGATCCATGTGTGGTTTGTGGAAATAACACACATGCAATGGCTATAATGGGTCCACATCTGGTTTGTGGAAAGAACACACATGCAATGACCACTGGTTGATCCATAAGATGTTTGTGGAAAAGAACACACATGCAATGACTCTAGTGGTTGATCCATATGTGTGGTTTGTGGAAAAGAACACACATGCAATGACCACTGGTGGATCCATGTGTGGATTGTGGAAAAGAACACACATGCAATGACTCTAGTGGTTGATCCATGTTTGTTTGTGGAAATAACACACATGCAATGACTCTAGTGGTTGATCCATGAGTGGTTTGTGAAAAGAACACACATGCAATGACTCTAGTTTTGGTTTTAGTATAAGAACACACATGCAATGACTCTAGTGGTTGATCCATATGTGGTTTGTGGAAAGAACACACATGCAATGACTCTAGTGGTTGATCCATGTGTGGTTTGTGGAAATAACACACATGCAATGACCACTGGTGGATCCATGTGTTGCTTGTGGAAAAGAACACACATGCAATGACTCTAGTGCTGGTTTGTGGTTTTAGTATAAGAACAAACATGCAATGACTCTAGTGGTTGATCCATGTGTGGTTTGTGGAAAGAACACACATGCAATGACCACTGGTGGGTCCACATGTGTGGTTTGTGGAAAGAACACACATGCAATGACTATAGTTGATCCATATGTGGTTTGTGCAAAGAACACATGCAATGACTCTAGTACTGGTTTGTGGTTTTAGTATAAGAAAACACGTGCAATGACTCTAGTACTGGTTTGTGGTTTTAGTATAAGAAAACACATGCAATGACTCTAGTACTGGTTTGTGGTTTTAGTATAAGAACACACATGCAATGACTCTAGTGGTTGATCCATGTGTGGTTTGTGGAAATAACACACATGCAATGACTCTAGTGGTTGATCCATGTGTGGTTTGTGGAAAGAACACACATGCAATGACCACTGGTGGATCCATGTTGGTTTTAGTATAAGAACACACATGCAATGACTCTAGTGGTTGATCCATGTGTGGTTTGTGAAAAGAACACACATGCAATGACTAGTGGTTGATCCATATGTGGTTTGTGGAAATAACACACATGCAATGACCACTGGTTGATCCATGTGTGGTTTGTGGAAAGAACACACATGCAATGACTAGTGGTTGATCCATATGTGGTTTGTGGAAAGAACACACATGTAAAGACTAGTGGTTGATCCATATGTGGTTTGTGCAAACAACACACATGCAATGACCATTGGTGGATCCATCTGTGGTTTGTGAAAAAGAACACACATGCAATGACTCTAGTGCTGGTTTGTGGTTTTAGTATAAGAACAAACATACAATGACTCTAGTGGTTGATCCATGTGTGGTTTGTGGAAAGAGCACACATGCAATGACTCTAGGGGTTGATCCATGTGTGGTTTGTGGAAATAACACACATGCAATGACCACTAGTGGGTCCACATGTGTGGTTTGTGGAAAGAACACACATGCAATGACTCTGGTTGATCCATATGTGGTTTGTGCAAAGAACACACATGAAATGACTCTAGTGGTGGATCCATGTGTGGTTTGTGGAAAAGAACACACATGTAATGACTCTAGTGCTGGTTTTAGTATAAGAACACACATGCAATGACTCTAGTGGTTGATCCATGTGTGGTTTGTGGAAATCACACATATGCAATGACCCTAGTGGTTGATCCATGTGTGGTTTGTGGAAATAACACACATGCAATGGCTATAATGGGTCCACATCTGGTTTGTGGAAAGAACACACATGCAATGACCACTGGTTGATCCATAAGACGTTTGTGGAAAAGAACACACATGCAATGACTCTAGTGGTTGATCCATATGTGTGGTTTGTGGAAAAGAACACACATGCAATGACCACTGGTGGGTCCACATGTGTGGTTTGTGGAAAGAACACACATGCAATGACTCTAGTTGATCCATATGTGGTTTGTGCAAAGAACACACATGCAATGACTCTAGTACTGGTTTGTGGTTTTAGTATAAGAAAACACATGCAATGACTCTAGTACTGGTTTGTGGTTTTAGTATAAGAACACACATGCAATGACTCTAGTGGTTGATCCATGTGTGCTTTGTGGAAATAACACACATGCAATGACTCTAGTGGTTGATCCATATGTGGTTTGTGGAAAGAACACTATTCAATGACCACTGGTGGATGCATGTGTGGTTTGTGGAAAAGAACACACATGCAATGACCACTGGTGGATCCATGTGTGGTTTGTGGAAAAGAACACACATGCAATGACTCTAGTGGTTGATCCATGTTTGTTTGTGGAAATAACACACATGCAATGACTCTAGTGGTTGATCCATGTGTGGTTTGTGAAAAGAACACACATGCAATGACTCTAGTTTTGGTTTTAGTATAAGAACACACATGCAATGAATCTAGTGGTTGATCCATATGTGTTTGTGGAAAGAACACACATGAAATGACTCTAGTGGTTGATCCATGTGTGGTTTGTGGAAATAACACACATGCAATTACCACTGGTGGATCCATGTGTTGTTTGTGGAAAAGAACACACATGCAATGACTCTAGTGCTGGTTTGTGGTTTTAGTATAAGAACAAACATGCAATGACTCTAGTGGTTGATCCATGTGTGGTTTGTGGAAAGAACACACATGCAATGACCACTGGTGGGTCCACATGTGTGGTTTGTGGAAAGAACACACATGCAATGACTCTAGTTGATCCATATGTGGTTTGTGCAAAGAACACACATGCAATGACTCTAGTACTGGTTTGTGGTTTTAGTATAAGAAAACACATGCAATGACTCTAGTACTGGTTTGTGGTTTTAGTATAAGAACACACATGCAATGACTCTAGTGGTTGATCCATGTGTGCTTTGTGGAAATAACACACATGCAATGACTCTAGTGGTTGATCCATGTGTGGTTTGTGGAAAGAACACACTTGCAATGACCACTGGTGGATCCATGTTGGTTTTAGTATAAGAACACACATGCAATGACTCTAGTGGTTGATCCATGTGTGGTTTGTGAAAAGAACACACATGCAATGACTCTAGTGTTGGTTTTAGTATGAGAACACACATGCAATGCCTCTAGTGGTTGATCCATATGTGTTTTGTGGAAAGAACACACATGCAATGACTCTAGTGGTTGATCCATGTGTGGTTTGTGGAAATAACACACATGCAATGACTGTAATGGGTCCACATCTGGTTTGTGGAAAGAACACACATGCAATGACCACTGGTTGATCCATAAGATGTTTGTGGAAAAGAACACACATGCAATGACTCTAGTGGTTGATCCATATGTGGTTTGTGGACAAAACACACATGCAATGACCACTGGTGGATGCATGTGTGGTTTGTGGAAAACAAGGCACATGCAATGACCAGTGGTGGATCCATCTGTGGTTTGTGGAAAAGAACACACATGCAATGACTCTAGTGGTTGATCCATATGTGTTTTGTGGAAAGAACACACATGCAATGACTCTAGTGGTTGATCCATGTGTGGTTTGTGAAAAGAACACACATGCAATGACTCTAGTGTTGGTTTTAGTATAAGAACACACATGCAATGACTCTAGTGGTTGATCCATTTGTGGTTTGTGGAAAGAACACACATGCAATGACTGTAGTGGTTGATCCATGTGTGGTTTGTGGAAATAACACACATGCAATGACCACTGGTGGATCCATGTGTGGTTTGTGGAAAAGAACACACATGCAGTCACTCTAGTGCTGGTTTGTGGTTTTAGTATAAGAATAAACATGCAATGACTCTAGGGGTTGATCCATGTGTGGTTTGTGGAAAGAACACACATGCAATGACTCTGGTTGATCCATATGTGGTTTGTGGAAAGAACACACATGCAATGACCACTGGTGGATCCATGTGTGGTTTGTGGCAAAGAACACACCTGAAATGACTCTAGTACTGGTTTGTGGTTTTAGTATAAGAACACACATGCAATGAATCTAGTACTGGTTTGTGGTTTTAGTATAAGAACACACATGCAAGGACTCTAGTGGTTGATCCATGTGTGGTTTGTGGAAATAACACACATGCAATGACTCTAGTGGTTGATCCATGTGTGGTTTGTGGTAAGAACACACATGCAATGACCACTGGTGGATCCATGTTGGTTTTAGTATAAGAACACACATGCAATGACTCTAGTGGTTGATCCATGTGTGGTTTGTGAAAAGAACACACATGCAATGACTCTAGTGTTGGTTTTAGTATAAGAACACACATGCAATGCCTCTAGTGGTTGATCCATATGTGGTTTGTGGAAAGAACACACATGCAATGACTCTAGTGGTTGATCCATGTGTAGTTTGTGGAAATAACACACATGCAATGACCACTGGTGGGTCCACATGTGTGGTTTGTTGAGAAAGAACACACATGCAATGACTCTGGTTGATCCATATGTGGTTTGTGGAAAGAACACACATGGAATGAATCTAGTGGTGGATCCTTGTGTGGTTTGTGGAAAAGAACACACATGCAATGACTCTAGTGCTGGTTTGTGGTTTTAGTATAAGAACAAACATGCAATGACTCTAGTGGTTGATCCATGTGTGGTTTGTGGAAAGAACACACATGCAATGACTAGTGGTTGATCCATATGTGGTATGTGGAAATAACACACATGCAATGACCACTAGTTGATCCATGTGTGGTTTGTGGAAAGAACACACATGCAATGACTAGTGGTTGATCCATATGTGGTTTGTGGAAAGAACACACATGTAAAGACTAGTGGTTGATCCATATGTGGTTTGTGCAAACAACACACATGCAATGACCATTGGTGGATCCATGTGTGGTTTGTGAAAAAGAACACACATGCAATGACTCTAGTGCTGGTTTGTGGTTTTAGTATAAGAACAAACATACAATGACTCTAGTGGTTGATCCATGTGTGGTTTGTGGAAAGAGCACACATGCAATGACTCTAGCGGTTGATCCATGTGTGGTTTGTGGAAATAACACACATGCAATGACCACTGGTGGGTCCACATGTGTGGTTTGTGGAAAGAACACACATGCAATGACTCTGGTTGATCCATATGTGGTTTGTGCAAAGAACACACATGAAATGACTCTAGTGGTGGATCCATGTGTGGTTTGTGGAAAAGAACACACATGTAATGACTCTAGTGCTGGTTTTAGTATAAGAACACACATGCAATGACTCTAGTGGTTGATCCATGTGTGGTTTGTGGAAATCACACATATGCAATGACCCTAGTGGTTGATCCATGTGTGGTTTGTGGAAATAACACACATGCAATGACCACTGGTGGGTCCACATGTGTGGTTTGTGGAAATAACACACATGCAATGACTCTGGTTGATCCATATGTGGTTTGTGGAAAGAACACACATGGAATGAATCTAGTGGTGGATCCTTGTGTGGATTGTGGAAAAGAACACACATGCAATGACCACTGGTGGATCCATGTGTGGTTTGTGGAAAAGAACACACATGCAATGACTCTAGTGGTTGATCCATGTTTGTTTGTGGAAATAACACACATGCAATGACTCTAGTGGTTGATCCATGTGTGGTTTGTGAAAAGAACACACATGCAATGACTCTAGTTTTGGTTTTAGTATAAGAACACACATGCAATGACTCTAGTTGTTGATCCATATGTGGTTTGTGGAAAGAACACACATGCAATGCCTCTAGTGGTTGATCCATGTGTGGTTTGTGGAACTAACACACATGCAATGACCACTGGTGGATCCATGTATTGTTTGTGGAAAAGAACACACATGCAATGACTCTAGTGCTGGTTTGTGGTTTTAGTATAAGAACAAACATGCAATGACTCTAGTGGTTTATCCATGTGTGGTTTGTGGAAAGAACACACATGCAATGACCACTGGTGGGTCCACATGTGTGGTTTGTGGAAAGAACACACATGCAATGACTCTAGTTGATCCATATGTGGTTTGTGCAAAGAACACACATGCAATGACTCTAGTACTGGTTTGTGGTTTTAGTATAAGAACACACATGCAATGACTCTAGTACTGGTTTGTTGTTTTAGTATAAGAACACACATGAAATGACTCTAGTGGTTGATCCATGTGTGGTTTGTGGAAATAACACACTTGCAATGACTCTTGTGGTTGATCCATGTGTGGTTTGTGGAAAGAACACACATGCAATGACCACTGGTGGATCCATGTTGGTTTTAGTATAAGAACACACATGCAATGACTCTAGTGGTTGATCCATGTGTGGTTTGTGAAAAGAACACACATGCAATGACTCTAGTGATGGTTTTAGTATGAGAACACACATGCAATGCCTCTAGTGGTTGATCCATATGTGGTTTGTGGAAATAGCACACATGCAATGACTCTAGTGGTTGATCCATGTGTGGTTTGTGGAAATAACACACATGCAATGTCCACTGGTGGGTCCACATGTGTGGTTTATGGAAAGAACACACATGCTATGAATCTGGTTGATCCATATATGGTTTGTGGAAAGAACACACATGGAATGACTCGAGTGGTGGATCCTTGTGTGGTTTGTGGAAAAGAACACACATGCAATGACTCTAGTGCTGGTTTGTGGTTTTAGTATAAGAACAAACATGCAATGACTCTAGTGGTTGATCCATGTGTGGTTTGTGGAAAGAACACACATGCAATGACTAGTGGTTGATCCATATGTGGTTTGTGGAAAGAACACACATGCAATGACCACTGGTGGATCCATGTGTGGTTTGTGGAAAAGATCACACATGCAATGACTCTAGTGTTGGTTTGTGGTTTTAGTATAAGAACAAACATGCAATGACTCTAGTGGTTGATCCATGTGTGGTTTGTGGAAAGAACACACATGTAATGACTCTGGTTGATCCATATGTGGTTTGTGGAAAGAACACACATGTAATGACCACTGGTGGATCCATGTGTGGTTTGTGGAAAGAACACACATGCAATGACCACTGGTGGATCCATGTTGGTTTAAGTATAAGAACACACATGCAATGACTCTAGTGGTTGATCCATGTTTGTTTGTGGTTTTAGTATAAGAACAAACATCCTCTCTCTCTCTCTCTCATAGAAGCCCAAACCTGTGCCCACTCTGTCTGCTACGCCCTGATTGGTTGTCACAGCTATCACGCGGATCGTGCGCACCAACCGTTGATCATGTGTGATCCAACGAGGCTTGTTGCACACGTCGTGCCCTTCACAGGATAGCGCGAGACAGCATAGACGTCTCCCTCAACGAGAGTTCTAAAGAAGGAACACGATGCCATCCATGGAAAAAGTGGTCGAGTGGTCATGTCATGTTTAATCTAGTCTGTAAAGGCTACAAGTCTACTACACGACAACTGGTCATCCACGGACCACCGGCTACACCATTTTTACTATGCAGCGCGCCTGCACTCTCACGTCCGTCAGGCCCCCACCACACGAACCTTCCACACGGCAGCCGCAGCCGGAAGAGCTGTCAACCGGGGCCCTCGAGGAGGCCTAAACGTCCCCGCATTAAAAACCCAGCCTATCGGGTCCTCCATTCTCACTCATCCACTACTCTCTCTTCCCTATCTAGCAAAACACCACAATCTTGAACGTACTTGCACGAACCTTCCCCATGAAACCAGTGCGTGGGGGTGAGTGTCCGGGCATCGCCGCCGGGGTGGTGCTTCACGCGGCAGATCTGGAGGAGCATCACGTAGCACAGGCCGAGGAGGACGTGCAGTTCAACCCCTTGGGGGACCATGTGCACGCTGGTGCTGACGACTTCGGAGGCGCCGATGAGGGTGTGGAGTTCGACGAACACGCTCCGCTCGTGTACCCAGAGGTACATATATTTCTACATGTTTCATATTTTCTGCTCGAGCTTATTCTATCCAGGCGTCATAAAAAATCTAGTCCTAATGATTAGAGGCAACGTACGAACCGGTACATAGAGAGATCTAGTCTGTTCTGAATGAATCTACATTATTTATTTATTAATAAGTTGCCAAGAACACAAACCACATTAATTTAGGAGCGAGCTGGAGAGACGGCCGTAATGAACTGCTGAACTTGTATAGACATGTTATTGCATCGAAAGTAACTTGGAATGGTGGAAGGAATATATATTTATTATTTTGCTCATTTCGGTTTGTATTCCATACATTACAGGTGTATTCAAGTGAGATGGACTCTGACAAGGAGACCAGGGACAACAAGAGCCGCCATGTCATGAAGAAGCTCAAGAGCGGGATAATCCCTTTCCGCACTCGACTTGGGGAGCCCAGGTGCCCTTTCTGTAAGAAAGGAGTTAACCCGAGGATTGCCAGCTTGATTCCGCATGCGGTTGGCATCGGTAAAAGCCCGGCTAGTAAACAAAAGTCGGCGACCAAGGCTAAGCATGCTGCTTATGGCAATTTCCTGAGGGAGTATGTCAAGAACGGCCTAGTGTCCCCTTACTTAGGAATCAGCAACTCCTAGTCGACCAACCCCGTCACTGTGTTGGCCCGGCCACTAATAATATTTAGTTCTCTTACCGTATCTAGACCCTTAAACTATGTGGATTTCTATTTTCGTACCCTTCAAAATATATTCAAGTTCACCTGTTTATGTTGTTAAAGTTCTGGTGGCATACTCGTTATTTTGCATGGATAGAGGGGTGCCCCCGACAGATATAAAGGTTATCCTGTCCGCTAGATCACAGAGGATCAACGGTTGGTGGGCAAAACTGAGTACAACTGAATCGCCATGGTTAGACACGAGGGAAAAAACATGACTCACGGTACGCGTGTGCGGTGCATGGGGACATAGCAGACACGTGTGGCCGTGCACGGTGCATTAGCCTACGCGGTGCACGGTAGTGCAACGAAACGCCGCTTCCCTTCTCCTTTAATAGAGGCCTCCCCACTCCCACTCCCACTCATCACGCACTCGCTCACTCAACCATTTCCACTGTCCCATCACCTTCTGCAAACGCCCAACTAGACCCCAACCATGCCGGCGATGGAGAAGATCGGCGCGGTGGCCATCGGCGCCTCCAAGGCAGCCGGCAAGGAGCCCCCATCCCCGTCCCCGCATCCGCTGTAGCCTCTGGCGAGGAGGCCCCCGCCGGTCTCGGACAGATCCCGCTCGGCTGGGACCCCTACGAGGAGGTTGTCTACATAAGGCCGGAGAACCCCTACGACACCAGCATCGCCGACCCGTGGTCTGAGGTAACCAGGGTTTTCTCCCCTTCCCTTGTTCTTCCCCCGTTCCCATCGTTGGATGCTAGATCGTATGTTATTAGGGCTCGGCTGTTCGTATTTTTTACAGTAGCTACTCCTATTGTGTTAGATCTCGATTTTCGATGAATCCCCCTATTCGTACTTGGGATCGGTATTCGATTTGGTTTGAGATTTGGGTAATAATCGGGAGATCTCATTCGGTTAATTTATGCAAAAAATCAATCCTGATAATCAAAGTATCTCAATCATGTCCTTATTTCACTCTTTTGTTTTTTCCAACAGGAGGATAGCAGCGACCTCCTTGCGGCGACAGTCATGAGACACCAAGACTCGTCATGTGCTGAGGAGGCTGAAGTCTAGTCAGTACAACAACTTCTTCGCCGGCGACGTGTACAGGTGCCCCTTCTGCCCCACCAGGAGGCTCCGCGGCATGGACTTCAACTCCCTCGTGAAGCATGCCGAGGACGTGAGGACCTACGGCGAGTTCGTGAACGTCCACGGCTTCAGGGCCAAGCACCAGGCGCTCGGTCTTCACCTCCGGAACCTCCAGAAGGTGGCTATCGAGGAGGGTCGCATGCCCCCGATCAGACCCAAGGTTCCCAAGGTCAAGGGACTGGGCAGCAAGAAGTGGAGGAGGCGCCAGAGGGAGAAGTGGATGCCCTCCTAGCAGAGGCCACGCGGGGCCACTGATCAGCTGCTACTGCTGTAAAGCAGCTTCTTTTGTCTTGTCTGTGTTGAAGCAGTCCGCTGCTGCTGCTGCTGAGCAGCGTAATTGTCGAACCTCGTTAAGTACCGTACTATATAACCTATATTAGCTGATTTATCTACATCTGCTCTACTTACTGAATTTATTTATGGTGCTGGTTTGTTTTGCTGCTCTAGATTTGCTACCAGATTGGGGTAAAACGATCACAAAAGGAACAATGAATGAAGAGAGAAGCTGCTCTAGATTCCCTACCTTTTTGGGCAAAAAAAACACAACTGTTAGAGAGAGAGGGAAAAAGGCGCTCTTTAAAAAGGCCACTTTAGGCGTCATGGCGCACGTAACGGCCAAGCCTTTGACCAGACGACACCCCCCTCCGAGCGCATGTGAGGGCTTCGGAATATCGGGAGGGAAAAAGTGAGGACAAACGAGACACAATGTTGCTATAGCTAAATCTGACAAAAAGCTGAATTTGGCTTTACCATGCAATTTGGCTAGAGCTCCACATTGTAGCTATTCTAAATCCCTAAACTATGTGGTGCGTTGAAACCTAATGCTTTTCCACCGACACGTATGTTGCAAAGTTGCTTGATCGTGCATGCTTACACAAGTGGCCTATAGAGAAACTTATAGAAGCATGGGCAAACGAGCTTCATTTTGGCAAATTCGGGACAAGCTTTGCGCAATCGGCAGGCCTGATCGGCTGGGCGGCTGCCCCGGGGTGCAGGGATGCTAGGTCCATGTCTATGCTTACACTTCTTAAACTTGTACACTTCCTTCTGTCTTGTCACGTTACGTCGTGTCAGCACCGCGCACCCGCTGCGGATCAGCAACGGCACGGTGGTCTACGTGACCGGTCTCTGCCACGCCAAAGCCACGTCGCACACCTGTCCCATCGCCTACCGGGACGGACGCCGAATTTAATCGCTAGGATTCGAAACCATCGGTGCTCACCCGGTCAAACTTGCTTCCGCATGGGTATGACCGAAATATTGTTTAAACGGAATTTAAGCATCGCCTTCTGTCTCCTCACCACATCACTGTGCAAAAATCCCCAACTCATTCCTTCCGCCGGCGCCGCCACCGCAAGAACCATCGACGCTGCCGCAGGCACCGCCTCTGCCTGGCCATACCACCGCAATAGATCACTCCACCTCCACGCCCAGTCCTAGCCACCGCTATCGAAACTAGGCCATCGCCGCCGCATTAGCTGCTGCCATGGACGCAGAGTATGGCATGTTCGGCGACGGGAGAGACTACACCGACGAGTACACCGTCACCGCCCATGGCACCACCAAGCTGACGGTCGTCCACACAAATGCGTCAGCGGAGGTGGCCAAGGTCATTGCAATGTACGAGCGGTGGCTACAAGATTCGATGGACAGGTACAAGATCGTCGGCCTTGACCTCGAGTATACCAGAGATAGGAAGAGGACAACGCTTTTGCAGCTGTCCATGCGCAACCACTGCCTACTATATAACGTATGTAGGGCCAAATCTGTATGCCCGGAGCTTCGCGAGTTCCTACACAGGAGGGAGATCTACTTCGCCAGCGTCGACATCAAGAACGACACTCCGAAGCTAGAACGGGATCTCCTCGTTCATGTCGCCAATCACGTCGATCTCCAACGTTTGTGGAGGTACCCGGATGGCAGTACGGGGAAAGCCGGCATGGCTAGACTCGCTTCCGACATCATCGACCGAGTGCCTGAAGCACCTGCACGAGCGATGGGAGTGGAGGCACCTGGATTACGATGCGATCAAGTACGCAGCCAGGGACGCATATGTCTGCTACGAGATGCTCAATAGGATCTAGCGGGTGGGTGAGTGTGCTGTTTACCACTACTAGTTTCGCATTTCGTTCCTAGTTTTATCTCGCCTGTATTTTCTAAGCATTCTGTGTGTAAGAACCAAGCTCGTATGATCCCTGTGCTATTAGCTACTTAACCTGTATGAATTACAATCCCCCTTTTGTATCCTCAACATTCATTCTTACAAATTATGTCTGTGCCATTTGCATGCGGCAGAATCCAGGACTGACATGCACAAGGTGTGATACAGTCATAAGTCATAACCAAACCCAAATTATAGAGAAGGATATAGTCATAAACCAGATTATAGTTTGACAAAGGTAATACACAACAGTTCGTAATTTCTCACATAGTGTACTTATGAAATAACATGTTTTCATAAACACAACAATCATGCACTAATAGTCTACATCCCAGCCTGTTGGAGAAGGCAACCGATCCCAGGATGCCTTCGGTCGCTTGCCCCATTTTGTCGATTCATCTACGATCCGGCATCTGGGACAAACAACCTGCCTTGGTGGTGGTTCAATGATGCGATGCCTGGAACAAGATTTTACAATCTGGCGGTACAGCTCATGGCTTACATACCCGTCAATTGCAGCGTACTTCAGATTAGGTTCAGAAAGTGGCTTATCCTCCCAGTAATCGTGCCCTAAATGCCTCCACGAACATCTCGGCAATCTGTCCTTCATGTCAGCATACCACGGGTCTATGAGTTCGGAGGCAAGAGCGGCCATCCCAGTCTTGCTGCCCTTCGTCCCTAGGATCTAGTAAATTTCCTAGATTTGCACTCTGCACTCCTTTGGGATTCTAATGTTGACAGTCGGGCTTTCAAGCAGTTTACTGTCATTCGTGATGTCAACACTGGTAAATGTTATGTGCTGGTTCACGAGAAAGTCATGAAACAGATCCCTAATGCTTTCGCCCCACCTGCATGAAAATGAATTCAGACAAATAATATAGCAATAACTTCTGCAAACAAACGATTCAGGAACAAACAAACAGCAAAGTCTACCAGATCCTGTCAGCCCCCTTCACGCAAAAAGGCTGGTATACGAGGACGTGCCCCTTCATGGAGAGTTGCACCATGGCGATCCTACGGCAATCGTGGCTGTACTCGAGGTCGAGACCTACGAACCTGTTTTCTTCGAACTGCAGCCAACTCGTGAAATTATTCAGAGTGTTCCTCACCGTCCGAGGGTCGGTGGTGTAGACGACATCGATCTTCTTCCCGCCATGTACTTCAATGTCGAAGTGCGCTGTTTCTTGCCTGCCGTCGTTTCGGACGTCCGGAGCGTCCATGACTACAGGCAAGAGGGAAAGGATACGGAGGAAGAGGGTGATGCGGTGGTGGAGGAAATGGATGAGGCCGTGGAGGAGAAAGACGATGAGGCCGTGGAGGAGGAAATGAGACGGAGAAGTGAAAGATTGGAATCGCCCTTACCAATATCTGGAATGGTGCACGACCGTTCGTAGTAGGGTGAAGGTGGCGAAAAACGGCGGTTACTTTTACACGTCGACGCTAGCACTTCCTAAAATTTGTTCTGCGCCACTTGCATGCGGTGGAATCAATTCAAACGTAGGCACGTTTACGCGTTCCGACCTTCACTCACTGACAGGCTGGCCACACATTTCCCTTTTACGATTTATTTTTTCACTTCCTTAGACGGTTCTGGTGCCCGCCCTCAATAATTATGCCCCCCGTTCTTTTCTTCCACGTGGACGAGAACCGGCGGTGGCGGCGGTTCCTTGCAGATTCGCTCCCCACTCGAACAACTTCCCCCATCCCTGATTCCACCCCCTCTTGAATCCATCCGCCTCCTCATCACAACGCCTCCATTAATCCACCGGATTCCAGACTCCATTTGCCGCTATGGGTAGAGCTTGGGGTAGCAGCAGGCTGAAGCGAAAGGCATGCGACGACAACGCGGATGGCCAGGGCGACCGCTACCGCGAGGATTGGGGATGGCCGGACCTCAGCACCATGAACATGCACAGGATCGCCTCGGAGTTGGACATCATCTCAGCCGGCCGCCTCGCTCGCTGCATCCCTGGCTACCGCGTGACGATGCGGAACATGTACAAACAACTGTTCGGCACCCCAGGCCTTCTTTACCCCGATAACAGCAAATGGCCAGACGACCGCGATGGCCACGTAAGTTTCAGTATCTAGCTTATTCGTTAAGTCATATCGTTGATTCATATGTGCTGAACTCTCATCGGAATCCTAGGTTCCTTTCGTCGAACGTGTTGTGTGCACGCGCAGTTTGAACAAATCAAACCATTTAAGACTATTATGTACAGCGGAAGCTCTGCTCGTACCTGATATTTTGGTATTTTCATAGTGACATAGTCTTACTCTAGGTGATAGACGAGTTATCAATTTCGATTTTGCAATGGAATGCCTGCAAGGTGATATTCTGTTTCCTAAAATAAAAACAAACAGATTAGACGATTTAAGGCTGTTATGCCTCGAGTTGTTTAATTATGATCATCGTCAGGAGTTTGTTCTGGGGGCTCTGCTCCTACTCCATATATTGAGTATCTTCGTTGTGACACAGGCACAATTCAGGCGATATCTGAGGAGACACTCG
The DNA here is from genome assembly GCA_023614405.1 of Avena insularis. Classification (NCBI taxonomy): domain Eukaryota; kingdom Viridiplantae; phylum Streptophyta; class Magnoliopsida; order Poales; family Poaceae; genus Avena; species Avena insularis. The sequence continues at coordinate 178,948 of JAJUPC010000527.1, read as the reverse complement.
TATTTAGGCGATATTTTGTGTACTTTAATATAAAGGTCCAGTTGTCAAATTGTATCTGCAATGGAATCCATGCTAGGTGATTGTACCAACTGACAACAAACTCTGCAGAATATTCATGCAAAACTGATGCTGCTGGATAAGTGTTCAGAATCAGTAGTGGTGAATATCAAGGAAGAAGAAGAGACGGAAATGAGAGATGACCAGAACTGGGTGGGTGGCAATGGCGAGTGGCTGGTCCTTTTATCCCAGGATGGGAGTACTTGGACTCTAAAAAATTGCTACAGATCGGAGAAGCTAGCAGTGCCATCTTTGAAGGGTGTCGACATTACTTCATTCAACAGCGGGTGGCCGCCGCCCATTTCTGAATTCGCTTACAGGTTCAACATGGCAGAACTTGAGCTCGTGAAGGTACAACTCCCACATAGACCGTGGGAGGGGGCGTGGAAGAACTGGGAGTATGACCTCTTGGCAGTGTTCGACAAGGCAATCGCATTCATTAGATGCACAGAAGACAATGAATGGACAATCTTGCACGACGACTTCCTGTGGCCGGAGAAGTATGTCGACGCCGTCTTCACATACGGCTGCCCTTCGTATAGACCGCAACGCATTTATGCGGTCACTGAACCTAGCGGCGACGTGCATGTTTGGGAGCCGTCCATTTGGGGTGAGTCATGGTGTCATATAGCATGTAAAATCCCATTCAAAATTCTGCTTACTGACCATTAGTAACACGCAGGTACCCACGCAGCCCCGCGCATAATTCCAGCTCCGGTCATCGAAGATGCAGTAGCAGATGCTGAACTTGGGACACGGCGCTGGTTCCTGGCACCTCTCAGAGACAACACGGAACATCATGATGAACTCTTGAGGATTCATATCAGGGGAGCACTAAACAGCGTTGGTGATACAATAGAACATATGGGGACACAACTTTCTTCATACCCATCGCTGCGGTGTCACGTTTTCTCGAGGTCCGCATGCCCATCCGAAGACCGAGTAGAGCAAGTCTGGAGCAGAGTCAACAATCTGAAGGGACAATCTGTGTTTCTTGGGATCAACTACCCTTTCTTTGTCGGAGCCCCTGGAGCTGTTGAACCTGTAATTGCTCAGCGTGGCCCCCGGCGATCTTCTGCTGGTGGTGGTGGTGATGGTGTTGGTGGTGGTGGAGCTGACGAAGAACTAGCTGTTGCTGCTCCTGGTGAAGCTGACGAAATACTTGGTGATGCTGCTGCTGGTGAAGCTGACGAAATACTTGCTAATGCTGCTGCTGGTGAAGATGACGAAATACCTGCTGAGGCTGCTGCCGGAGTCTAGGAAGAACATGCTGGTGTTGTTGCTGAGGTGCCAGCACTTCCAGTGTTGATAGCAGACTGTATGTTTGTTGCACACTCACACGCCTATCATGTTGACACTCCAGATCCGACCTGGAGCCAAATCCACGTCGGGGGGAGGGGGCCTACAATTGGCTCATCAGTGGGGTCGTACTATTTGAAGGAGAATGAAAGACGGCCAAACGCAGCATTTTGGTTCGTTCTGACGATACCACCAGTTCCAGGGACCTAGTGCTCATAGTGGCAGATCCGATGAACCATTGTTCTTTATCTTTATCATTAGTTACGCTTATGTGTGTAAAGACTAAGCTGTGCTTATTTGTGTAAGACTAAGTTAAGCCTAACTGTGTAATATTTAGTGAAGCCCAGCTTTTCTGTCCACGCCCATAACAACAGAATTGCACCATAGAACATACAAATGTAATGTGCATACCACGCATTTTTGCTCAGGATAACAACCACTTCAAGCAAATGATACATCGTGTACGCATTTGAACGCATCACTAGAATGTGCCACCTATTGATGATTGATGACATGGATCTAGCTTTTCTCCGCTTATTTACATTGAATTGCTCATTGATTTGTTCACATATTTGTTGGCAATGGCTGATGAACTCCACTCTCTTGGTAACTTGCTTCGTCAGCGAGCACTTGTTGATGCAATGCAAAGTACAGAACATGGTCGTCATCGTCATTCCATTTAGGTTCTCTATGTTTCGTCATCACGGAGCTACTAATTTCAAATGAAAATCTAGTAAACAATATATGTGTACATTGTTAGAGTATGCTACGGCCACGGTACATACATGTTTTCTACAATCACAAGAAGAAAACTTGATGCATTTTCACCTTGTTGGTGTTGTGCCGAACTAGGTGGATGTGGCTCTGGGGTCCAGAGAGGAAGGCGCCGTGGCTTGTGCGTGTGCGACCACGGCGATGGCGAGCTCGGATTCTAGAGGAGACCAACAGGACCGAGCATGGTCGGCATGGGTACAGATCTCACCCGGGAATGAATTCCCGTCCCCGCGCCGTGCCAATGGTGCGGTCATGGTGAGGGAGAGCTCCGATTCGGGATGGGGAGGAGAATGGGCGGAGCAGGTTTGTCCAAGTCCTAGCTCCACGCCATGGCCGCGACCACAGATTGCCGCCCCGGAGGAAGAAGCGGACGCGTAAAGGATGCATGCGCCGATGCTGCAAGCCTACATGGCAGCAACGACGGTAGCGACATAACGGCGAAAGCTGACAAGGGGGGGACCCAACTTGACGGTCGTTAGCATGATTTTTTGTATTGAAACGTAAAGTTGAATTCGTGCCGAAAAGGACCCTCTGAGTATTTGGCACGCCAACTATAGTCATCGTGGATGATATCAGGGAACTCGGGTACCGTGTTGCCTAGCCACCCCAATTTTCGGGCCGCAAAATGATATTCTCCTCAAAAGTGGGCCGTTCGTAGGCGGCCCATGACGAGCTGTGAGAACAGTGACGGGCTGAAAGTGGGCTTTAACAGTATCGGGCCTACTTGTCACAGACTGTTAATGGGTCGCAAAGTGTTCAAAAATTGTGGGCTTTTGTAGGCCGAAATAGTAACATGCCTAACATTCACGGGCCGCTGCTGGCCACATCTTTGGGCCCATTTCAAATAGTGGCGGACGAAACAGTAAAGGGTTGTAATATTATTGGGCTCTCTTGATGGGCCGGCCCACTTAATTGTGAGCAGGCCTTGGCTGGGCCTAGCTTCTACCACGGTTTCCGTGGCCGTTAACGGCGGTAACTGGTCGTTAATGGTGTTTGCCACGTGGCATTTTGCATGACGTCAGCAGTCAACGCGGCTGGTGAACAGATCTACGACGGAACATGTTTTCATGGCTGAAGGGTGCGATCCGCCACGGTCAAGAAAAAACCGTGGTAGATTCTTTTGTGACAGGGCTTTTACCACGATGGGCATCCGTCGTAGAAGAATTTTTAGCCACGAAAAACAGGCCTTCAACCACGAAAATCATCCGTTGTAAAAGCCAACTTTTCATGTAGTGTTGGTCCTCCATCTCATGCGAGTCTTGGTGGGAAGAAATACTGTTTGGTGGTTGTTGATGACTACTCAAGATATACATGGGTATACTTCTTTAAGTTGAAGAGTGAGACCCAACAAAACTTCATCGACTTTGTCAATATGGTTCAACGTCAATACAATGTCCCCGTGTTTGTGATAAGAAGCGACAATGACACCGAGTTCAAGAACTACACCTTGAATGAATTTCTTAGTGATGAGGGGATAAAACATCAATATTCCACTTCATATACCCCTGAACAAAATTGTGTAGCTAAGAGGAAGAACCGAACATTAATGGATATGGCAAGGTCCATTTTGGCGGAGTTTAAGTCTCGATACAACTTTTGGGCCGAGGCAATCTCCACCGCATGCCATGCATCGAACCGGATCTACCTCCACAAAAATTTGATCAAGACTTCATATGAGATAGTTACCGATAACAAGCCCAACATTTCATACTTCTGGATGTTTGGTTGTAAGTGTTTCTACCTCATAAAAGGTGTTCGTTTGTCCAAATTTGATTCCAAAGCTTTAGAGAGTATTTTTGTTGGCTATGGTCTCGAGTCCCACACTTATAGAATCTATGATAGACCCTCCGGGATCGTCATAGAGTCTTGTAATGTGGTTTTCGAAGAATATAATGGCCTCCAAGCGGGGCGAGTTGATGTTTGTGATGCAGATGATGAAATACCTCAAGATGCCATAAGAAGAATGGGTGCGGGATTCATCCTCCCTGTTGAGGAACCCCTTGTGGCGGATTGAGAAGAACTATGCTCCACTCAAGTGGATCCCTCATCTTCACAGCATCAACAGGATCCTATTCTTGAAGACAATGATGATGCAAGACAAAGACAAGATGAGAACCCGCACCATGTTGATCAAGCTGGAAGCTCCAAGCCGGATTATCCGGCTTCTCCATTGACTGGATTTTCCAGTCCTGCGCAGTCAATTGCACAAGGAAGATTCATTGAGTCGTCCGCAAGATCATCTTGACGCCTCTCAAGGAGTATGCCTGATCAATACCAAGATCAACATGTGCATCATGATGATGAGAATGAAACCATTGATGATCAAGGTCAAGATGAAGGTCAAGACGAGGACCAAAAGGATGAAGAGATCCCCATAAGAAACAAAAAGGAGATCGAAGATCGTCGCAAATCTAGAGTGGGTAGAATGTTGGAAAGAAGAGACCACACTCTTGAGAATGTTCTTGGTGATCTAAGGAGTGGAATGTCCACTCGAGCTCAATTGAAGCATTTTGGTGAGCATAAAGCTCATAAAGCCATGGTGGAGCCCAAGAAATTTGGGAAGCTCTTGAAGATTTAGATTGGTTAGAAGCCATGCATAATGAGCTCAACAACTTCGAGAGAAATAAAGTTTGGAAGTTAGTAGAAAAGCCCAAAGATTTCCACAGTGTTATTGGCACTAAATGGATGTTCAAGAACAAGCAAGATGAACATGGAATTCTTGTGAGGAACAAGGCAGGATTGGTAGCTCAAGAGTTCTCTCAAATTGAAGGCATTAATTATGGAGAGACCTATGCTCCCATGGCTCTCCTTGAGTCCATCTGTATCCTTCTTGCATATGCTGCACATCATAAATTTAAATTGCAACAAATGGATGTGGAAAGTTCTTTTCTAAATGGTCCATTCCAAGAGTTGGTTTATGTTAAGCAACCCCCAGGGTTCGAGGATCGCAACTTCCCAAATCACGTCTACAAGCTTGATAAGGCACTCTATGGGCTTAAACAAGCTCCTCGCATGTGGTATGAGCACCTTAGAGAGTTGTTGTTTAACATGGGTTTGAAGTTGGGAAAATTGATCCCACTCTTTTTACTAAGAAAGTTAATGAGGAGCTTTCCATTTGCCAAGTATATGTTGATGATATCATCTTTGGTTCTTCTAACAAAGCATTTAATAATGAATTCTCAAAATCTTATGACTGATAGGTTTAGGATGTCTATGATGGGAGAGTTGAGGTTATTATTTGGTTTTGAGATCAAGCAAGTAAGAGGAGCAAATTTCTTCAATCAAGCCAAGTATACTCAAGACATGCTCGAGAGGTTCAACATGAAATAACTAAATGGAGCTCCTACTCCCATGGCAACCAAGATTTCATCTTGAACTAAATCCAAATGGTAAATATGTGGATCAAAAGGTATACCAGTCTATGATTGGTTCTTTGCTTTACCTTTGTGCATCTAGACCCGATATAGTGTTAAGTGTAGGAGTGTGTGCAAGATATCAAGCGGCTCCTAAAGAAAGCCACTTGATGGCGGTCAAACGAATCTTTCGATGTTTGGTTCATACCCTAAACTATGGTGTGTGGTATCCTAGGGGCTCAACATTCTCTCTTTGTAGATACACGGAACCCTATTGGGCTAGTGACAAGGATGGTAGGAAATCAACCTCCAGGGCTTGCCAATGTCTTGGTAGGTCCTTGGTGTGTTGGTCCTCTAAGAAGCAAAATTGTATATCTCTCTCCACCGCCGAAGCCGAATATGTGGCAACCGCTAGTGCATGCACTCAGTTGTTATGGATGATGCAAACTTTAAAGGAATATGGTGTCCATTGTGACAAAGTGCCTCTTTTATGTGACAATGGAAGTGTTATCAAGATTGCCTACAACCCGGTGGATCATACAAGGATGAAGCATATTGAGATTCATCATCATTTCATTAGAGATCATGTTGCCCGGGGTGATATTGAGCTACCTTATGTTCCAACCAAATACCAACTTGCCGATATTTTCACAAAGCCTCTTGATGAAGTAAGGTTTTGCTATTTGAGGAATGAGCTATATATCGTGGATTCAAGGAGTTTGACTTGATCATCTTGCATACTCACCTATATCTTGATCCTTATTTAGTTTAGGTGTGGGAATGGAGATAGGGGAGTGCGGTCCTAATCTATTGGGCTATCACTCCCCCCATAATGCCAAAAGTAACAATGTCATACTTGTTATATCATTTATATGATAAGTGGGCTTCTATGACAAGTAGTGTCTATGAACTCAGGATATATCCTCGCGGTGCCATGACACATCTACTCAAACATGGTGGCCTCTCATTATGGAGAGGTTGCATCTCATTGATAATTTTTGGGTTTTTTATCGGATTTGATTGCATATTCTCTTAGTCGGTTGTTTCATGGCTTTGCTTTCAATCCTATTGCGGTTTATGATCTTCATAGTATGGTATCTTATCCCAAGCCTTATTCCCTTCCCTAAAAACATGCTTTCTATCATATATATCCTCATACACTTAAACTGGCAGTTTTGGTCGAAGAGGGCCAGAGTTTCCAGTCCCACGGACCGGAGTCTCCGGTCTAAGATAGTTTTGGGCGCTGAGAAAAGGGAGGCCGGGGTGAGAGAAACATCCAATTTATTTCTTCCACCCTGACCTTCACCAACTCACACGTCGCCTCCTCCTCCAGAATCGCCGCGTCGTGGCCCTACTGCCGCTGGGATCTGCCGTGCCCCCAGCCTCCTCCACCCTCTCCACCCTTGGGACATTCCCTACCAGTGGATTTACTCCAATGGATGAATCTGGTACGTCTTCTCTCACCATGAACCTAGGGTTCTTTCCCTTTGCTTATTTTTAGCAATGTACCAACTTCTTCCACTGGAATCTTGTTTTTGCGTGCACTCCTCTCACATTAGCTCTGGTTCCTTACTTGATCTGTTTGAAATAATGTCTCTCGTGGCCTCCTTTGAGCAACCCAATCTCCGGACCGGAGTTTCCGGTCTCTCTAACCGGAGACTCCGGTGTGCTTCTGCACAGGCCGGAGATTCTGGTGTTGCTTGCCGGAGACTCCGGTGTGGTTTACTTCTAGCACATCCAGCAAGGGTTTGAGGCTTGTGTATTGACTCCGGGACATATATGCTTATATTCATGCTTCCCCCTTCCTCTATATTCTTAGGTAGCTCTGGTTCGCGTCGTGCATCTCACACCAAGGCCAAGTCCAAACGGATGGAGCCTCAATATGATAGGGCGGCTGGCCTGTTTGTTGTGCCTTCTACCCGGAGGCAGCAGGCGAGAGATGTTGCCTATATGCAAAGGGAAGCTGAGCGCCTTAAGGATGAAGCCCATGCCAAGAGAGCCAAGTATGACAACTTGCCGTCTTTAACCAACATGTCCAAGAAAGAATACCGTGTGTTGTGCAAGATGAGGTTCTTTGACATGCCAAGAACCAGTGATGACCCATGCTATTGGAGGGAGAAAAAGGTGTTCATGAAGGATATCTATCGCAAATTCACCAAGTCCCCAGTTTGTCCATAGAGGTATATGGACTTTGACTACATGCGTGCAAATGACTATTTCACGAATGCTCTTTGGATAACTCAGAAGCTTGGGTTGCATGGTCTTATGGAGCTCCATGAGGACTACAACATTATCCTTGTCCAACAATTTTATGCCACTGTTGTATTTGATCATGATGAGGCAAGGACCATGACATGGTTGACTGGTAACATCCGTTGCACTACCAATTTCTATGATTTTGCCAGAGCATTCACTAGCTTTTCAGTGGTGTGTTTGTTCCTGTTGGTCACCACATGCATGATGTCGCTCTTGGCGAAGATAAAGGCAAGCTCGCACCTCTCTATGGGAGTAATGCCACTGTTGGGGAGTCCAAGGGGCTCAAGACTCTCTACAATATGTTGTTAAGGATCTTTCGCCACACCATTGCTCCTAGTGCTAGAAATGATGATGCTATTCGGTGTGGACTTGTCAACTTGCTCCATCATGCTCACAAAGTGGTTTGTGCTGGGCCTATTGCTGAAGGATTAAACATTGATGTCATGGACTTCATTTTTTAGGAGATGTATCATGCCATAATTTTTAGAAAAATCTCCTTCGTATGCAGATCTTGTGATGAGGCTCATCAACACTCAGCCTCATGGTTCACCTATTTCCCTTCCTCCTAATCTTGAAGAACATGTTTCCGTGGCCCTCCAAAGGAAAGGGAGGATGGGTCCAGCTCCTAGACAACACTATGCTAGTGAGGATGAAGAAATTTCTGAGGCGGAGAGGGCTCCCACTCCTCCAAGAGGCTCTAGAAGGAAGACTGCCTCCAATGTTCCTTTTGCACCTATCGCTCGTGAGTATGTCCGGGAAAATGTCAAGAAGCCATCCTTTTGGGAGAAGATGATGTGTTGCATGAATGTGGATATTTGCAAAGAACAACATGCATCTTATAAAAGCAGCCGCATAATTGAGAAGCTCCTTAAGGAAATCAAGGCTCAAGGTGAAGAGGAAGAAGAGGAAGAATACAATGATGAGCATGGGGTTGGACCGTCTAAGGAATCGGATTGCACTCTCTCCTCTGGTTCATGGAACGCAAAGAACAACAACCTGTTTGATTGGAAGACCTTCTCTAAGGTCACGTCTGACTCTGGTTCTCAGGATACATCCTCCCCCTTCCCTCATGGCAAAGGCCCCAAGGCCCCAAGTGGTGATGATGACTATGAGGAGGATGAAGACGACGATGAGTGACTCCTTTGGGGCGCTAGCATGTTATTTTCCCTTTTTAGTGTCTTGATGCCAAAGGGGGAGAAGATGCCTATTAGGATCATCCGAGATTTGCATGGGTTGGGCATTAGGTTGCTTCTTATTTTCTTATGCCCTTTATCTTAAAATTTGAACATTTGCTTTACTTGGTCTAGTTTTTGTGAAACTATCTCCTTTGCGTGTGGACATGTTATGCCCGGTTCATTATTGTAATGGTAAAGACACAGATGGTGACATAGGTATGATTACTCGGATGCTTATGATTCGCTGCCCTATACTGGGTAAAAGGCTTCCGACCCATGAAGATTTCAGATGATAGCACAAGGAAGCAACCGACAAAGACTTCGATTGTATTAGGAAAGAATCTCTGAACTGACAATGTGTTGGTATTGTAATCACACGTATGTAAAACCTATCCCCATACAGCTTTGAGATCCGGTCTTTTATATATAGGACGGGAGAAGCCCAACTGAGGGTACCGAAAACTCCCAGACAACTTGTAATAGTGTGATTTCCCAATATTCACGCGACTTTGACTCCATTGTTTTCCTGACATCTGACGAAATCCCAGGCGTTCTCTTTTCCGCGAAACCCTAAGTCCTTCACCATGGACATTGCCGAGGTCACCCCTCGTTAATTGGTGCCGTCTGTGGGAAACCTGAACGCTAGAACCATGGATTCGGCGGACCGCTCTCCTCCAAGCATCAACCCGACAAAAGCAGATCCACACCTGCCCACCCCTGTATTGGTACCCGTCGATTTCAACGGCAGATCTGATCTAATCATCGGAAGCTTCCACTTCCAAATAGAAGACCCCCAAGAATCGCACCCTTCGGCCCTGATCACATCTGAACCGTCGGTGGAAAAAACTACGCCTATGGTGGTACTAGCATCTTCCGTCAGGTCCTCCATGGACGCCACAGCATAGATCGAAGTAGGCCAAGCAAGCGAGCAAATCGAGATGGATCTAGGGACATGGTCTTTACGACAATCTCTCCTCAGATCAGATCCACAGCTAACCCCACCACGCGAAGTAAACCCAGCAAATTCAAAACCCGAATAAAGCAGCGAAACCATCGACTTTCGGAATCCGGATGGCAGAAATCTACCCAGAACAAAAACGGATGGACTTCACTGGTTCACCTGACAGTGTCTCCCTCGGTTCAGATGATGATGTCACCAGTCCTTACATCACTCAGCACCAAGTATGCGTGATCATCGGAGACGCCTCGGACCAGCAAGACTCCAACGGTAACCCAATCTTTAGCCCTGATGATATTCTTTCAAGCCATAATGCAGGAGATAACGGCAATGAAGGAAGCCAAGGAAATGGGGGACCCAACAGTTCATCGCGCTAATCAAGAAGAAGAAGAAGAACCACACGGAGGTGAGAGGCAAACTCTTCGGCTACCAGCAGCGGCATGGCAAAAAGCAAGGGAAGCAATTTCAGGAGCAGTTCTGATGACAGCGGACGCTTCACACGAAGATCTATTAGCATACCAATATCTGCTTCATCGCAAGAAGAGAGACCTACTTAGGATGTAGAGGCAACTCAACGAAAGGAAAAGGTTAGCCGACGAATCTAGCCTACGACACGCGCAGTTAAGCTCCACTCGAGGATCAAGGAGCGTAACAAGAGGAGCACCGCCAAGGAGAGGAACATCTCGGTTGGAGAATATCCCCGAAGCAGAGAGGAGCAGAATAATCCGAGACCTTGATCTATCATTCACGTCAATAGACCAGGCTGGAAACATCAAGGCAAAAATAGCCCAGGCAGCCATTATGGCCGCACAAACATATCTAATTACAACACAGCCCGCGCCCGATGATCCTTGCATGGCCCTTTCGCCGCTCCGCCCTGATGAATCTCGGCATGGTAGGAGCATATCTCGTGCAAGCATATCAAGGAACCACGCGACACCTTCATAGATCTCCACGCCATCGTAGCAGCCCTTGGTGAGGAGGTCACACCCGACGATCACGGTCGCCACATCGGATCCACTTTTTAGAATCAGAGCCGCGAAACGACGCAAGAAACGATATCACATAGCGAAGGATTGATCGATCCAGAAAAGAGCGTAGCACCCAAAGATACCATGACAGCGAAACCGAGGAAGAGAAGGAACTATGCGGAGCCAGTTGCTTTACCCGATGGGTTCGCAAGACTCCGGTACCAAAAGACTTTAAATTACCTCAAGGTCATCAAAAGTACGATGGTCTCCAAGAATCCAAAGCTTGGCTGACAGATTATCTAGCAACCGTCAAATTACAAGGCAGCTCCAAAGCTACTTCAATGCAAAGTTTGCAGCTGCACCTAACCGACGCAGCACGTTCCTGGCTAAGGCAGCTACCCGAAGATTCTATCAGCAGTTGGAACAATCTCAAGGACAAATTTATCAGGAACTTCCAGTCCACATTCAAGTGACCCGCGTCTTTGGAGCAATTGCAGGCCTGCAAGCAAAAGCAAGGAGAATCAATACGGGTTTTCGTCCAATGGTGGAACATCATATAAAATTCAACTGAAGCCATATCTGATGAAAGAGCAATCGACGCCTTCAGCGATGGACTTCGTCGGCAGGAATTTATTGAAGAACTAGGACGAACCAAGCCAAAGACAATTTTGCAGCTGATGGATATAGCCAAATATTGGGCCAATGGAGAGGACACAGTACACAACAAAAGAACCCGTTCACCCGAAGAAGACAGGGAAAGGCCACCCGAAGAAGACAGGGAAAGGCGCAACAATGATCGAAGACGACTAACCAACGATGGGTACAGCACACCAAGTTACGTTGCGGACAGTTTCTTTGGAGGGGACAATCGACGAAGCGACGATTACAACAACGGATACCATGGTAATAGGGACATCATTGGTGGAGGCCAGCAACGATACCAGTCGACAAATCGAGACCCACCTATGTCAGCAGGACAAATATTGGAAGGACCGTGCAATATGCACTTTTACGTCAACCCGACAGGGAAAAGGCTATCAAATCACCTCCTAAAGGACTGCCGAACATTCTTAAAAATGCAAGAACTGTGCAATGCAAGGGCAACCTAAGCAGCAAACCGAGGCTACGCTACTACGCCTGGCGCTTGTGTTATCGGTGCGCCACCTCCACCACAGGGGCACCCGCCAGCAGGACAGCCGCAAAACACAACACATCAAGACGACAAATATCCCAGGTCAAAAGGAGCAATATCAATGATCCAGAAGGGACGACCCTCCAACAGAACACAGAAGTTGATCACTAGGCAAGTAAACATGGCAGTAACAAAGCCACCTCCTACACCCGACTATCTCCATTGGTCAGAACAAGAAATTACCTTCAGCAGAGCTGATCATCCACTACGGGTCTGTCGACCAGGCTAGTCAGCGCTAATAGTAGAAGCACAAATCGGTAGGTTCAACATGAGCAAAGTTTTCTTGGATGCAGGGAGCAGCATCAACCTGATCTACGCCAAAACTCTACGGGCAAAGTCCACCTCGACGTAGTCTTCAGATCGAAGAATAACTTCAGACGTGAAAACCTAGAGTTTGAAGTCATGGACTGGCAATCCTAGTACCACATGATCCTGGGACGACCAGCTTTCGCTAGGTTCATGGTAGTACCTCACTATGCATATCTGGTGCTAAAAATGCCAGCCCCCAACAGGGTCATTATAGTAAAAGGAAGCTTTAGTTGCTCGGACAGTTGCGATCGGGAATTTAACAAAATATCAGAAACTTTGGGATGGAGACAAAACTTGGACTGCTGAAAATAGCGGATGAGGAATCACTAAACGAAGGGCACACCCACAAAAATCAAACATCGGAAGAGCAAGTGCACAATGGTCCTGCAAAAGCAACTTATGCAGCCTCCAATATAGGTTCCACATAGGAAGACCCACTCGTCGAAAAGACGAGAGCACCACACATACCAACACGGAGCATGATGAAGAACCCCAAGAACAGAAGCCGAAGTTTCTAAAAAAATCATCATTTTGACGCACTTTATATTCAATAAAGGCCAACGACCAGGCAAACACGCCCTCGCAATGTATTTCCATTTATGCTTATCAATGAATAAAGAAAGTATTTCACGAAATACAAATTTCTATGGCACACGAAAGTATTTATGCAAACAAACATTAGTTCGTCGGGTCCTCAACAAGAGAATACATCATATAATCAAAATCTCATATAAAACATATGACCTTTTTGACAAATATAAGAAAGCTCTATACAATATTTCTTCTATGAAGTACAAGGCTGCACAAGCAAGCAGTCAGATAGAAAAATTAACAAAAAATCTTCGTCTGCCTCTAAGCATCTTCGAACAATCCTAATGGCGGGTCTACGAGCAGCGGCATAATGAGGCGCCATATAAACAAGGTCGCCATCAGAAGGGGGAGGCAGACCCAAAGATACAACATCCAAGTCCATCATCGGATGATGCGCATGTACCCAAGAAAGCGCGAGCTTCGCACCCGACACAAGTTGAAGCTTCACGTAGTGATGAATCTGTTCACCTTGTTGAAACTTCACAATCAAATCCATCAAGGTCTGAGGCTGAGGATCCCGAGGAAACATGGCATTATAAACAAGGGCTAGTGATCTTCTACAACACTCGACAAACTGCTCCAACTCTGATATGCGGTCCTGAAGCAACACCACGACATAAGCACGACGATGATTGGTCCAAAAATCTGTCTCAAAAGTTCAGGAGGCAGACACAAGAGCTTGCATTCGGTTGCGCATACGTTGGGTTTCCTCCCTCTCGCACATGCCTACAAATCAAGGAGAAAACATTGACTTCCCGCAAAAACCAGAAGGAGCAGCAGAGAAAAGAAGAAAAGGACTTACACAATAGCTTCTCACTTTCCCTGGAAATTTCTTCCAAGAAAAAACTTCGCGATCGAGGGCCTGGCGTGTCTTAGATTGGGCAACATCCACCATTTACTAAAGAACCCGAAGTTTCCCTTCAAGTTTTTTAACCTGTTCCATTTTTTCAGCATACAACGGCGGATCCACCATACGCACAATGGCGGTATTGGTTGCGCCCACTACAGATGAAGACCGAATTGCATCTGGCAATTGCTTGGACCTAGAAGGAGCCGAAAATTCATCCAAAATCTGGAAAGACACGAAAGATATGAAACATCTAGCATACAAAAACAAACTCATACGCATATATTCAACAGTCGCTTTCTTGTAAAAAGGAAGCAACAGGCAGCGAGATAAGTTAAAGGTTCATTATAGTGCCGGCAAGGCAGACACAATAAAACTAAAAAACAAAGCCTATGAATCTGTTTTCTCCAAAGACAAAGTAGCACTAGCAGAAGGAGCACTAGCTACGGGAGCAACTGGAGCAACTGAAGAAGGAGCGCCTGTCGCAGAAGGGGCAACCAGCTTCTCCAAGCCTGAGCCTAGGCCCAAAAGCAGCCGGGAAAACTTTCTGGCCCTCTTAACATAAGTCTTCAGATCAACTTCTTGGCCATTGGAGGTGACTTGGACAAAGGAGCTAACCTTCTCCCAGTCGACCTTCTCGCTGTGCGCCATCGCTAGTGCCATTGAAGTTTCGGCACCACTCTTCGACTACATCAGGCTATAACCGACAAGGAGGCTGGGGTCGGCACCAAAGAGAGTGACAAGATCATTCAAGTTATTTGGCACCTCCTTGGTTGGAAATTTTTTGGCATGAAGGTTTTTGAAGGCACGGCGGGAGCGGACAAGGATGTTGCGCCCGCGAACAATGTTGGCCTCCAAGGTACTAACAACATGCGACAAAGGATCAACCTTCTTGTCTTCATGTAGTGTCAGGTTCTGGCCAATCAATTCTAAAAATAAACGAAGAGGGAAAGGATTGATGACCAAATGAAAGAAATAAAATAAAGCCACATAAGACAAAAAACTTACGGGTCGAAGAAGTATTAAGGGCCTCCAGGCACTACCAAACATTTTCATCTCGAACAACGGCTTTCTTGGCCATTTCTTCGGCATCAGTTTTTTCCTTCTGCTTGGCCTCCTCCAAAGTCTCCTTAGTAGCCCGAAGGTTGACCTCCAGATCATCGGCACGTTTCATCGCCTCATCCTGAATAACTCCGGATTCCTTGGCAGCAGCTACGTGAATAAATCATGAAAAGTGGAGAAGAAAACTCACAAAAAAATCCCGAAGATGAATAGGACATACCCTTCAGTTCTTTGGCTTCATCGCGGATTTTTATAAAACGAGAGGCCATGTCGACCATCTCACGCATCAAAGGCTGAAGAAAAACATCACAGCAAGGGATATCAGGAAAAATAAAAAGAAACTACGGGTAGAAAAATTCTGAAATATAGAATGACTTACATCTTTCATATCCACATTAATAGGATTTTCGGGTATCGCCACACCTTTACCAGCCGTTTTCTTCCTTTTTGCGGTGCCGGCCTTAACGAGGTGGCAACATCTTTCTGGATAATCTTCTCCACATAAGACATGAGGTTTTCCTTCGGCTCCATCAATGGCGGAGGAGATTTCTTTGCAGAACATGCAACAGACATACAAAGAGGAGACGCGGGAGGATCTTCATCATCATCACTGCAAAAGTAAAACAAAACAATTGGGAAAGCATCAGCAATAGAACTACCCGATAAAGCAGTAAAGAAGCAGTACAACACGTACGAAGATACATCCTCCGCAAAGCGGAACAAGTTCATCTGGGCAAGAGCAGCCAAGACTGGAGCAGCATCAAAGGGTTTGGAAGCAGTTGAAGCATCTGAGTCTTCGCCCTTTTCTACAGCATAAGAGCGTTTCCTCTTATCACCAGCACGCTCCACGTGAAAATCCCCAGAGCGAGCCGACGGAAGAGATTGCGTTTTCGATGAAGAATCAGAAGCAGAAAAATCCGCTGCAGTCCCAGTCACAGGGAGATCGTCGGATGCGGAAGAATGGATAGGGGGATCATAGCTTCCAGGAAGAGGAGGAAGTGATCTCAAGTGATCAAAGTCCTACACAAACAGAAGACATAGCACCAGTCACTAATAGAGTAAAAGTTCATCCGCAAATAAAAGGAAAGAAAGATGAATGCAAAGGAAATTTACCTCAGGGAGACGGTTTTTCTTGCCATAAGGTTCCACAAGATAGTTGGAAGGAACTGGGCTTTTCTTGGTAAGGGTGGTGAAATTTTGAACCCTCTTTTCATACACCTTGAGGGTAAGGTCTTCTGATGAAATCCTCATCGGGTCCTTCTTCCCGGTATACGCCTACCTACCAGAAAGCCAGGCCTGAAGTGGTTGGACACGGATCCGCAAAAAATATGCCAGGATCTGGAGACCCGACAATTCCTTGACAACTTCGTGTCGTAGTTTCGAAATGCGATCAATATAGGGCTGGATTTCCACCATTTCTTCAGCAGAAGGACATTGATCCCAGGAGTCAAGTTTGCGGCAAGTTTTCTTAGGATCAAAGGGGGCTAAACCGAAAGATTGGCCTTCAAGTGGTTGATCCTTGATATAAAACCACTTGGACTTCCAGCCTTGGACATAATCAGTGATCTTAAAATCAAAATAATCTACGTCGGAGCGAATAGAGAAAATGGCGCCACCAACATCATGGACAATGGTGTCAGTGGTGTTATGACAAACATAAAAGAAATGCTTCCACATGCCCTAATGGGGATGAATCCCAAGAAAAGCACTCATAGAGAGTGACGAAATAAGCAACATGGAGGATAGAGTTAGGCGTGAGCTAATACAGCTTCACGCCATAGACAAAAAGAAGACCACAAAGAAATTCATGGACAGGAAGAGAAAGGCCGCGGAAAAGAAAGGAGAGAAACATTACTCTCCAGCTAGGCTCGGGGATGGGAGCAGCTTCGTCTCGAGGGATCTTGAAGGTACCCTTCGCCAGATGGCCGGAGTTCCGCGCCTCATGGAGATCCTGCACCGTGCACTTGGAAGGAGCTCATCTGATGGCCCTCTCCCTGGTGGCTTTCGCGGCCGTAGTGGAAGTCCCCGCCTTACTTTTACCCATGGCGGTGAAAGAGAGACACGAGCATAGAGCAGGAGTTCACAAGGGGGCAAGAGTGCAAGGAAGAAGATGGAGCAAAGGAAGGTGAGGTAAAATAGTAAAACAAATCTCCTTCCCCTTATAAAGAGCAAAGGTATGAAGTTTGGACTGTTTGATGCAAAATAGAACCGACATAAGATCACACGGTAGTGACACGTGTTAAAGAGATTCCGTAAAGGAAAAATCCAAAGAAGTTATTGTGACAGTAAAAAACAAGAGGACAACGCGTGACGCCTCGATCTTCGCGTGGAGAGGGGACGTGTAGTCAAAAAACTCTGATGAATATGCTATCAGGCGTCATCATTACCGCTGTATGGCCCCACGTTCGAAACATCCCATCAGGACGTGTCTTCTGGAGATCAACAGCATAAAATATGTCATTACTGACGTCACAGCAAAGACATTGCAGAAATTGCGACTCGACCCGAAGAAATTAAAATTGGAGTCGAAGTAAATTCCTCCAGGAGAAAATTTGAGACTACAATCGAATATACAATATTGCGACTGTAGCCTCGGGGGCTACTCCTATTGGGAGCACTGGTCATGCACCCGACAAAATCTACAGAAACATTGGCGCCATATATCCAAGTTTTCGAGCTTATGTTCTGATACATACATCCGAACATATCATCGAGGGATACTCCAATAAGGAGCGCTGGCGCGCACCTGATAAAGAAAGACAAATGAAAAATTCTTCAACAGATACTCCTATCGAGAGAAGTTATAAAAAACAAAAAAGATCTTCAGCCGCCAAAAAACAAAAACTCTCGGATCACACTCGACGGGACAAAAATCCGAATGCCATGTTCAAAAACATGAAGGTAAGACCCCAGGATTCGTCCTATGTGGCCTGTTAATCTCACAAGAATGCGCTCTGCAAGTAAAATATTTGTGTCAATGATACGATGAAAAATCCCGATGGCCGCGTTGGGTACCCGATAAAATAGAAGCTGGAATTCAGTATTCGATAAGACCTCAGTGGCCCGAACTGAATTACGCTAGTAGTAAATTCCGAGTTCGGGCCTGGGGACTTCAATTTGATGTAGGACAACCTTGTTTTTGCCCAGGAGCAATTAACTGATTCCCGATCCATTGGAAGCATAAAACTCGTTATACCAAATCCCTATGGAATAATAAAAATAAAGAAACATAAAGGAAAAGAAGGAAAAAGAAACTTTGAGACTCAACCTGAAACTGCGGTTCAAGTAGAGTCTCGGGGGCTATTGACATAGGTATGATTACTTGGATGCTTATGATTCGCTACCCTATACTAGGTAAAAGGCTTCCGGTCCATGAAGATTTCAGATGATAGCCCAAGGAAGCAACTAACAAAGACTTTGATTGTGTTAGGGAAGAATCTCTGAACTGACAATGTGTTGGTATTGTAATCACGCGTATGTAAAACCTATCTGCATACAGCTTCGAGACCTGGTCTATTATATATAGGACGGGAGAAGCCCAAGCAAGGGTACCAAAAACTCCCAGACAACTTGTAATAGTGCGATTTCCCAATATTCAGGCGACTTTGACTCCATTGTTTTCCTGACATCCAACGAAATCCCCGGCATTCTCTTTTCCGCGAAACCCTAAGTCCTTCACCATGGACATTGCCAAGGTTACCCCTCGTCAAATGGTAATATCTCTACTCTATGCAAGCCTTTACCTTCTATTCCCTGATATGCTTTATATTATATATATATCTTGCTGCACATCATTAGGGGGAGCATAGTTATCTTTATTTTTTAAGAATTTCATGCAAAACCTCTTGTTGTCATCGAACACCAAAAAAGGGGAGACTGAAAGAACATTTATTATCCTACTCAGTTTTAGTGTTCGTTAACAACTTGAGAACCCTTTTAACCGTGTGCTAATGGTGTCAGGTTAATCTACTAAAAAGTGAAAAGTCCGCGGCAATTGGAAATATTCCTGGCTGAAACAAAGTATTCTTGGAAGGTTCAGACCGGAATCTCCGGTGTGAAGTCATAGACCAGAATCTCTGGTGTGCAAAGATCGGAGTTTTCAGTGTTCCCAACCGGAGTTTCAGCATGAGTCTCTGGTGTGATCATCAAAACCAAATCCATGCCAGTCTATATAGGGGTCCGGAGATTGTCCAGAGATGGACCGGAATCTCCGGTCTCTAGACCGGAGTTTTCGGTGTGGAATTTTCCCAACGGGCAGAAAACGGTCTGAGCTGAGTGGGCCTATAAAAAGAGGACTTCATCCCCTACCTCCTGCTGCTCGTCTCAGAGTAGAAGAACACCCAAAGTAGAGCCACCAAATCAACAAGATCTCCCCCTACAACCATTCAAAGTTCTTGATCTTTGGAGAATCAAAGGAGGAGGCCTTGATCTACATATTCACCAAAAGAGATCTTCATTTGCCCCTCATTCACTTGAGGGCCCCTTGCTCTAGAGTTTCATTGGAAACCATAGTCCTTGATTTGGTTCTTACAAGCTTGTATTTGTGTTGTGATAGCTTGCTTGCATTCGCGGGCCTCCAATTCAGTTGTGCATGTGTGAATCGATCCCTTTAGGGTGAGGTTCACCAGAGAACAAGTGACGAGGGGTAACCTCGACAATGCCTATGGTTATGGACTTAGGGTTTCAAGGAAAAGAGAACAGTGGAGATTTTGTCGGATGTGAGACAAACAAGGGACTCAAAGTCGTCTGATTATCGATGGACAATACTATTATAGATTGCTCGGTGGTTTTTTGGTACCTCCCCGCTGACTCCTCCTAGCCTATATATAATAGGCTAGGTCTCGGGGCCGCATATGGATAGGTTACATATTTCATGATTACGACACCAACACAATGTCGGTTTCCACTTCCTTATTAAGCCAAAGTAAGACTTCTGTTGGATGCTTCTTGGCCCTCCATCTTGGGTCTTCATGGGTCGTGAGCCTTTATGTAGCTAGCGTAACCAAACACAAGCACCCTAGTAATCATACCCATGTCAGTAGCCCCCAAGACTCTATTCGAATCGTAGATTCGAGTTGAGTCTCAAAGATATTTTCAGTATTTCTGATTGAAATTTTATGAGATATTTTATTTTTCATTTTTCTAGCTTTGTAGGGATTTGGTACAACAAGCATGATGCATCCGACGGATCGGGAATCAGTTAATTGCTCCTGGGCAAAAACACTATAGACCTACATCAATTTTAAGTCCCAGGCTTGAACTCGGAATTTTACTAGTGTAATTCAGTTCGAGCCATTGAGGTTTTATCGAATACTGAATTCCTGTTCTATTATATCGGGTACCCAACGTGTCCGTCGGGATTTTTCATCATATCGTCGATATGGATATTTTACTGGTAGAGCGCATTCTTGTACGATTACCAGGCCACACAAGACGAATCCGGGGGTCTTATCTTCATGTCGTGGACATGGCATTCGGAATTTTATCGTGTCGGGCGCGATCCGAGATTTTTGTATGATTTTTGTCGAACGCCTTGTTTGGCCGTTGGAATTGTTGAAGTTTATCAGTTTTTTGCTTTTTCTGCATAATATCTAAAAACACTCCTAATGGGAGTAACCTTTTGAGAATACACTGATGTAATACTCACAGGTTCTTCTTTTTAATTTTACAAGGGCATTAAGTTTCTCGGGTGTGTTCTCCACACGAGGATAATCTTTCCTTGGCTCATATAAATCTCAGTTTTTATCGGGTGCATGGTCAGCCCTCCCGATGGGAGTAGCCCCTGAGGCTATGTTCGGATAACTGTATCGGGACATAGGCTCAAAGCTTCTAACCATCCGAGGAAATCTTTACTTTCAGTTATTCATCTAGGACTGTTTTATCCTTTTTATCACGTGTGTGACCAGTGCTCCCGATGGGAGTAGCCCCTGAGACTACAGTCGAATATTTGTATTCGGTTGTAGGCTCAAGGTTTTTAGCTGAGGAATTTACTTCAACTCAGGTCTTTTGTAATTACTTTCTTGGGTCCTTCTAAAATAGAGCCGAAGTTTTGTTAGTGCTCTTCTATGACGTCATTGCTAACGAAGTTGTTACACCGTAGCTTCCGAGAAACAAAAACCGATGGGATGTTTCAATTGTGGGCCCATGCTGCAGTAATAATGATGCTTGAGCGGTGTGTCAGCGAAGATCTTTTGACCACACATCCCCCTTTACGTGCGAAGATCGAGGCGTTGTGGAGATTTTCTCTGTTTTTACCGTGGTAATAACTGCCCACGATTTTTATCCTTCTATGCGCCCTTAACATGCGTCGTCATCCTATATGTTTTAACAGTTTGCTAGTTTCATCAAATGGCTGAGCTTTGCTCTTCTTCTCTTTATAAATCAGGTGAGAGGCCTTTAACTATTTTACTACTTCCCTTTGTTGCCTGCTTCTTCTTCCTTGCACTGCTTTTGTGTTTGCTCATTTTGCCTACTCCTTCCTCCTTGTACTGCACCTGCGTCGCTCTCCAACCACCATGGGGAAAATCAAGGTCAGAACTTCCGCTGCTGCCACCAAGACCACGAAGAGAAAAGCCCCCAGATGGGCTCCCACAAAGTGTAGTCCGTGCGATCTATGCAAGGCACGCAACAACTACCTCCTTGAGGAGGGCTCCTACAAGCTCCCAGGGGATGAGGCTGCCCCAACCCCTGAATCTGGCTGGAGAGTAATGTTCCTTTCCTTTGTGTATCATGGCCTCTCCTTTCCCATTCATGCGTTTCTTCGCGGTCTTCTATTTGTTTACGGCATGTAGCTTTACCAGCTCACGCCCAATTCCATTCTCCATGCCGCTTGTTTCATCACTCTTTTTGCGAGTGCTTCCTCGGGATTCATCCCCATTGGGGCATGTGGAAGTATTTCTTTTATGTCTGCTGCAATGCCACAAATACTCTTGTTCATGATGTTGGTGGCGCCATTTTATCTGTTAGATCTGATATCGATTATCTCGACTTTAAAATCTCTGATTATGTCCAAGGGTGGAAAACCAAATGGTTTTACATTAAGGATCCGAAAAACAAGGGCAACTCTTCGGGTTGGCCCCTTTTGACCCAAATAAGACCTGCTGAAGGCATGATTCATGGGACCAACGCCACACTCCCGAAGAAATGATGGAGATCAAACCCTTGCTAGCGCGGATAGAGAAGTTGCAAACCGAGATTGGCAAGGAGCTGTCGGGTTACAAATCCTAGCATATTTTCTTCGTGCGCGTATCCAGCTTCTTCAGGCGAGGTTAACTGGTATGTGGGCTTACACCGGAAAGAAGGATCCTATGCGGATTTCACCAGATGACCTTACTACCAAGATATACGAGAAGAGGGTTCATTCCTTCACAACGCTGACGAAGAAAAGCACAGTTCCTTCGGATTATAGGGTAGCGCCTTTTGTAAGAAGAATCGCCTCCCAGACATAAGTTTCCCTTGATTTTCCTTCGCCTTTCATGCCGCCGTACCTTGTTGCTTATATATCACTTGATGGTGTAGGACTATGATCATCTCTCTGTACTTCCCCCTCTTCCTGAGAGTGGAGAGCTTCCAGCTAGCCCCTCTCTATCCGAAGATTCCACTAGGGCTGGGACTGAGAATATCATTTTGCGGCCCGAAAGTTGGGGCGCACAGGTAATGGGGTACCCAAGTTGATTTTAATCACCACGATTCGAAAAGTTGGGGCGCCAATTGCTGAGAGGGGTCTTTCGAGTGAATGATGGCCAAACCCAATATTTTCAAATCGTGCTCGTTAAGTCAGGATATTCCGTTACACTAGTTCCTGTTGTGCCCCTTCTTCGCCGGTCACTCTTCTTAGCCACCCTGCACGTGTCGTAGGGGCAAATCCATTACTGTACTTTCCTAACTGTCGACACTGAATCTTGTTGCGGCGGCGGTGGTCCCTTTTCTTCCCTTCCCCGACCCTAAATCTGCTGGCGGTGGAGGACCTTTTTTCTCCCTCCCCCAACACTGAATCCAACAGCGGTGACCCAGCATGTCTTGCAAGGCGAAGGTTGTAGCTATGTTGCCGACTGATTCGGGTCCGTTGGGGCCCAAGTCTAGGGCTCAACGCGTAGCAGCGGCGAGGTCTTCAGCCCCGGTTAGTGAGGAGGCCAGCAAGGATTCTACTCCCAAGGTACCTACGAGCAGCGGGTTGAAGAGAAAAGCAAGGCCGCCGGTGGATTGTTCGGCTCCGGTGGGCGGATGCAGCACCCAAATCTCGAAGAAAAAAACCTAGGAGAAGAGCGAGAGGTGAATTTTTATTATCTGTGCCTTATCTTGCAAGTAGATTAGTTACGGTGTAATAGAATCGAATGAACTGAAATATTCCCCTTTTTAATCAAATTAGGCACAACTTTGATACAAGGGACCTATATGAGTTCACAGTTCATGTTTGGCAATACACTGCAAAACTTGATTTTGGTTGTGAGAGGGTTGTGTTCGGGCAAGATGTGCATCTGCTTGTGAATTGCAAAGAGGTTGTGTCTGTTTCGCAGCTGGTCGATATGCTTGCCGCTAGAATTCCCTGGGGTTCTAAATAGAGGAAAAAATTGGTGTGGCGCAACATTAATGATACCTATCAGCAAATTGAGCACTCCCATGAGCTTCAGATGGTTTGGGAGTGTTGTGCAGCTGATCGTAAGGTGAAAGTTGAAGCGATGATTGATGATATGTATGCAGATGCTGGAGATCTTGCTGCCAGAGCTTCTGCTCCTAGAGAATACAGAGCAATAGATGTTGATCTAGATAAGTTCAGTATACGCATAGAGGTGGATTCATACATGGAAAAACTTGATGAGGGAGTTAATAAGCCAGTTACGTCATGTACTGTGAGATCACTGTCGATTCCAAAAACATAACTCTTGATGAAATGAGAGAGATGATCGGTAAGTAAATCAGTATTGGCCCTAAGCAGATGGCAAAAATCCGGTGGTGACATCATAAGAAGCAGCAATTCATAGATGTTTTGGATACTGAAGATCTTATGCAGATTATGCAACGAAAGAAGCGAACCAGGAAGGTGTTCTTCCTTGGTACCATTTCTGATGTTGTTGAACAGGTTATAGTGGATGTAGATGCCCATGTAGTGGCTGAACATAATGAGGTGGTCGATGTTGATGAGATTTGATGAGAGCTACTACCCTAGGCTTGTCATATGGACCGCGGTGTTCCCCTGCCTGTATTTGTAATATTGACTGCTGTTGCATTTAGAGCGTATTTCTGTGATTATGTTTGTTGAGAGATTACGATATAATGTTGTGCGAGCTGTTGAGATTTTCGCACGTATCACTCACTGAAACCATCTTTCTTGTAATAAGACATAAGTACATTGTAGTTGACATGATTATGTTTCTTAAGATGACGTACCATACTTGTTTTTGTTATTATGTTTGTTGGGACATTGTAATGTAATGTTTTGTGAAACCATGACTGGATAAGTGATGCATAAATACATTGTAGTTGACATGATTATGTTTCTTGAGATGATGTACTGTACTTGTTTCTGTTATTTTGTTTGTTGAGATATTGTAATGTAATGTTTTGCAAAACCATGACAGGACAAGTGATGTGTAAGTACCTTGTAGTCGACATGATTTTGTTTCTTGAGTTGATGTAATATACTTGTTTCTGTGATTACGTTTGTTGAGAGATTGTAATGTGATGTTTTGTGAAACCATGATGTGATTATGTTTGTTGAGAGATTGTAATGTAATGTTTTGTGAAACCATGACTGAAGAAGTGATGCATAAGTACCTTGTAGTTGACATGATTTTGTTTGTAATATACTGGTATGTTTTCGTTAGGCAATGAAATTGGGATGGAGGGAGTGTAGGTTTAATATTTGAAATTAGAATGTGTGAAGAGAATCCATATTACGCAGGAGACAGTAATCCAGGGAAAGGGCATGGTATCCATTAAACTATTGTAACATGCCAATGTAGTCATTGTTGCAGCGGTAGAAGAGCTGCTCTCTCTCTCTCTCTCTCTCTCTCTCTCTCTCTCTCTCTCTCTCGCCGATGCTGACGCCGACACCGTCACCTGCGACGACGCATTCGCCATGCTGTCCTTGAACGGCAAGGACGACCAGGCGAGCAGCGACAGCCTTCTCTCTGACATCGAGTATTCCTTCCATGATGTGAGTTCCTCTGTTTTCTCGGGCTAGGGTTAGGCAATGGTAAATCTCTCAATATGAGCTCCATATGTGCATGCAATCATGTTCGATTTCAACTTTGCGTTTACCTATAGGTACCACGGACGATCTACGACTCCGAATGGGAGGGCCTAGATCTCGATGGAGAAGTGCCATGTGACCATGGGCTAAAACTGAGGAGATATGTTGCATTCGAAGGCAGTAACACTGGGAGAAGGTTTTTGGGCTGTACAAATCAGGTTTTTTTAAATTATGTGCAACTGTGACATGAAGTAAAATGTATCGTGCATGTTCATAACACTATAGTGTGTGTGCTTTTAGGTTGGCCTGGTGTGTAAAGCAGTAGAGTGGGTGGATCTTGAGTGGCCAGATGCACTTAAGAAATGTTTGGCACAGTTATGGGAGATGTATGAGTTGGAAAGGTCGGGGAGATTTACTGACGTAAGTGATGCAGCTGAAAAAAATTACAAGCTGTCGGTACGAAATAAGGAGCTGGAACAAGAAATCGAGAATTTGCAGTCAGAGCTAACTGACAGAATCGATGGGAGCTTGGTTGTTGGAACTACAAAGAAGCTTCAGGATAGTCACATGTTGCTGATTCATAATGCAGAAAAGGAGAGGGATCATCTCAGGGAAGACAAGAAGAAGCTAGAGTACTACATTGCGGATCTGTTGAACGAACTGAAGAAGGCGCGTGAGGGTGAACAAGGACAGACTATAGAGGATAAAGGAAATTCGAGATGAATAATTTATGTTGTGTCAATGCCTGAAACTAGTTAACGGTAAGACTTGCAGTTGCACTTTCCTAACTAAGCCAAACTCAATCCTCTAGCAAACTAATTTCAGACAAACACACATATCGTGCATAGAGTTAAGTTCACGCTTACAAAATCACCACTGCAGAGGATAAACCAGGGAGTTCAGTACTAAATAGACATATGTTGTGTTCAAGCGAGCCTAGCCCGGAGCTGCATGTTTTCCTCCCTAAGATTGGCCAGTTCCTTCAGTACTATGTTGTGCTTCAGCTATAGGTTCTAGCGCTCTGTCATGGATTGGAGAAGTTGGTCCATAGCCATACGATTTTCCTTCAAGATCCCTTTCATGATCTCCGTCTGCTTCGTAGCCGAGGTGCGACCTTCACTGTGTAGCTTCGCCTAGCCGGCGTTTAACTCCTTCAGTTTCTGGCACTTGTCAGAAAGGACCGCGAGTTCAGCGCGCAGGTGGTCAAAGGCCAGTTTCTGGGAATTCTGCTTCTCCCTTTGGATTGTTATCTTGTCATTTAGCCAGGTCGCTAGGTCGCCAGGTCCTGGTCGATCTTTCGCCTCTTTCCCTGCAACAAAAATACATATGGTTTGTTCAGTTCACCAGGACAAGCTGGTTAGTTTCCATAATTAACTGCATGGACTAGTGGCACTGTCATAATTTCAAGGAAGAAGCAATCTAGGACTAATCAATATTTTATGAATCGACTAGTGGCACTATCATAATTTCAATTTCAAAGACAAATAAGATTTATCTGCAGTTTAGTATGCTGTGGGTTTTTCCCAATATCACCAAATAGTAGTGGGAGAGTGGCAAACTCATAATGCAGAAAACCATGTCCAGATACATAATGGAAAGAGAACATGGTGTCCATTCATGAACATGAACACCAACACATGTCCAGATAGATAAGGAGTTGCCCTAGGATTCTTATTGCACCCTATAATGGAAAGCAGACTTGGGCATTGCTCCCTGAACCCTAAACATTACAAAAGGAGTGGAGGACAAACTGATATTTGTGTCCCCGCTAACGGGAATTAGACTTGGGCATTGCTCTGATACGCCTCTAGACATGCCCTTAGCTCCTCGTTCTCTTTCCGAACACCCTCGAGTACGGTGATTCCTCTACTCATGTCCGCCTTCATCTCCTTGACTGCATCCAGGCAACGGTTCCTGTCATGGTAGGCTCGGATGGTAGCCTTGGTGTCCTCGACGCATCCTCTAAGTGCCTCGATGACTTCGTACTGCAGGAGAATGCACCTTTCCACGAGATTCTTCTTCTCCTCCATGAGCTCGTTGATTATCTTGATGGCCTGTTCTTTCCTGCTCAAGTTACGGTCAAGCACTTTCTGCAGCCTAACAACGTCACGTGCAAAATCTAGCAAGATCTCCTTCTACACAGATAATTGCTTGCGTAGGCTCTCATTAGCTTGGTTGAGGGAGCGTGCAAGCTCATGTTGGTTGACAATCTTGGAACTGATCGTGGCCACCTTGTCACGGTACTCGGCCTTCGATCACTGCATCGTTCATGTTAATTTAAATAGGAATTATATAATTACACTCTAGATCCCAGGTGAATACTAATACAGATCAAAAAAATCCCCGTTGAATCTATTGACCGCAGTGTGAAAAAATGGACCTAGAGATCTATTCATGACCACAATAAACTAATCCTAATCACAAAAAATCCATAGTGAATCTATGAACAGTGGTATTAAGGAAAGACCAAGAGATCTAGTCATATTCATGAAAACTAATACAACTCGCAAAAGAAGAAGAAAAACCAATGCGGGGCAGACAGGATCTAAGAAATCCACATCACAACTCGGAGAAATAACAGCGTGGAGATTTTCTACCTCGCTGAGACATGGAACGGGGCCGAACGGGTCCTACAACGCCTCTGTCGTGGTGGATTCGGGCTCCACGGTCGGCCTGTAATACGTAGAAGAGGAAGAGCAAGAAGAAGAAGAAAACAAGAAGAAGCTGCATAAGATCATGATGGAGAGGGAGATGGAGAAGAAGTAGAACAAGAAGACCGTACCAGGAGGATCCCTCGCCTGCTAGAACATTCGACGCCATTGTCGGGGGAGATTGGGCCTCGATGAGAGGGTGGTCTTGAGCGGCTGGTAGAGCAAGAAGTGCCTTGCAGCGATTTCTCTCCCTTTTATCCGCGAGGATCGTCAACCGGCCTCTCCTCCTCCTTAGTGGAGCCATGGCTTGCAGGGTGAGGGTGGTGGCGGCAGGAGGAAGGAGATAGTGATTAGTGTGGGAGAAGAGTCAAAGAGTACAGGACGTGGTCCAGTAGTACTAGTACTATTATACAAGACCACCGTGTACGGTCTACCTTCTCAAACAAGCCAGGGAGGCAGGGGTAGGGAATTGATGGGACTTGTCTTTATTGCGATGGACACTTCAATGGTCTTCGGCGCCGCCCAAAATCTAGTATATAATAAGGGGAGTGCGAGATGGGTGGTCATCACGGGAATAGGCGCGCACATCCCGCGTGCATGTGTCACGTGTTGATGGGGCAATGGCGCGCGCAACTGCTACACGATCACGTCGGCACGTCGAACTCTGTCGATCTCCACATGACAGGCACGCACGGGATATTTATGAGTCTAGAATACGCTGTGCCACTTTTGTTGTGATCAAATTATGTTCAGTATGCAATATATTACTTCTTTCTTCTTTTTTTTGATAGTCGACAAATGCATGCGTGGACACAATGCACGAAACCGCTTCTCATCCTTGATCAGATCGGCACCCCACTCTGTGTACCCGCCATCGACCATTCGGAGCAACTACCTCGAGCACGATGCCCCCTCGCCGTGGCAATGGCAGGTCCAAGCCGTCCACTGACCGTCCTGTGTCCCCGGCTCTTCACTGCATCGTTCGCGCTCACGAGTCGCCTGCTGAGGCAGCATGTCGTGTCCGACCGCGCCAGGATCCATCGACGTCAGCACTCGAGGACACCGCAACGTCGAAGCTCCTACCGGCCGCGCAGGAGGAGCGTGGGGTACCTGCAGCGTCGGACGAGCACAAAGCAGCAGCCAGGACGGGGGCGCGTGTTGCACCGGCGAGTACGGACAATAAGAGGAATGAGAAGAAGACCAGGAAGAAGAGAGGAGATAGCTATTTGGACGAGTTCGACTCGGCCAACGAGGGGGCGTTCATCGATCAGTTGGAGGCAGAAGCGGAGGAGAGTGACGTGGACCCGTGGGACTATGAAGTGGAGGAGGAGGACTCCGACGAGGAGATAGCGTGCTTATTCGAGGAATGGGGCGGTGTCGAGTCGTCAGAGAAGGACATCGACGGCGGCGATGGCACGGACCATGGCGTTGACGAAGACAAGGACGAAATGGAAGACGAAGATGATGGCTTCTTCGAAATATGATCATTTATTTTAGTTAGATAGATGGATTTTCACTTGTTTATGGAGGTAAAGTATCGGTGGCACGGATAGAGAGGTGGCACGGATTAACCATGCATAAAAAAAGTGGAGAAGGGAGGGGTTATCCTGCCCGTTGGATCACATAGGATCAACGGTTGGTGGAGACGATCTGCATGACATCTGTGTCAGCCAATCAGGGCGTAGGACCCAGAGTGAGCACATGTTTGGGATCTCCACACGTTTGGGATTTTGTGAGATTTGTGACCGAGAGAGAGGGCAAATCTCTTTTCACAATCCGCCTATGGATCCACCAGTGACATTGCATGTGTGTTCTTCTCATTAACCACAACTAGAGTCATTGCATGTGTGTTCTTTTCATAGACCACATATGGAACCACCATTGTCATCGAAATGTGTATTCTTTCATTAACCACAACTGGAGTCATTTCATGATTGTTCTTCTCACATACCACATATGGATCCACCAGTGTCATTGAAATGTGTGTTCTCTTTAGAGACCACCTATGAATCCACTAGTGTCATTGCATGCGTGCTCTTTTTACTAACAACAACCAGAGTCATTGCATGTGTGTTTTCTTCAGAGACCACACATGGATCCACCAGTGTCATTGCATGTGTGTTCTTTTTACTAACAACAACCAGAGTCATTTCATGTGTGTTCTTTTCACATACCACATATGGATCCACCAGTGTCATTGAAATGTGTGTTCCCTTTAGAGACCACACATGGATCCACCAGTGTCATTGCATGTGTGTTCTTTTTACTAACAACAACTGGAGTCATTGCATGTGTGTTTTTTTCACGTACCACATATGGATCCACCAGTGTCATTGCATGTGTGCTCTTTTCACAATCCACCTATGGATCCACAGGTGATTGAAATGTGTGCTCTTTTTACTAACAACAGCTAGAGTCATTGCATGTGTGTTCTCTTCAGAGACCACACATGGATCCACCAGTGTCATTCCATGTGTGTTCTTCTTACTAACAACAACTGGAGTCATTTCATGACTATTATTTTCACATACCACATATGGATCCACCAGTGTCATTGAAATGTGTGTTCTCTTTAGAGACCACACATGAATCCACCAGTGTCATTGCATGTGTGTTCTTTTTACTAACAACAACTGGAGTCATTGCATGTGTGTTCTTTTCACAATCCAGCTATGGATCCACCAGTATCATTGCATGTTTCCTCTTTTTACTAACAACAGCCAGAGTCATTGGATGTGTGTTATCTTTATATACCACACATAGATCCACCAGTGTCATCGCATGTGTGTTCTTTCTACTAGCAACAACTAGATTCATTTCATGACTATCCTTTTCACATACCACATATGGATCCACCGGTGTCATTGAAATGTGTGCTCTTTTTACTAACAACATCCAGAGTCATTGCATGTGTGTTCTCTTCAGAGACCACACATGGATCCACTAGTGTCATTGCATGTGTGTTCTTTTTACTAACAACAACCAGAGTCATTGCATGTGTGTTCTTTTCACATACCACATATGGAACCACCAGTGTCATTGCATGTGTGTTCTTTTCACAATCCACCAATGGATCCACCAGTGTCATTGCATGTGTGCTCTTTTTACTAACAACAACCAGAGTCATTGCATGTGTGTTCTCTTCAGAGACCACACATGGATCCACCAATGTCATTGCATGTGTGTTCTTTTTACTAACAACAACTGGAGTCATTTCATGTGTGTTCTTTTCACATACCACATATGGATCCACCAGTGTCATTGGCATGTGTGTTCTTTTCACAATCCACCTATGGAGCCACCAGTGTCATTGCATGTGTGCTCTTTTTACTAACAACAAACACAGTCATTGCATGTGTGCTCTTTTTACTAACAACAACCACAGTCATTGCATGTGTGTTCTCTTTAGAGACCACACATGGATCCACCAGTGTCATTGCATGTGTGTTCTTTTTACTAACAACAATTGGAGTCATTTCATGTGTGTTATTTTCACATACCACATATGGATCCACCAGTGTCATTGAAATGTGTGTTCTTTTCACAATCCACCTATGGATCCACCAGTGTCATTGCATGTGTGCTCTTTTTACTAACAACAGCCAGAGTCATTGCATGTGTGTTCTGTTCAGAGACCACACATGGATCCACCAATGTCATTGCATGTGTGTTCTTTTTACTAAGAACAACGGGAGTTATTTCATGACTATTCTTTTCACATACCACATATGGATCCACCAGTGTCATTGAAATATGTGTTCTCTTCAGAGACCACACATGGATCCACCAGTGTCATTGCATGTGTGTTCTTTTTACTAACAACAACTGGAGTCATTTCATGAATATTCTTTTCACATACGACATATGGATCCACCAGTGTCATTGAAATGTGTGCTCTTTTTACTAACAACAGCCAGAGTCATTTCATGTGTGTTCTATTTAGAGACCACACATGGATCCACTAGTGTCATTGCATGTGTGTTCTTTTTACTAATAACAACCAGAGTCATTGCATGTGTGTTTGTAACATCCCAAAAATCATGTTTCAAAACTCATTCATATCATCCTTGCATCTTTCATTCATATAGGGTTTTTCTCAAAATCATTTAGATGCATAAACTTAGGCTATGATTTCATGTGGGCAAATTGTCTCAATTGGCCATCACCATTTGAGATTTGATTGTCTATGAACTTGTTTGCTTGCCTCCATGGTTGGAATGATTAGGTATAGCATTTAAACCCAAGTTTCCATTTTATAAATATTTTCAAACCCTATTCCAAACATTTTCAAACTAGAGACAAAGTCTCTGTTTATTTCAAAACCCAAGCTTGACCAAGCCTTGCAAGGTAACCACTTAGTTAAAATGACTGTTTTTGAACCCACAAAACCCTGCAAAAATTCCCAAAGCAGTTTGTATTCAAAAGGATTTGAATTCATATAAAAATCAATTCAGAAAATGGAATTAGAAAAGAAAAGGAATTCTCAAAGAAAAGGCCGTATGCGTAGTTCTGCGCAAAGCAGCAAATCGAGCCCAACAAGCCCACCCGGGGACCTTCCTTTTCTTCTCTCACGCGCAAGCACACGCATGACGCCGACCCAGCCCCACTTCCACTCCGTGCACCTCGGCCGACAAGCCTCCTCCTCCACGCCAAGATCGCCTCCCCGCACGACCAGTTCATCCCCAAATCAACGCTGGCGCTCGTGTTTAATCCAAGGCGCACTGATTAAATGGCCGAGTAATTTCGCCGTGACCAGGCTATAAGAATCCCTCTTCCTCTCTCTCTCCCTCAAACCCGAACCCAGTAGCGCCACCAGTCGCGAAAGCATTATCAGAGCCTCCCGCCTCCGACGCGCCCGGGCGATTCGTGAGTTCTGAGCCCTCCGCTTATCGTTCTTGCAAACTGTCCGTGAATCGCGCTTTTTTAACACATTTCGCTTGCGCTGATGAACCGTAGCTCGCAAAGATCGCCGATCGCCGCCACCGCCTTCTCATTTAACTCCGCAGCTCTAGTGGTAAGCACCACCCCGCGCTTTCTAGATCACGCACATGACTGCCTCGACTCGTGAATTTAATGTTGTCTTCGCCCTTGGGGGTGATTCACGACGCCCACGACGACCACCCGACGCATCGATGCTGTCCTCCACTCCGTCGAGGAATCGCGGCTGAACCCGGAGCGCCTTTGACCAACCATGAGTACGACGAGCATCACCATGACCCCCGAGCCCGTGATCTACTCCTCTTCTCACTCGCCTCGTGATCATCGCCCGCTGCCGATCGACTGCTCCACCGCCGTAGCCACCGCTCCGCCAGATTTTGGCAGGGCAATAGGAACCGTTAGATCTGCATCCGATGGCTTGGATAGAATGACTAATCAAGGGTACGTTGATCTGAGCCGCACCTGCCCTTTAAATCCAGCGGTTCAGATTACTCGATCCGCATTTAACCGTACCGACCAATTAGACAGTGACGCGTGGCTAGGGTTAGTTCTGAAAATAGATTTAAAACCAGAATTTGATCCAAATTCAAATGCCTATATCTTTGAATTCCACGTTGATTTTTGCAAACTTTATACCGTTGGATTCAGTAAAACAAGACCTATCTGCCTATCCTTTTTGTTTAGAAAATAGTAACCATTAGTTTGGCTTAAATTGCAGAAACTTGTTTGAGGCCTTTTTGAGTATAGATTTAGTTTAGTATTTTGTTTTAGGGTTAAATAAGTTTGTCTTGGTTACTTTGTGACTTGTTTAGATTCTGTAAACATGCACTTGCTTGGTAGAATTTTCAAAAAATCACCACTTAGTAGATTCATGCATGCATGCATTCATAATATCTTTGAAGTATATATTTGTGTGTAATTGTGTGCTACAACTTTGTGTGTAGATTTTGCTAGTGATTGTGACGCAGTGCTACTCCACACTACCAAGTCAAGTGATATCTTCATGAATATTCCATTCCTATCTTTTATCTATGCATTAGTATTATTTTTCCAATTATAGGACTTGCATGGTTTTTTGCTAAGTATAAACTATGCTATGGGAAAACCTATTAGGTGAAACCTTAGTGAAAATTACCTAAGTCAAGAATCCTAATACTATCATGCTTAGCCTAGCTACTAGAAAACAAGGGTGGTTTATATATTCACATTTTGAAAAATTATTCTAAGTCTTTGGACTTGTGTTTTATTTTAACAAAACAACTAAGTTAATGAATCACCTGGGTGGAATGGAAGGAATGGTTTATGTTGAGTGGTTCACAAGGCCATGGACTTGGCTTGTGTATCTCACTTGTGGATGGCCACCCAGACACGCTAGCACATCGCGCAGTTATCAGCAGCCCAGTGCCCGACACCAGTTCTACTTCCAATTGCACCTCGCTGACAAGTGCCTCTCCACGTCAAAGATGATCGCCCTCGCATTTCCACTGTTTCATCTCAAATCAACGCAAGCGCTTCGTTTAATCCGCGGGCGTTAATTCGATTAAATGGCCGGTACCTCTTCGCCGTGACCAAAGCAGAATCAAACTCTCCTCAAACCTCAACCTCCAGCGCCACCAGGTCATGGCATTACTCAGAAGCCCCGCTGCTCCGGACATCGCGCCGCGACCCGGAGTTCGAGTTCTCCGCCTATCGTTTTTACCGTTGCCCCGTGAATCTCGGCGCTTTTTAACACATTTCGCTTGGGTTCTCGCATGAATCGTAGTCTTAAGAAGACGCCGGGACCGCCGCCACCTCAGCCTCGTAATTTAACTCCGGGCGAAGCTCTAGTGGTGCTTCCAGACCTACCCGCGCTTCTAGATCACGCGACATGACTGTCTTCACTCGTGAATTTACCGTGTTGTCTTTGCCTTTTTGGGGTGATTCCAAGGCCGACGCCCCACGACGACTCACGATTTTGTCGACGCCGCTCCCTCCAAACCGAGGGAAGGGAACAAGGGTTGAACCCGAAATGCCGACCAAATCACAACCGAAGGCGAAAGTAATGCATTTAGCATTTGATGACTTCGAGCCCGGGTGGATCTACTCCTCTTTCTCACTCGCCTTTCCTGCATCATCGCCTCCGTCGTCGCATCGACTCGCCGCCCGCCGGTAGTTTTGGCCAGGCACGGGCCAGATTTTTGGCTGTAATAGGGAACCGTTAGATCTGCATCGATGGCTTGATAGAATGGACTAATCAAGGGGTACGCTTGATCTGTTTTCAAGACTCGCCCTTTAAATCCAGCGTCTCAGATCACCGATCCGCACGAACCGCATCACCGTGGTTAGGGTTAGTTCTGCGGCTAGGTTAGTTCTGAAAAGTCAGATTTAAAACCGTAAATTTGATCCAAATTCAAAATGCCCTGTCTTTTTTATTCCACGCTGATTTTGTAAACTTTATACCGTTGATCTGTAAAACAAGACCCATCCGCCTATCCTTTTTTGTTTAGAAGAAAATAGTAACCATTAGTTTGGCTTAAATTGCAGAAACTTCTGTAGTTTAGTATTTGATTTAGATTAGTTTAGTATTTTGTTTTAGGTTAAATAAGTTTGTCTTGGTTACTGAGAACATGCACTTGCTTGGTAGAATTTTCAAAAAATCAATTTCAAAATTACTTAGTAGATTCATGCATGCATGCATTCATAATATCATATAAGTGTGTAATTGCAGGCTACAACCTTGTGTAGATTTGTGTAGATTTTGTGATTGTGACGGATTGTGACTCCACACTACCAAGTCAAGTGATCAAGTGATATCTTCATGAATATTCCATTCCTATCTATGCATTAGTATTATAGTATTATTTTTCCAATTATAGGACTTGGTATGGTTTTTTTGCTGGCATAAGTTCAAACTAAGGGAAACCCATAGGTAAAAAAATTACCCAAATTACCTAAGTCAAGAATCCTAATACTATCATGCTTAGCCTAAAACAAGGGTGGTTTATATATTCACATTTTCAAAATTATTCTATTATTCAAGTCTTTGGACTTGTGTTTTTACAAAACACAAAACAACTAAGTTAATGAACTCACCTGGGTGGATGGAAGAATGGTTTATGTTGAGTGGTTCACAAGGTTGGACTTGGCTTGTTATCACTTGTGGATGGCCACCCAGAACAAAGAGATTTCCATCGACATCGTCTCCCCTTGACCAGTTCATCCCCAAATCAACGCGGGCGTTTCATGTTAATCCAAGCGTTAATTGATTAAATGGTAAGTAATTCTATTTCGTGACCAGGCTATAAGAATCCCCTCTTCCCCTCTCTCTTCTCCCTCAAACCCCAGACGAGCCACCAGAAACTGAGCATTACTCTGTAGCCACCGTCTCAGCCATCGCCCAGCCCGTGGTCGGTGAGTTCGAGCTCCCCTACGCCTATCGTTCTTGCAAACTGGTTCCGTGAATCTGCGCTTCTTTTAACACATTTCGTTTTGCCTACTCGCATGAACCGTAGCTCTCGGCATAGATCGACTGGCCGCCACCGTCTTCTATTTGAACTCCGCCGAGCTCTAGTGGTAAGCCAGACCACCGCGCCTTCTAGATCACGCATGACTGTCTCGACTCGAATTTAACGGTGTCTTCGCCTTGCCTTAGGGTGATTCACAGCGTCCACGACGACCACCCGACGAGATCGGCGCTGTCCTCCACTCCGTCCGAGGAATCGCGGTGAACAAGCGCCCTTGACCAACCGAAAGGCATGACGAGCATCACCATGACCCTCGAGCCCGGTGATCTACTCCTCTTTCTCACTCGCCTCACGCATCGCCGCCTCCGTCGTCGACCACGTTCCACCGCCGGTACCGCTCCGCGCCGCCAGATTTGGCCAGGCAATAGGAACCGTTAGATCTGCATCGATGGCTTGGATAGAATGACTAATCGAAGAATACGCGTTGATCTGAGCCGCACCTGCCTTTAAATCCAGCGGTCAGATCACCGATCCATTTAACCGGTCCGACCAATTAGACAGTGACGCGTGGCTAGGGTTAGTTCTGAAAATAGATTTAAAACCAGAAATTTGATCCAAATTCAAATGCCTATATCTTTTGAATTCCACGTTGGATTTTTGCAAACTTTATACCGTTGGATTCAGTAAAACAAGACCTATCTGCCTATCCTTTTTGTTTAGAAAATAGTAACCATTAGTTTGGCTTAAATTGCAGAAACTTGTTTGAGGCCTTTTTGAGTATAGATTTAGTTTAGTATTTTGTTTTAGGGTTAAATAAGTTTGTCTTGGTTACTTTGTGACTTGTTTAGATTCTGTAAACATGCACTTGCTTGGTAGAATTTTCAAAAAATCACCACTTAGTAGATTCATGCATGCATTCATAATATCTTTGAAGTATATATTTGTGTGTAATTGTGTGCTACAACTTTGTGTGTAGATTTTGCTAGTGATTGTGATTGTGACGAGTGCTACTCTCCACACTACCAAGTCAAGTGATATCTTCATGAATATTCCATTCCTATCTTTTATCTATGCATTAGTATTATTTTTCCAATTATAGGACTTGCATGGTTTTTTGCTAAGTATAAACTATGCTATGGGAAAACCTATTAGGTGAAACCTTAGTGAAAATTACCTAAGTCAAGAATCCTAATACTATCATGCTTAGCCTAGCTACTAGAAAACAAGGGTGGTTTATATATTCACATTTTGAAAAATTATTCTAAGTCTTTGGACTTGTGTTTTATTTTAACAAAACAACTAAGTTAATGAATCACCTGGGTGGAATGGAAGGAATGGTTTATGTTGAGTGGTTCACAAGGCCATGGACTTGGCTTGTGTATCTCACTTGTGGATGGCCACCCAGGAACAAAGAGATTTGAGATGTCAAATGTTGAGGAGCTTCAAGTGCAACCACTTGGCATTATGGGCTCTGCCATGATCTTAGGATGCTAGAACTTAGTCTCTTGGACAGTGGGTGGTAGATGGGATGATAGGTTGGAGCGCGTCCATTTGACTAAGGAAAGGCTACTGAAGGATCTTGTCTTGGGAAACCAAGTCTTGTGGGGAAAGTGCACCACCTCTGCAGAGTGTAAAACCTATGTACTTAGCCATGTCCCTGGTAAAGGACAATTTGAGAATCAAGACATGGAAACTTCAAGAATCTCATCACTCCAATTTCTAAATAAAACTTGTTGGTGAACAAGGGTTAAAAGGATCTTCAGTCCTTGATTGGTAGATGCCCTGAGTGGATCTTCAGTCTTTGATTGGTAGATGCCTTGGGTGTTTTGTGCCTTACAAAAACTTAGTATTTTCAAAAATGTAGGGAAAAATCTATTTTGAGCAATGCAAGCCTAAGCTCCACCAGCCAAATGCATATAGTATTATAGTCCACTTAAATATATACTAAGGTATCACTTGCCAATACTATTCCAAAGTATTGACCCTCTGTGGCTGTAACTTGTAATGTTGCAGGTTACTCCGATGATGATTAGGAGTCATGAGTCTACACTCAACATGCTTGCCTGAGGCACATGAAGATGAAGACTTATGTTTATTTACTTATTCCATAAACTCTTGTATTAGGCCTTTGGCCATGAGTTGTAAAAGACTATGTTTTATCTCTGGAATGACTGTAATAAACGACCTTTGTATCTGTGTACTTCATCTTAAACTGTGGATGCTAGCATTGATCCAGGGACTAGCATTGCAATCACAGGGATCTTTTCCTTTACAAAGGAGGGATCTTATAGATGGTATCAGAGCACTGTGTTGCCTGTAGGATTATGACCCTAGGATTGGAAACCACTAAGGAAATTTTTTTAACTTCTTCTACACTTGTCTATTCTTCTCGTAAACTTTTCTAATCTTATCATTCTCATCTCTATTTGTAGATGAACTCCATCAACGAAGCCGTGAAGAAAGGACCACTCATGACCATGACCTTGGAGTGTGAGACCGAGTTTCCCAAGATTCTCAAGGACCTCATGGAGACCATGGGAGTACATGGTGCAGCAGTGTACAAGGGCTTTCCAGTGATGGAGGAAGGAGTGGAGTATTGGTGGGTGCAACTTCACTTGTACAAGAACAAGGAAGACAACCACAAAGAAAAGGGCTTCTGCATATACACCAACACTTTTATGCACACCACATTCTTTGAGTCAGCAAAAGAAGCAGCTTGGAAAACTATCAAAGAACTAAGTGCTAGAGTCAAGTGCAGGATGCTCAACCTCCAAAAAGACTTAGAGAAAGAGAAGGAACATACCCAAGAGTTGGAAGTCACCAACCAAAACTTAAGAGGAGATATTATAGACTTAGTGATATAAGCATGTGAACAAGATAGGGTGATTGCCACTAGGAACATTGTGTTAGCCACCAGATCCAGTGAGATAGGATTGTAAGCGCACTTCGTTAGTTGGACCACCACCTATCACCTTATTTTCCAAAATGATACCTTCATAAGTTTGAACTTTGGTTGATGTAATGGATTCTTGTATGCATGACTTGTATGATTTTTTTGTGTGTTCCAAGAATGTGTTTGAATGTTGACTTGATTATCTTAAATTGTGTTGTTCTAACTTTTTCAATCTTATAAATAGATGCCTATTACCATCAGCACTGTTGAGGATTTCCAGGCTACCCATTTTGGTCCTCGTATCGTAGAGCTTACTACTTTACTCGATCTCCCTCTTCCTATCATTACGGTGCACCCACTCACCAAGTTTGAGAGGAAGGACCTCTGGAGCTTCAAGGTGAACCAGCGGGGCCAGACCGAGGCCTACTACGGAGGCCATCGTCTTCAAGCTTATGCACGATGACAGGGAGAGAGGCATGGAGGTTGTCATGCAGGATCTGATAGGACGACTGTTAGGACGTCACTCCCGACAGGTTAGAGGCACTCACTTCCACGCCTTCGGAAGGCGTGATGATGACGGAGAGTCCATCGACTTTGAGGACGACTTGAGGGTCACAGCAGAGCCGATACGCCTGTACCTCCAGGACTTAGAGACTCTTATTAGGCACGTGGATACCGATAGGACCAACGTCATGCTTAGTAATGACGAGCTCCAGGTGCAGCTTCGCGAGAAGGACAAGCTCTTGTGCAGCAGGGCGAGATAGTCAAGGAGATGGAGGCAAAGTTCGAAACCCAAGACCGTAAGTTCAAGAGTCAAGAGAAGCGTGTCCAGGATAGGAACAAGAGGATTCGTGATATGACCGAGGAATTGCAGTCCAAGGACTTCGAGTTAGAGCAGCAGCAGACAGTGATTGAGAGGCTTCGTTCCCAGAAGAGGGCTCTCAAGGCCAAGATTGACTCTTTGACCACTACCATCGAGGAGAACAAGACCGCAATGGAGAACGCAGGTCTTACCTTTGTCGAGGAGGAGATTGAGGCTGACGAGTAGATTTGACTACTCAGTTATCTTTATTTACCGCACTTGTTATTTGTGAACTTATTATTGGACCATCCGACATGTGGATGGCTTGCCACTTGTGTGTTTTTACTTTGAGACTTTTGTTATCTCGTTGTTAACTTTTATCCTGTGTTGCATGCTATGTGTTTGCTTGTGCAATGTATTGTGGATAAATCATGTAAGGGTATCTCATTCTTATCTCTATATGAATAAACCACAGATGCCTCCCCGTCGCGCAAAACCCAACCCCAACATTAGCCTAGAAATGCAACAAATGATGAATGCGCAGACACAGCTTATGCAAATGATGACGACATTCATCCAGAACCAGAACAACAACAACAACCCCAACAACAACAACAACAACAACAACAACAACAATAACAACAACAACAACCCTCCAGGTTTTGATATGCTCACCAGATTTCTGCGTCTGAGGCCAGCTAAGTTTTTGGGAACGACTGATCCCATGGTGGCCAATGATTGGCTACGTTCTGTGAACAAAGACTTAGTGACCGTGGGATGCACGGATGCCGAAAAAGTCAGGTTCGCGGCACATTTGTTGGAAGGACCAGCCGCCGCATGGTGGGACAATTTCCAGATCACCACACCTATTGATGAGGTGACTTGGGCTATCTTTGAAGATGGCTTTCGTACTACTCATATCTCACCAGGTATGATGAGCCTGAAAAAGAAGGAGTTTCACAACCTGAAGCAGCGCCACCACAGTGTGGCTGAATATATTGAAGAATTCAACAATCTGGCGCGCTATGCACCGGATGAGGTTGACACTGATGCCAAAAAAAAGGAAAAGTTTCTGGAAGGATTAAATGATTAGCTGAATCTGCAGTTGTCCGTGGCATATGTTCCAACTTATCAGTCGCTGTGTGACAAGGCTGTTATTGTGGAGAATAAAATGAAGCAAGTTGAGAGTAGGAAGAGGAAACACTCCGACAAGCACAGCTCGGGATCGTCTCTTAAACGATCTCACTATGATGATAGTGTCAGCTCAGGATCCCCCAAGCATGGGAAATTTAACAAGCACCACAACCACAACCGTCATGACAACAAGCATCATCGCAGTCATGAAAATGATAAGTACAAGAACCACAAGAGTGGACATAAGAGCCACCATAGTGGAGGTGGAAGTGGAAGTAGAAGTCAGCCTAAGACGGACATCAGTCAGGTTGAGTGCTACAAATGCAAGAAGCTGGGGCATTATGCTAATGAGTGTCCTGAAAAGAAAGTTGAAGGACCTAACAAGCCAAACCCTTTTCAGAAAGGACAGGTCAACCACATCAATGTGGAAGAGGTCTATGAAGAGCACGATGTCTGGTAAGTTCAGACTAAATTCCATCTCAGCATTTGTACTCTTTGATACTGGTGCATCTCATTCATTCATATCAAAAGCATTTGTTGATAGAAATGGGTTTGCATCTGAAAACATTGGGTGTCCGATAAAAGTTAGCTCTCCGGGAGGAGATATGATAGTGAGTCTTGGATGCCGGGATCTAGTCTTAGAGTTTGGAAAACATAAGTTTCCAGTAAACTTAATAATCCTAAATTCCCAAGGATTGGATGTGATTTTGGGAATGGATTGGATGGCTAAGTATGAGGGAGTACTAGATTGTGCCAATCATACAGTCTCACTCACAACCCCTGAAGGTAAGAGGATAAAATTTAAGTCCAATTTTAAATCTAAAGGAAGTAAGCTAAATTCTCTTAAGGGGGTTAGCATGGACAGTGTGCCAATTGTGTGTGAATATCCGGATGTGTTTCCGGAAGAGTTGCTAGGAATGCCACCAGATAGAGATGTGGAGTTTATAATAGATTTGGTACCAGGTTCTGGACCAAGAGCAAAGAGGCCTTATAAAATGTCAGTTGACGAACTTAAGGAACTCAAGAAACAACTTGGAGAACAATTGCGAAGGATTCATCCAGCCAAGTTCTTCATCTTGGGAGCTCGCTTTGTTCAGAGAAAAGAGAGAGA
This sequence comes from Avena insularis, assembly GCA_023614405.1. Taxonomy (NCBI): domain Eukaryota; kingdom Viridiplantae; phylum Streptophyta; class Magnoliopsida; order Poales; family Poaceae; genus Avena; species Avena insularis. The sequence continues at coordinate 136,940 of JAJUPC010000527.1, read as the reverse complement.
ACTCAAAGATTATGCATAGATTACCGTTCTCTCAACGAGGTAACCATCAAGAACAAATATCCTTTGCCAAGAATAAATGACTTGTTTGATCAGCTAGAAGGAGCATGTGTGTTCTCAAGATTGATCTTGATCGTGGCTATTTTCAACTCAAGATAAGAGAGCAAGACATACCTAAAACAGCATTCACCACAAGGTATGGATTGTATGAGTACACTGTGATGCCTTTTGGTTTAACCAACGCTCCAGCATACTTCATGAATATGATGAACAAAGTGTTCATGGAATTTCTCGACAAGTTTGTTGTCGTTTTCATCGATGACATCTTGGTCTACTCCAAGAGCAAGGAAGAGCATGAAAGACATCTACGTTTGATACTTGAGAAACTAAGGGAACATAAGCTTTATGCCAAATTCAGCAAGTGTGAGTTTTGGTTAGAGGAAGTTGGATTTCTTGGTCATGTTATGACAAAGGATGGTGTAGCGATTGATCTCGCTAAAGTATCACCGTGATGAATGGGAATCTCCTAAGAACGTAAAAGAGGTTCGTAGTTTCCTTGGTTTAGCTGGTTACTACAGAAGGTTCATAGAAATTTTTTCAAAGGTTGCTAAACCAATGAGAGAATTGTTAAAGAAAGATAAGAAATTTGCTTGGTCTGAAGGTTGTGAACTTAGCTTTCAAGAATTAAAGAAGAGACTTGTGTCAGCACCAGTTTTGTGCCTACCAGATTTAGAAAAGGATTTCCAAGTGTATTGTGATGCTTCGCATCAAGGATTAGGTGTCGTACTTATGCAAGGCGGGAAAGATGTGGCTTACTACCGAGACAACTCAAAACTCATGAAGTAAACTATCCTACTCATGATTTAGAGTTAGCCGCTGTTGTCCATGCACTCAAAACATGGAGACATTACCTTTTGGGAAAACGTTGTGAAGTATTCACCGATCATAAGAGTTTGAAGTATATCTTCACCCAGAAGGAAATCAATATGAGGCAAAGGAGATGGCTAGAACTTATCAAGGATTACGACTTGAGTTTGCAATACCACCCCGGTAAAGCAAATGTAGTAGCAGATGCTCTAAGTCGTAAAGCGTTTGTAAATGGTCTTACCAAAGGTAAATTGCCAGATGACTTGTGTAGGCAATTCAAGGAACTCAGGTTGGAGATTGTGCGGAAGGACATCTTATGTCTTTGGATGTTCAACCCACTGCTGGATAAGATTAAAGAAGCTCAAAAGACGGATAAAGAAATCGAAGAGATTAAGGAAAAGATTAGCCAGGGGAAAGCTCAAAGTTTCCATAAGGACGAACAAGGCACTTTATGGCACGGGAAACGTATTTGTGTTCCACAAGATCCGGAATTGCGGAAACTGATTCTACAAGAGGCCCATAACTCTCCATATTCTATTCACCCGGGAAACACCAAAATGTACATGGATATGAAAGAAAGATTTTGGTGGAACAATCTCAAAAGAGACATCGCCGAACACATTGCTTTGTGTGATGTGTGTAGTAGAGTGAAAGCGGAGCATCGAAACCAAAGTTTGCTTCAACCAATGCCTATTCCTGAATGGAAGTGGGAAAATATTGGTATGGATTTCATTACCGGATTACCAAGGACCAGGTCAGGGTATGATTCCATATGGGTAGTAGTGGATCGCCTAACTAAAGTGGCTCATTTTATACCCGTAAAGACAACTTATACTAGTGCAAAGTTAGCCAAAATTTACATGAGCAGAATTGTATGCCTTCACGGTGTACCTAAGAGTATTGTGTCTGATAGAGGAACTCAGTTCACTTCTCACTTTTGGAGACAGCTTCATGAATCTTTAGGGATGAGATTGGAATTCAGCACTGCTTTTCATCCTGAAACCGATGGACAAACAGAAAGGACTAATCAAATTCTTGAAGACATGTTGAGGGCATGTGCCCTAGACTATGGAGCAAGTTGGGATGAAAGTCTGCCTTACGCAGAGTTCTCTTACAACAACAGTCACCAATCTAGTATTGGGATGGCACCATTCGAGTTTCTCTACGGAAGGAAGTGTACCACCCCATTGCAATGGAATGGTGTGGGAGAAAGAAGTTTGTTTGGACCAGATCTTATCAAAGACGGCGAAGAAAAGGTCAAATTGGTTAGGGACAGGTTGAAGATAGCACAGTCTCGACAGAAAAGCTACGCAGATGCTAAGCGTAGAGAAGTCACTTACGAAGTTGGGGATAGAGCTTACCTTAGAGTATCACCACTTCGTGGAGTGAAAAGATTTGGAGTCAAAGGAAAGTTAGCACCAAGATATGTTGGACTATTTAACATTCTAAGTCGCAAAGGAGAAGTTGCGTATGAAATAGAACTGCCAGCATCTTTATCAGCAGTCCATAATGTTTTTCATGTGAGCCAGCTCAAGAAATGTCACCCAGAAATGGAAGAATCATCTTTGAAGGATACCATACCTTTGGAAGAAGTTCAACTAGAAAGTGATCTCACCTATGAAGAAAAGCCTGTCAAGATTCTTGAGACCACAGAAAGAGTCACAAGGACAAAAACTATCAAGTTTTGTAAAGTACAATGGAACCATCATTCCGAAGAAGAAGCAACATGGGAAAGAGAAGATGATCTTCGGAAAGACCACCCACACCTATTTGTTAGTTAATCCGAATCTCGAGGGCGAGATTCATTTTAAGGGGGTTAGATTTGTAACATCCCAAAAATCATGTTTCAAAACTCATTCATATCATCCTTGCATCTTTCATTCATATAGGGTTTTTCTCAAAATCATTTAGATGCATAAACTTAGGCTATGATTTCATGTGGGCAAATTGTCTCAATTGGCCATCACCATTTGAGATTTGATTGTCTATGAACTTGTTTGCTTGCCTCCATGGTTGGAATGATTAGGTATAGCATTTAAACCCAAGTTTCCATTTTAGAAATATTTTCAAACCCTATTCCAAACATTTTCAAACTAGAGACAAAGTCTCTGTTTATTTCAAAACCCAAGCTTGACCAAGCCTTGCAAGGTAACCACTTAGTTAAAATGACTGTTTTTGAACCCACAAAACCCTGCAAAAATTCCCAAAGCAGTTTGTATTCAAAAGGATTTGAATTCATATCAAAATCAATTCAGAAAAATGGAATTAGAAAAAGAAAAGGAGTTCTCAAAAGAAAAGGCCATGGCGAGTTCGGCCCAGAAGAATCGAGCCCAGCAAGCCCACCCGGGGACCTTCCTTTTCTTCTCTCACGCAGTTAAGCATACGAAAAGCAGCCGACAGGCCCACTTCCACTCACACCTCACGACAAGCCGGCCTCCTCCACGCCAAGATCGCCTCCCCTTACGACCAGTTCATCCCCAAATCAACGCGTTTCACGTATTTAATCCGCGTTAATTTGATTAAATGGCCGAGTAATTCTTGCTCGTGACCAGGCTATAAGAATCCCCTCTTCCCCCTCTCTCTTCTCCCTCAAACCTCGAACCCAGAGCGCCACCAGGCTGCGAGCATTACTCTCTGTAGCCCCGCCGTCTCCGACGACTGCGCCGGCGAATTCCGGTGAGTTCTGAGCTCCCCTCTGCCTATCGTTCTTGCAAACTGGTTCAGTGAATCTCTGCGCTTCTTTTAACACATTTCGTTTGCCCTCGCATGAACCGTAGCTCCGGCAGCATCGTCGACTGGCCGCCACCGTCTTCTGTACGAACTCCGGCGAGCTCTAGTGGTAAGCCTGCCGCCCGCGCCTTCTAGATCACGCACACGACTGCCTCGACTCGTGAATCTAACCGTGTTCGCCATGCCTTGGGGTGATTCACGGCGACGTCCTGACGACCACCCGACGATCGCTGTCCTCCACTCCGTCGAGGAATCGGCTGAACCCGAGCTACATCTCTTCACTCGCCTCTTTGATCGTCAGCCTCCACCGTCGCCGATCGCAGGTAGCTACGCCTCACTCACCGCCAGATTTTGGCCAGGGCAATAGGAACCGTTAGATCTGCATCTGATGGCTTGGATAGAATGACTAATCGAAGGGGTACGCGTTGATCTGAGCCGCACCTGCCCCTTTAAATCCAGCGGTCTGTATCACTCGATCCAGACGAACCGGTACCACCAATTAGACGATGACGTGGCTAGGGTTAGGTCTGAAAATAGATTTAAAACCAGAAATTTGATCCAAATTCAAATGCCTATATCTTTTGAATTCCACGTTGGATTTTTGCAAACTTTATACCGTTGGATTCAGTAAAACAAGACCTATCTGCCTATCCTTTTTGTTTAGCAAATAGTAACCATTAGTTTGGCTTAAATTGCAGAAACTTGTTTGAGGCCTTTTTGAGTATAGATTTAGTTTAGTATTTTGTTTTAGGGTTAAATAAGTTTGTCTTGGTTACTTTGTGACTTGTTTAGATTCTGTAAACATGCACTTGCTTGGTAGAATTTTCAAAAAATCACCACTTAGTAGATTCATGCATGCATGCATTCATAATATCTTTGTTTGTATATATTTGTGTGTAATTGTGTGCTACAACTTTGTGTGTAGATTTTGCTAGTGATTGTGATTGTGACGAGTGCTACTCTCCACACTACCAAGGCAAGTGATATCTTCATGAATATTCCATTCCTGTATTTTATCTATTCATTAGTATTATTTTTCCAATTATAGGACTTGCATGGTTTTTTGCTAAGTATAAACTATGCTATGGGAAAACCTATTAGGTGAAACCTTAGTGAAAATTACCTAAGTCAAGAATCCTAATACTATCATGCTTAGCCTAGCTACTAGAAAACAAGGGTGGTTTATATATTCACATTTTGAAAAATTATTCTAAGTCTTTGGACTTGTGTTTTATTTTAACAAAACAACTAAGTTAATGAATCACCTGGGTGGAATGGAAGGAATGGTTTATGTTGAGTGGTTCACAAGGCCATGGACTTGGCTTGTGTATCTCACTTGTGGATGGCCACCCAGGAACAAAGAGATTTGAGATGTCAAATGTTGAGGAGCTTCAAGTGCAACCACTTGGCATTATGGGCTCTGCCATGATCTTAGGATGCTAGAACTTAGTCTCTTGGACAGTGGGTGGTAGATGGGATGATAGGTTGGAGCGCGTCCATTTGACTAAGGAAAGGCTACTGAAGGATCTTGTCTTGGGAAACCAAGTCTTGTGGGGAAAGTGCACCACCTCTGCAGAGTGTAAAACCTAAGTACTTAGCCATGTCCCTGGTAAAGGACAATTTGAGCATCAAGATATGGAAACTTCAAGAATCTCATCACTCTAATTTCTAAATAAAACTTGTGGGTGAACAAGGGTTAAAAGGATCTTCAGTCCTTGATTGGTAGATGCCCTGAGTGGATCTTCAGTCTTTGATTGGTAGATGCCTTGGGTGTTTTGTGCCTTACAAAACTTAGTATTTTCAAAATGTAGGGAAAAATCTATTTTGAGCAATGCAAGCCTAAGCTCCACCAGCCAAATGCATATAGTATTATAGTCCACTTAAATATATACTAAGGTATCACTTGCCAATACTATTCCAAAGTATTGACCCTCTGTGGCTGTAACTTGTAATGTTGCAGGTTACTCCGATGATGATTAGGAGTCATGAGTCTACACTCAACATGCTTGCCTGAGGCACATGAAGATGAAGACTTATGTTTATTTACTTATTCCATAAACTCTTGTATTAGGCCTTTGGCCATGAGTTGTAAAAGACTATGTTTTATCTCTGGAATGACTGTAATAAACGACCTTTGTATCTGTGTACTTCATCTTAAACTGTGGATGCTAGCATTGATCCAGGGACTAGCATTGCAATCACAGGGATCTTTTCCTTTACAAAGGAGGGATCTTACAGATGGTATCAGAGCACTGTGTTGCCTGTAGGATTATGACCCTAGGATTGGAAACCACTAAGGAAATTTTTTTAACTTCTTCTACACTTGTCTATTCTTCTCGTAAACTTTTCTAATCTTATCATTCTCATCTCTATTTGTAGATGAACTCCATCAACTGGAGTCATTTCATGTGTGTTCTTTTCACATACCACATATGGATCCACCAGTGTCATTGGCATGTGTGTTCTTTTCACAATCCACCTATGGATCCACCAGTGTCATTGCATGTGTGCTCTTTTTACTAACAACAACCAGAGTCATTGCATGTGTGTTCTCTTTAGAGACCACACATGTATCCACCAGTGTCATTGCATGTGTGTTCTTTTTACTAACAACAACTAGAGTCATTTCATGTGTGTTCTTTTCACATACCACATATGGATCCACCAGTGTCATTGGCATGTGTGTTCTTTTCACAATCCACCTATGGATCCACCAGTGTCATTGCATGTGTGCTCTTTTTACTAACAAAAACCAGAGTCATTGCATGTGTGTTCTCTTCAGAGACCACACATGGATCCACCAATGTCATTGCATGTGTGTTATTTTTAGTAACAACAACTGGAGTCATTTCATGACTATTCTTTTCACATACCACATATGGATCCACTAGTGTCATTGAAATATGTGTTCTCTTTAGAGACCACACAAGGATCCACCAGGGTCATTGCATGTGTGTTCTTTTTACTAACAACAACTAGAGTCATTTCATGTGTGTTCTCTTCACAATCCACCAAACTAGTATCAATGCATATTTTCTCTTTTTACTAACAACAGTTAGAGTCATTGGATGTGTGTTCTCTTCAGAGACCACACATGGATCCACCAGTGTCATTGCATGTGTGTTCTTTTTCCTAACAACAATTGAGTCATTTCATGAATATTCTTTTAGATACCACATATGGATCCACTAGTGTCATTGAAATGTGTGCTCTTTTTACTAACAACAGCAAGAGTCATTACATGTGTGTTCTCTTCAGAGACCACACATGGATCCACTAGTGTCATTGCATGTGTGTTCTTTTTACTAACAACAACCAGAGTCATTGCATATGTGTTCTTTTCACATACCACATATGGATCCACCAGTGTCATTGCATGTGTGTTATTTTCACAATCCAACCTATGGATCCACCAGTGTCATTGCATGTGTGCTCTTTTTACTAACAAGAACCAGAGTCATTGCATGTGTGTTCTTTTCACATACCACATATGGATCCACCAGTGTCATTGCATGTGTGTTCTTTTCACAATCCACCTATGGATCCACCAGTGTCATTGCATGTGTGCTCTTTTTACTAACAACAGCTAGAGTCATTGTATGTGTGTTCTCTTCCGATACCACACATGGATCCACAAGTGTCATTGCATATGTGTTCTTTTTACTAATAACAACTGGAGTCATTTCATGACTATTCTTTTCACATACCACATATGGATCCACCATTGTCATTGAAATGTGTGTTCTCTTCAGATACCACACATGCATCCACCAGTGTCATTGCATGTGTGTTCTTTTTACTAACAACAACTGGAGTCATTGCATGTGTGTTCTTTTCACAATCCACCTATGGATCCACTAGTGTCATTGCATGTGTGCTCTTTTTACTAACAACAGCCAGAGTCATTGCATGTGTGTTCTCTTCAGAGACCACACATGGATCCACCAGTGTCATTTCATGTGTGTTCTTTTTACTAACAATAACTAGAGTCATTTCATGTGTGTTCTTTTCACATACCACATATGGATCCACCAGTGTCATTGGCATGTGTGTTCTTTTCACAATCCACCTATGGATCCACCAGTGTCATTGCATGTGTGCTCTTTTTACTAACAACAACCAGAGTCATTGCATGTGTGTTCTCTTCAGAGACCACACATGGATTCACCAGTGTCATTGCATGTGTGTTATTTTTAGTAACAACAACTGGAGTCATTTCATGACTATTCTTTTCACATACCACATATGGATCCACTAGTGTCATTGAAATATGTGTTCTCTTTAGCGACCACACAAGGATCCACCAGGGTCATTGCATGTGTGTTCTTTTTACTAACAACAACTAGAGTCATTTCATGTGTGTTCTCTTCACAATACACCAAACTAGTATCAATGCATATTTGCTCTTTTTACTAACAACAGCTAGAGTCATTGGATGTGTGTTCTCTTCAGAGACCACACATGGATCCACCAGTGTCATTGCATGTGTGTTCTTTTTCCTAACAACAATTGAGTCATTTCATGAATATTCTTTTCACATACCACATATGGATCCACCAGTGTCATTGAAATGTGTGCTCTTTTTACTAACAACAGCAAGAGTCATTACATGTGTGTTCTCTTCAGAGACCACACATGGATCCACTAGTGTCATTGCATGTGTGTTCTTTTTACTAACAACAACCAGAGTCATTGCATGTGTGTTCTTTTCACATACCACATATGGATCCACCAGTGTCATTGCATGTGTGTTCTTTTCACAATCCAACCTATGGATCCACCAGTGTCATTGCATGTGTGCTCTTTTTACTAACAAGAACTAGAGTCACTGCATGTGTGTTCTTTTCACATACCACATATGGATCCACCAGTGTCATTGCATGTGTGTTCTTTTCACAATCCACCTATGGATCCACCAGTGTCATTGCATGTGTGCTCTTTTTACTAACAACAGCTAGAGTCATTGCATGTGTGTTCTCTTCAGATACCACACATGGATCCACAAGTGTCATTGCATATGTGTTCTTTTTACTAATAACAACTGGAGTCATTTCATGACTATTCTTTTCACATACCACATATGGATCCACCATTGTCATTGAAATGTGTGTTCTCTTCAGATACCACACATGCATCCACCAGTGTCATTGCATGTGTGTTCTTTTTACTAACAACAACTGGAGTCATTGCATGTGTGTTCTTTTCACAATCCACCTATGGATCCACTAGTGTCATTGCATGTGTGCTCTTTTTACTAACAACAGCCAGAGTCATTCCATGTGTGTTCTCTTCAGAGACCACACATGGATCCACCAGTGTCATTTCATGTGTGTTCTTTTTACTAACAACAACTAGAGTCATTTCATGACTATTCTTTTACATACCACATATGGATCCACCAGTGTCATTGAAATGTGTGCTCTTTTTACTAACAACAGCTAGAGTCATTGCATATGTGTTCTCTTTAGATACCACACATGGATTCACTAGTGTCATTGCATGTGTGTTCTTTTTACTAATAACAACCAGAGTCATTGCATGTGTGTTCTTTTCACATACCACATATGGATCCACCAGTGTCATTGCATGTATGTTCTTTTCACAGTCCACCTATGGATCCAGCAGTGTCATTGCATGTGTGCTCTTTTTACACACAACAACCAGAGTCATTGCATGTGTGTTCTTTTCACATAGCACATATGGATCCACCAGTGTCATTGGCATGTGTGTTCTTTTCACAATCCACCTATGGATCCACCAGTGTCATTGCATGTGTGCTCTTTTTACTAACAACAACCAGAGTCATTGCATGTGTGTTCTCTTCAGAGACCACACATGGATCCACCAGTGTCATTGCATGTGTGTTATTTTTACTAACAACAACTAGAGTCATTGCATGTGTGTTCTTTTCAGATACCACATATGGATCCACCAGTGTCATTGCATGTGTGTTCTTTTCACAATCCACCTATGGATCCACCAGTGTCATTGCATGTGTGCTCTTTTTACTAACAACAGCTAGAGTCATTGCATGTGTGTTCTCTTCAGATACCACACATGGATCCACAAGTGTCATTGCATATGTGTTCTTTTTACTAATAACAACTGGAGTCATTTCATGACTATTCTTTTCACATACCACATATGGATCCACCATTGTCATTGAAATGTGTGTTCTCTTCAGATACCACACATGCATCCACCAGTGTCATTGCATGTGTGTTCTTTTTACTAACAACAACTGGAGTCATTGCATGTGTGTTCTTTTCACAATCCACCTATGGATCCACTAGTGTCATTGCATGTGTGCTCTTTTTACTAACAATAGCCAGAGTCATTGCATGTGTGTTCTCTTCAGAGACCACACATGGATCCACCAGTGTCATTTCATGTGTGTTCTTTTTACTAACAACAACTAGAGTCATTTCATGTGTGTTCTTTTCACATAGCACATATGGATCCACCAGTGTCATTGGCATGTGTGTTCTTTTCACAATCCACCTATGGATCCACCAGTGTCATTGCATGTGTGCTCTTTTTACTAACAACAACCAGAGTCATTGCATGTGTGTTCTCTTCAGAGACCACACATGGATCCACCAGTGTCATTGCATGTGTGTTATTTTTAGTAACAACAACTGGAGTCATTTCATGACTATTCTTTTCACATACCACATATGGATCCACTAGTGTCATTGAAATATGTGTTCTCTTTAGCGACCACACAAGGATCCACCAGGGTCATTGCATGTGTGTTCTTTTTACTAACAACAACTAGAGTCATTTCATGTGTGTTCTCTTCACAATCCACCAAACTAGTATCAATGCATATTTGCTCTTTTTACTAACAACAGCTAGAGTCATTGGATGTGTGTTCTCTTCAGAGACCACACATGGATCCACCAGTGTCATTGCATGTGTGTTCTTTTTCCTAACAACAATTGAGTCATTTCATGAATATTCTTTTCACATACCACATATGGATCCACCAGTGTCATTGAAATGTGTGCTCTTTTTACTAACAACAGCAAGAGTCATTACATGTGTGTTCTCTTCAGAGACCACACATGGATCCACTAGTGTCATTGCATGTGTTTTCTTTTTACTAACAACAACCAGAGTCATTGCATGTGTGTTCTTTTCACATACCACATATGGATCCACCAGTGTCATTGCATGTGTGTTCTTTTCACAATCCAACCTATGGATCCACCAGTGTCATTGCATGTGTGCTCTTTTTACTAACAAGAACTAGAGTCACTGCATGTGTGTTCTTTTCACATACCACATATGGATCCACCAGTGTCATTGCATGTGTGTTCTTTTCACAATCCACCTATGGATCCACGGTGTCATTGCATGTGTGCTCTTTTTACTAACAACAGCTAGAGTCATTGCATGTGTGTTCTCTTCAGATACCACACATGGATCCACAAGTGTCATTGCATATGTGTTCTTTTTACTAATAACAAATGGAGTCATTTCATGACTATTCTTTTCACATACCACATATGGATCCACCATTGTCATTGAAATGTGTGTTCTCTTCAGATACCACACATGCATCCTGATGTCATTGCATGTGTGTTCTTTTACTAACAAACACTGGAGTCATTGCATGTGTGTTCTTTTCAATCCACCTATGGATCCACTAGTGTCATTGCATGTGTGCTCTTTTTACTAACAACAGCCAGAGTCATTCCATGTGTGTTCTCTTCAGAGACCACACATGGATCCACCAGTGTCATTTCATGTGTGTTCTTTTTACTAACAACAACTAGAGTCATTTCATGACTATTCTTTTACATACCACATATGGATCCACCAGTGTCATTGAAATGTGTGCTCTTTTTACTAACAACAGCTAGAGTCATTGCATGTGTGTTCTCTTTAGATACCACACATGGATTCACTAGTGTCATTGCATGTGTGTTCTTTTTACTAATAACAACCAGAGTCATTGCATGTGTGTTCTTTTCACATACCACATATGGATCCACCAGTGTCATTGCATGTGTGCTCTTTTTACACACAACAACCAGAGTCATTGCATGTGTGTTCTTTTCACATAGCACATATGGATCCACCAGTGTCATTGGCATGTGTGTTCTTTTCACAATCCACCTATGGATCCACCAGTGTCATTGCATGTGTGCTCTTTTTACTAACAACAACCAGAGTCATTGCATGTGTGTTCTCTTCAGAGACCACACATGGATCCACCAGTGTCATTGCATGTGTGTTATTTTTAGTAACAACAACTGGAGTCATTTCATGACTATTCTTTTCACATACCACATATGGATCCACTAGTGTCATTGAAATATGTGTTCTCTTTAGAGACCACACAAGGATCCACCAGGGTCATTGCATGTGTGTTCTTTTTACTAACAACAACTAGAGTCATTTCATGTGTGTTCTCTTCACAATCCACCAAACTAGTATCAATGCATATTTGCTCTTTTTACTAACAAAAGCTAGAGTCATTGGATGTGTGTTCTCTTCAGAGACCACACATGGATCCACCAGTGTCATTGCATGTGTGTTCTTTTTCCTAACAACAATTGAGTCATTTCATGAATATTCTTTTCACATACCACATATGGATCCACCAGTGTCATTGAAATGTGTGCTCTTTTTACTAACAACAGCAAGAGTCATTACATGTGTGTTCTCTTCAGAGACGACACATGGATCCACTAGTGTCATTGCATGTGTGTTCTTTTTACTAACAACAACCAGAGTCATTGCATGTGTGTTCTTTTCACATACCACATATGGATCCACCAGTGTCATTGCATGTGTGTTCTTTTCACAATCCAACCTATGGATCCACCAGTGTCATTGCATGTGTGCTCTTTTTACTAACAAGAACTAGAGTCATTGCATGTGTGTTCTTTTCACATACCACATATGGATCTACCAGTGTCATTGCATGTGTGTTCTTTTCACAATCCACCTATGGATCCACCAGTGTCATTGCATGTGTGCTCTTTTTACTAACAACAGCTAGAGTCATTGCATGTGTGTTCTCTTCAGATACCACACATGGATCCACAAGTGTCATTGCATATGTGTTCTTTTTACTAATAACAACTGGAGTCATTTCATGACTATTCTTTTCACATACCACATATGGATCCACCATTGTCATTGAAATGTGTGTTCTCTTCAGATACCACACATGCATCCACCAGTGTCATTGCATGTGTGTTCTTTTTACTAACAACAACTGGAGTCATTGCATGTGTGTTCTTTTCACAATCCACCTATGGATCCACTAGTGTCATTGCATGTGTGCTCTTTTTTCTAACAACAGCCAGAGTCATTCCATGTGTGTTCTCTTCAGAGACCACACATGGATCCACCAGTGTCATTTCATGTGTGTTCTTTTTACTAACAACAACTAGAGTCATTTCATGACTATTCTTTTACATACCACATATGGATCCACCAGTGTCATTGAAATGTGTGCTCTTTTTACTAACAACAGCTAGAGTCATTGCATGTGTGTTCTCTTTAGATACCACACATGGATTCACTAGTGTCATTGCATGTGTGTTCTTTTTACTAATAACAACCAGAGTCATTGCATGTGTGTTCTTTTCACATACCACATATGGATCCACCAGTGTCATTGCATGTGGGTTCTTTCCACAGTCCACCTATGGATCCACCAGTGTCATTGCATGTGTTCTCTTTTTACACACAACAACCAGAGTCATTGCATGTGTGTTCTTTTCACATAGCACATATGGATCCACCAGTGTCATTGCATGTATGTTCTTTTCACAGTCCACCTATGGATCCACAAGTTTCATTGCATGTGTGCTCTTTTTACTAACAACAACTAGAGTCATTGCATGTGTGTTCTCTTCAGAGACCACACATCGATCCACCAGTGTCATTGCATGTGTGTTTTTTTTACTAACAACAACTAGAGTCATTTCATGTTTGTTCTTTTCACATACCACATATGGATCCACCAGTGTCATTGGCATGTGTGTTTTTTCACAATCCCCCTATGGATCAACCACTGTCATTGCATTTGTGCTCTTTTTACTAACAACAACCAGAGTCATTGCATGTGTGTTCTCTTCAAAGACCACACATGGATCCACCAATGTCATTGCATGTGTGTTCTTTTTACTAACATCAACTGGAGTCATTTCATGACTATTCTTTTCACATACCCCATATGGATCCACCAGTGTCATTGAAATGTGTGTTGTCTTCAGAAACTACACATGGATCCACCAGTGTCATTGCATGTGTGTTCTTTTTACAAACAACAACTGGAGTCATTGCATGTGTGTTCTTTTCACAATCCACCTATGGATCCACCAGTGTCATTGCATGTGTGCTCTTTTTACTAACAACAGCCAGAGTCATTGCATGTGTGTTCTCTTTAGAGACGACACATGGATCCACCAGTGTCATTGCATATGTGTTCTTTTTACTAACAACAACCTGAGTCATTTCATGACTATTCTTTTCACATACCACATATGGATCCACCAATGTCATTGAAATGTGTGTTCACTTTAGAGACCACACATGGATCCACCAGTGTCATTGCATGTGTGTTATTTTTACTAACAAAACCCTGGAGTCATTGCATGTGTGTTCTTTTCACAATCCACCTATGGGTCCACCAGTATCATTGCATGTTTCCTCTTTTTACTAACAACAGCCAGAGTCATTGGATGTGTGTTATCTTCAGAGACCACACATGGATCCACCAGTGTCATTGCGTGTGTGTTCTTTTTACTAACAACAACTTGAGTCATTTCATGACTATTCTTTTCACATACCACATATGGATCCACCAGTGCATTGAAATGTGTGCTCTTTTTACTAACAACAGCTAGAGTCATTGCTTGTGTGTTCTCTTGAGAGACCACACATGGATCCACTAGTGTCATTGCATGTGTGTTATTTTTACTAACAACAACCAGAGTCAATGCATGTGTGTTCTTTTCAAATAACACATATGGATCCACCAGTGTCATTACATGTGTGCTCTTTTTACTAACAACAACCAGAGTGATTGCATGTGTGTTCTTTTAGCATACCACATGTGGATCCAACAGTATCATTGCATGTGTGTTCTTTTCACAATCCGCCTATGGATCCACCAGTGTCATTGCATGTGTGCTCTTTTTACTAACAACCAGAGTCATTGCATGTGTGTTCTCTTCAGAGACCACACATGGATCCACCAGTGTCATTGCATGTGTGTTCTTTTTACTAACAACAACTACAGTCATTTCATGTGTGTTCTTTTCACATACCACATATGGATCCACCAGTGTCATTGGCATGTGTGTTCTTTTCACAATCCACCTATGGATCCACCAGTGTCATTGCATGTGTGTTCTTTTTACTAACAACAACTAGAGTCATTTCATGTGTGTTCTTTTCACATACCACATATGGATCCACCAGTGTCATTTCATGTGTGTTCTTTTTACTAACAACAAGTGGACTCATTTCATGACTATTCTTTTCACATACCACATATGGATCCAGCAGTGTCATTGAAATGTGTGTTCTCTTGAGAGACCACACAGGGATCCACCAATGTCATTGCATGTGTGTTCTTTTTACTAACAACAACTAGAGTCATTTCATGTGTCTTCTCTTCACAATCCACCTATGGATCCACCAGTATCATTGCATATTTGCTCTTTTTACTAACAATAGGCAGAGTCATTGGATGTGTGGTCTCTTGAGAGACCACACATGGATCCACCAGTGTCATTGCATGTGTGTTCTTTTAACTAACAACAATTGAGTCATTTCATGAATATTCTTTTCATGTACCACATATGGATCCACCAGTGTCATTGAAATGTGTGCTCTTTTTACTAACAACAGCAAGAGTCATTTCATGTGTGTTCTCTTTAGAGACCACACATGGATCCACTAGTGTCATTGCATGTGTGTTATTTTTACTAACAACAACCAGAGTCATTGCACGTGTGTTCTCTTCACATACCACATATGGATCCACCAGTGTCATTGCATGTGTGTTCTTTTCACAATCCACCTATGGATCCACCAGTGTCATTACATGTGTGCTCTTTTCACTTACAACAACCAGAGTCATTGCATGTGTGTTCTTTTCACATACCACATATGGATCCACTAGTGTCATTCCATGTGTGTTCTTTTCACAATCCACCTATGGATCCACCAGTGTCATTGCATGTGTGCTCTTTTTAAAACAGCAACCAAAGTCATTGCATGTGTGTTCTCTTCAAAGACCACACATGGATCCACCAATGTCATTGCATGTGTGTTGTTTTTACTAACAACAACTGGTGTCATTTCATGACTATTCTTTTCACATACCACATATGGATCCACCAGTGTCATTGAAATGTGTGCTCTTTTTACTAACAACAACGGGAGTTATTTCATGACTATTGTTTTCACATACCACATATGGATCCACCAGTGTCATTGAAATATGTGTTCTCTTCAGAGACCACACATGGATCCACCAGTGTCATTGAATGTCTGTTCTTTTTACTACCAACAACTGGAGTCATTGCATGTGTGTGCTTTTCACAATCCACCTATGGATCCACCAGTGTCATTGCATGTGTGCTCTTTTTACTAACAACAACCAGAGTCATTTCTTGTGTGTTCTCTTCAGAGACCACACATGGATCCACCAGTGTCATTACAGGTGTGTTCTTTTTACTAACTACAACTGGAGTCATTTCATGTGTGTTCTTTTCACATACCACATATGGATCCAACAGTGTCATTGAAATGTGTGCTCTTTTTACTAACAACAGCCAGAGTCATTTAGTGTGTGTTCTATTTAGAGACCACACATGGATCCACTAGTGTCATTGCATGTGTGTTCTTTTTAATAACAACAACCAGAGTCATTGCATGTTTATTCTCTTCACATACCACATATGGATCCACCAGTGTCGTTGCATGTGTGTTCTTTTCACAATCCACCTATGGATCCACCAGTGTCATTACATGTGTGCTCTTTTCACTAACAACAACCAGAGCCATTGCATGTGTGTTCTTTTCACATACCACATATGGATCCACCAGTGTCATTGCATGTGTGTTCTTTTCACAATCCACCTATGGATCCACCAGTGTCATTGCATGTGTGCTCTTTTTAATAACAAAAGCCAGAGTCATTGCATGTGTGTTCTCTTTAGAGACTACACATGGATCCACCAGTGTCATTGCACGTGTGTTCTTTTTACTAACAACAACTAGAGTCATTTCATGTGTGTTCTTTTCACATACCACATATGGATCCACCAGTGTCATTGGCATGTGTGTTCTTTTCACAATCCACCTATGGATCCAACAGTGTCATTGCATGTGTGCTCTTTTTACTAACAACAACCAGAGTGATTGCATGTGTGTTCTTTTAACATACCACATATGGATCCACCAGTGTCATTGCATGTGTGTTCTTTTCACAATCCGCCTATGGATCCACCAGTGTCATTGCATGTGTGCTCTTTTTACTAACAACAACCAGAGTCATTGCATGTGTGTTCTCTTCAGAGACCACACATGGATCCACCAGTGTCATTGCATGTGTGTTCTTTTTACTAACAAGAACTAGAGTCATTTCATGTGTGTTCATTTCACATACCACATATGGATCCACCAGTGTCATTGGCATGTGTGTTCTTTTCACAATCCACCTATGGATCCACCAGTGTCATTGCATGTGTACTCTTTTTACTAACAACAACCAGAGTCATTGCATGTGTGTTCTCTTCAGAGACCACACATGGATACACCAGTGTCATTGCATGTGTGTTATTTTTAGTAACAACAACTGGAGTCATTTCATGACTATTCTTTTCACATACCACATATGGATCCACTAGTGTCATTGAAATATGTGTTCTCTTCAGAGACCACACAAGGATCCACCAGGGTCATTGCATGTGTGTTCTTTTTACTAACAACAACTAGAGTCATTTCATGTGTGTTCTCTTCACAATCCACCAAACCAGTATCATTGCATATTTGCTCTGTTTACTAACAACAGCTAGAGTCATTGGATGTGTGTTCTCTTCAGAGACCACACATGGATCCACCAGTGTCATTGCATGTGTGATCTTTTTCCTAACAACAATTGAGTCATTTCATGAATATTCTTTTCAGATACCACATATGGATCCACCAGTGTCATTGAAATGTGTGCTCTTTTTACTAACAACAGCAAGAGTCATGGCATGTGTGTTCTCTTCAGAGACCACACATGGATCCACTAGTGTCATTGCATGTGTGTTCTTTTTACTAACAACAACCAGAGTCATTGCATGTGTGTTCTTTTCACATACCACATATGGATCCACCAGTGTCATTGCATGTGTGTTCTTTTCACAATCCAACCTATGGATCCACCAGTGTCATTGCATGTGTGCTCTTTTTACTAACAACAACCAGAGTCATTGCATGTGTGTTCTTTTCACATACCACATATGGATCCACCAGTGTCATTGCATGTGTGTTCTTTTCACAATCCACCTATGGATCCACCAGTGTCATTGCATGTGTTCTCTTTTTACTAACAACAGCCAGAGTCATTGCATGTGTGTTCTCTTCAGATACCACACATGGATCCACAAGTGTCATTGCATATGTGTTCTTTTTACTAATAACAACTAGAGTCATTTCATGACTATTCTTTTCACATACCACATATGGATCCACCATTGTTATTGAAATGTGTGTTCTCTTCAGATACCACACATGCATCCACCAGTGTCATTGCATGTGTGTTCTTTTTACTAACAACAACTGGAGTCATTGCATGTGTGTTCTTTTCACAATCCACCTATGGATCCACTAGTGTCATTGCATGTGTGCTCTTTTTACTAACAACAGCCAGAGTCATTGCATGTGTGTTCTCTTCAGAGACCACACATGGATCCACCAGTGTCATTTCATGTGTGTTCTTTTTACTAACAACAACTAGAGTCATTTCATGACTATTCTTTTCACATACCACATATGGATCCACCAGTGTCATTGAAATGTGTGCTCTTTTTACTAACAACAGCTAGAGTCATTGCATGTGTGTTTTCTTTAGATACCACACATGGATCCACTAGTGTCATTACATGTGTGTTCTTTTTACTAATAACAACCAGAGTCATTGCATGTGTGTTCTTTTCACATACCACATATGGATCAACCAGTGTCATTGCATGTGTGTTCTTTTCAGAGTCCATCTATGGATCCACTGTAACTACCTCGGTGAATTACGCTCCTAGTTACAAGCCTGGATGAACAGAAATGGTTGAAATAGTACGGTGGGGCCCAAATGCCACTCACAGGTAGACCTTTCGGCCGTCCCAACCATTTCCAAACATCGGGACAAGAACGGGCGGCGTAATCGGCAGGCGAAGGGATCAACTACATACACAAATGAGTATGTATGCAAGCCACCATACAATGGTTCTCAGAGTCATTCCATCTAAAAAGAAAGGAAATATTGCAACGCCATACGGCAAGATCCAAATATCCTAGATAGATATAATAGTTTAGGATATCTCCTCATACATCAAACATCAGTATCGGTGAAGCGGAAAACAAGATCCAGTACGGATAAGAGCAAATCGGCATAAGATGCCCCATAAATAAACACATCCCGCCACAGATCTCACGGATCCGTTCCGGAATCTCTACACCGAATGATCGTTGCCCACATCGTCCGTCTCCTCCACCCAGTATCCATCTTGCGAGTTTACCTGCTCATCTGAATCAAACAATTTATCGTGTGAGACCCTAGGGGTACTCAGCAAGTCTTTATGCCGCTAAAGGGGACAAAACCTGGGGTGACGCAATTGCAGCAAAAGATAAACCCTAACAATTCTATAGATACTCGCTAACCATCCGCCTAACCAGAGATAGACGGATGTCCGTGAATTAATAACAAAAGTTATAAAGGTAATATTAACAGATCCATCCTCCTCCTCACTTACCGACGAGGAAGCGGACGAACAACCCCCATCCGTTGGCAGTTTTATTATCCATTCCATGAGTGTTGCACTATTTACTAGTCAGTTATTTAGTCAATTTAGAAGCGGTACTTTAGTTATACTTGTCTATGATCGAGAAACTGTGCTCCAAGTCGTCCATAACCGCGGACACGGCTTTCAGAAAGTTTTACCGTAGGGTGCACAAATAGCAACACACACTCGATCAACCTCGGAAAAACCAAATCAAAACCCAACGAGGCAGTCACGACAAAGCGATCACAGGATTCAGAAATATTTCAGGGGGCCACCCCATTAAGCTACCCGCGACGAAGTTGGCCGACTCCGAGACGGACTCAAGGTTTGCGCCAATGGCTGTAAACGACTGGGAACCCGAAAGTGTGACTAGGCTTTTCGATACCGCGAAAACACTCCGCTTTCCTAAACATTACAGTGTGCAGTACCTCGCACAATTTAATAAAGCAGTAAAGCATGGCATAAGTACAGGATAGTAAATAAAACCTCAAACTAGTTTGTGGCCCCAAGAAATAAGAATGAATCAAGCTCTAGCTCAGGGGGGTTCATAAGCCTCCCGGATGTGGATAGCGCGAATATTCAAGGAACAGGAATCAAGTACTCGGGGTCCTACGGGACACAAGTGAGCAGGAAAAACCAAATAGCAGATATTGCTCACCGATGCCACTTTCATTAGTTATCCCATTACTACTCAGATTAAGTTGTATAGGTACCTCGTTATCCATTAGACACTCACATACCCTACACATGCTGTTCTACGACTCGCATGGCTCAAACAACTCCTGTAGTAATGGCTCATGGGATGGAGGAACAAGCTTCGGTGGGGTTTAAAAGTAAAGGCTATGCAATACTTGGGATTCAGTTTAATGAAAACGCGACTCAATGATGCAAGAATAAGATAAAGGCAATAGGTACTATATGTATGCAAGCATGTGGTAGTGCTTGCCTGGCAGCTCAGTTGAAGCGAGAGAAGGATCTGGGTAGTGCTCCTGGGTATCTTGATATATCCCCTGCTCAGCGTCTATTCGGAGAAGAACCAAACAAACAAGGGCCAACATAAATAAAGTGCACAAGCATATGAATAGATGCGACAAGCAAGTTATTAATTAATTAAGGAAAAAGGGCATTTTAAAGTAATTTTAATCAACTTGGGAAATAAAGTGTTCAAAATATATTTTGAATGGCATATTTGACTTCCTCACATTTTTCTGATTTCAAAACATATATTATTTGGAATTATATTTTAAAAGTTATTATAAAACAGATTTGAATTTTGAATTTAAAATAATTTGAAAAAGTTTGAATTAAAACAGAAATACAGAAAATACTTTTTCTACTCAGGTTAAGCTAGCCCCTGCGATTCTGGTGGGGCCATGCTGACTAGACGACACAGAGGCAGAACAGGGTTTTTCTCACCGCAGCTTGGTCTAGCCACAGCAAGTGACAGGTGGGGCCAGAGCACACGCGGGTCCACTCGCGGGCGCGCCAGCCGGGGCATGACACGCGGCAGATCCCAGGGAGTGCGGGTTAAGCGCTCAGATCTGCGGGGTGTTTTCTGCAAGAAGGTCTGAGAGGCTGACGGTGGGCTCGGTTGTACCGCGGGTTTAGGAATAAAAACTAGGGAAGGGGTTTTCTGCAAAAAGGACGACACGGACCCACTGTTCCTCTTCTCCGCGTCTTGCGGACAGATCGGTGTCTGACGCGGGGCGGGGATCGAACCAGGGACGTGCGGGCGCGCGCTGGGGGTGCGAACCAGTGCGGCTGGGTCGGGGAGGTTGCTAGGAGGGAAAAGGGCGGCTAGATGAGGCTCCCCGCGACGCGGCGACGCAGAGGACGCACGCGCACGCGACGCACCGAGAGCGCTCGACGTTTGGTCCGGCGAGAACAGAGAGCTATGGCGAGGACGGAGGTGTCAGCGGGAAGAAGGAGTTCACCGGGAGGGTGTTGGTGCGGTCGGATCGGCTCGGGACGCAGGGTATCGGCGACGACGCAGACGGACGGCGAGGTTAGGGTTTCGGCTCGGGCTCGGCAGCGATTCTGGGGCTCCTTCTCCTCGACGGCGTGTACGGAGTGGATGCAGAGGATCTCCTTGTCCTCCTCGATCACCTCCACGTCGCGCTTTATGCGGATCAAGCATGCGGTGGGCGAGACGGTGGCCGGCGAGAGGAGCTGGGGTCGTGGAGAGGGAGGAGGAGGCAGGCGCCTCGGCCAGATCTGGAGAGGTAGCGTGGCGAGAGAGGGAGTAGATAGGAACGGAGAGAGGGAGGGGTAGATGGCGTGGTGGAGGGGAAAGGTGGCGTCGGCCACTTTTCTCCTTCTTCACGTGCTAGGCGGCTCGGGCTGGGCAGGAGCAGGGCGAGGTGGTGAAGGGGGGCTGCCAGGTGGGGTCGGTAGGCCGGTGGAGGAGGGGACTGGCTCGGGTGTCCCTTGTGGCAGAGAGAAAGGAGAGGGGGAGGCTCGGTTTAGCTAGGATAGAGGAGTGGGTAGGCTCGGGTTAGGGTTTTGGGGTGGATGGGGTAGCTAGGTGGGCCAGGGTTAGGAACCAGGTGGGGCCGAGCTAGGTGAGAGAGAGAGAGAGAGAGGAGGTAGGTTTTGGGTTTATCTTAGAGAGAGAGGCTAGGGTTAGGCTAGATGGGGTGTGGTTTAGAGAGGGGGTGAAGAGAGAGGATTGGTATGGTTTAGGGTTTGCTTTTGTCAAGATCAAGCCAAGAACATGCCTAGCTCCAACAAGATCAAGACAAGAAAAGATAGGGATGTGGTGATATGGTTTAAGCAAGATCAAACTAGATCAAGCCAAAAGGAGGGAGGAGATGAGGGTGCGCGAGAGGCTGGGGAAAAGATTCACTCAAACTTCAAATACAAACCAAAGGACAAGAAAAAGGTGGTACTTGCATGGGCCATGCATAAATAATTAATACCATGCTTATCTTTGTGAAAACAAGATTATTTACATGGCATTTTATTATGCATTCCCAAATGTGGGAGTAGGCCTAAGCAAAAGAATTTTAAAAGAAAGCTCCAAGTGGAGTAGATGGAAATGATCACATCTGAATATAATTGGGAATTACTAGTGTGTATATTCCACTAGATGCTTACTAGTCCCAAAAATATCCCAACATGAGCATAAATCCATAATAATCCATATGGGAGCTAGGAAAAAGGGTTCCACTCACAAAGCATGCAAAGGTGGCCATGTGACTCTCATATATCAATAATGTGAAAACAACATGATGCTAAGATGAGAGCATGTGGAAATAGAATTGGATCCATCCCAACCCACATGAGCTAGAGGTAAAACCCAAATAAAGTGCAAAGCTCATATTTGGTTGGATGGTGGAATTATAAGGTGGTGAAAGAAAGGTGGTGGAGTTAATAAGAGATATGCCCCCAACTCAACTTGGGCATTAAACAATATATCAAGAACCAAATACAATATCAAGAGGCAAATACAATTAACAATGCATATGAGATAAGAACCAAACAAAAAGGGTTTTATATGATGCTCAAATGCAAGGTGGCATGATGACATGAGCATGATATAATGATGATGCAACAATTATATATAAGAAGTAGCCATTATATAGACTAGGCTAGTAGCATTGCAATTGTTAGATAATTGGGATGCTACAACTCTCCCCCACTAAACAAGAATCTCGCCCCGAGATTCCTAGGAAAAAGAAAAACAACACAAGGAGAGGCGGGTGTTCGAACGAAGGTGACCCTCACGTTCACAAGTTTATGAACCATGGAATGGTGCGACCACTACACCTTGCAAAACTTGCTAGACTTGTTGCGAGTCTTGCGTTTTGCTAGAGAAACAACGGGTTAGAAGAGTTGAAGGATTGTCGTGAGACAAGAAGAATAGGATGGATATAGCTCCGATTTTCTCAAGAAACATGATAAAAGAAAAAGAACCACTTGAGAAAGAAAAAGACAAGATGATGTATCATGAATAAAGAAAGACACACCGTTAAGATTAAAGATTTACTGATACTAGAGAGGATGAACCTTTGTCTCGCCGGGAGAGAAAGAGCTAGATTGGAAAGGTTTGAACCACTATGATGATAGCATCGTATCTTCTCTCGGATTTGAGAAATGAAGTTCGGAAACAATATTGCCTTCAAACAATAGAGTCCCTTGATATGAGCAGAAAGATTTAGTTAGACATAGTCGGATTAGATCCTTCTTGCGCCGGTAAGAACCAAAGGATCACGCAATTGAGGTGCGCGGATATAACTTCCAGAGACGGATGTAAAGCCAGATCATGGTGGAATCCCGCGAAGCAAAGAATTTGGAGGATCTGGAGTTTATTGTAGAGATACTTATTGCTTTCTTTAGCCTCGAGGCTAACACAATAGATTTGCGGCTGATGGCATCAACCATAATTGGCTTTACCACAGAGAAAAGAATTGAAGAAACAAGAGAGAGATAGTTTCCTTTCATCTTGTTTGGGGATGTCGAGCACCGGTAGAAAGACGAGGGTAGAAAAGAGTTTGCGTTTGTTTCCACCAGATAATTGAGGATTTTGCTCCGTGTAGAAAAGGTGAGATCACCAACAAGATATTATTGATTACTTTCTTCGAGAGAGCACTCCGGAAAAACAAAGACGGAAGTAAAAGTATCGAGGGATAAAGGCCACTTCTAACTTCCGTGGAATGAGTGAAATCACATGAATTCACCAATTCAATGTACAAGAGCGAATGATAAGAGTAGTGGTATGGTAGCTACTCCATCCCGCACTCAAAGCATTACTCCGCACATGAATAAGAAGAATCATGTAACCCAACTACCGAAACAGACTGAAGGTATTGACAAAAACTCATGGAACTTCGTTAGAAAACAAGGATAGATGCAAACGATTCACCGGATTCATAGATAGATAAAGATGATGATGTTGTCATCATGTCTGAAGTACCAAGCCACCGGAAAGATATGAAGGAAGATTACGGAGAAGAACTGCAAGCTTCCACAGGCAAAGAAAAAGATAGCACCACTTGAACATAAGGAATACAAGATCTGGAAGGTCTTCATGGCCTCCGGTGGATTGAGCATAGACGATAGAGCGAGAGGGTTTCAAAAGATTACTTAACGAGATAGAGTTGAAAGGACTCCATGTTCTTCTTGAAATGATTGAGGGAGATTTAGCAGTCTTGAGGAAATCTTCGACGGAACGACGATGATAACTTGCCAACAAGGAACAACTCCGGATTGGTTGAAGATGAGGGATGGAATTAACAACGGACTTGCTAATCCCAGAATTGAAGCAATCTATTTAGCAGAAGGACGTGGTCGAGATAGGTGACTTCAAGAAGCCAGAATTCACGCTTTGAGACTTTGCACACAGGCAGTGCTCACGAAGCTTGAGAGAAAGAGACACAGATGATCTTCCATGTCCTTCCATTGATATGGAATAGGCAAGCATATTATCAACATATACCACCATGGATTAACAAGATATTCCCAGAATACCAAGTTCACGAGGCGGGAGAAACGAACAAATGCTCGAAACACTTCCTGAGCTCAACGCTCTTAGAAAGATCAATATTAAGAGCACGGGTTCGTGTTGAAGAAGATGCACTGGAAGAATAGATTATCTGGTCCTTCGGAAGAAAAAGGGATGTCACCTGGTTCACATTGTCGATCGGATCACCGGTTACAAAGATAAAGAGATCCTGGATAAAGACAAGATGATAGATCATACCTTAAGCAAAGCTATCAGAGACGAAAAGATGCAATTCCCTCGTCTCAAAGAGAATTTTGCAGATATGGGGTTGAAAAAGATGTGCAAAGATGATGGATGATGATAGACCGTAGTGCTTTGCGAAACTCCGGATTGCCAAAGATGCTTGAATATGCATAGATATGATCACGGTGTACTCAAAATCACAGGAGGTAACCGTCACCATTTAGAGGATAGCGTTGATAGCATTTTCCATATTCCAATCGTCACTTATCATGAGTGGAATATAGCTATGCCGAGAGCCAAATTACAATCACCAGCATCGGATCGACACATGTTATGTAATTAGCCCAAGAGAAAAAGGAGATGAAATGAAACTCTAGGATTAAGAGCCGGTGACAAAAGAATGAGTTAGCATGGACATGCTGATAAAAGGGAGATAGATAATGTTTCACACACGACTGGAAAGGAGTGCGGAAACACAGATGTATCAAAGAAAAATTTTCCGCATTTTTCGGCATTAAAATACCAATAGATGTGCAAAATCACTTATCAGGTAGAGATTAGCAACTGATGGTTTCACAGAATGTGGAGTTGCTAGAAGGAAGGACACCCTTAAGAAGATGGCACCGGTTAACAAGGAGTCAGATAGATCGCGCCGGTGTTCAAAAGCCTGTCGGTATGGAATATACCAACAGTTGATAACCAAAGGCAGATAAAGATAACAAGTTGGATGCAACAGATAGACAAGGAATTACACACACACACACACACTTCCTATGGTACTACGGAAACCCAGAACACGTGAATCCTAGTTTGAATTTTGAGAAGAGGATTGAAAACGTTACACTTCCTTACCAGAAAAGGGTGGTGGGTGGGTAAGAAGAAAAGTGGAAGCAGTCCTACTCTCGCGTTTCGTTTTTCCCTAGTATACATAACTACCAAAAATATTTTCTAGACTGACAACGACCATTTGGCTGAGACCCTGAAGGTCGGGATGGCTCTGATACCAATTGTAACTACCTCGGTGAATTACGCCCTAGTTACAAGCACGGATGAACGAAATGGTTGAAATAGTAGTGGGGCCCAAATGCCACTCACAGTAGACCTTTCGCCCCCAACCATTTCCAAACATCGGGACAAGAACGGCGAATCGGCAGGCGAAGGGATCAACTACATACACAAATGAGTATGTATGCAAGCCACCATACAATGGTTCTCAGAGTCATTCCATCTAAAAAGAAAGGAAATATTGCAACGCCATACGGCAAGATCCAAATATCCTAGATAGATATAATAGTTTAGGATATCTCCTCATACATCAAACATCAGAGTATCAAGCGGAAGCGGAAAACAAGATCCGAGTATGGATAAGAAGCAAATCGGCATAAGATGCCCCATAAATAAACACATCCCGCCCACAGATCTCACGGATCCCCGTTCCCGGAATCTCTACACCGAATGATCGTTTCCCACATCGTCCGTCTCCTCCACCCAGTATCCATCTTGCGAGTTTACCTGCTCATCTGAATCAAACAATTTATCGTGTGAGACCCTAGGGGTACTCAGCAAGTCTTTATGCCGCTAAAGGGGACAAAACCTGGGGTGACGCAATTGCAGCAAAAGATAAACCCTAACAATTCTATAGATACTCGCTAACCATCCGCCTAACCAGAGATAGACGGATGTCCGTGAATTAATAACAACAGTTATAAAGGTAATATTAACAGATCCATCCTCCTCCTCGCTTACCGACGAGGAAGCGGACGAACAACCCCCATCTGTTGGCAGTTTTATTATCCATTCCATGAGTGTTGCACTATTTACTAGTCAGTTATTTAGTCAATTTAGAAGCGGTACTTTAGTTATACTTGTCTATGATCGAGAAACTGTGCTCCAAGTCGTCCATAACCATGACACGGCTTTCAGAAAGTTTTACCCTGCAGGGGTGCACAAATAGCAACACACACTCGATCAACCTCGGAAAAACCAAATCAAAACCCAACGAGGCAGTCACGACAAAGCGATCACAGGATTTAGAAATATTTCAGGGGGCCACCCCATTAAGCTACCCGCGACGAAGTTGGCCAACTCCGAGACAGACTCAAGGTTTGCGCCAATGGCTGTAAACGACTGGGAACCCGAAAGTGTGACTGGGCTTGTCGATACCGCGAAAACACTCCGCTTTCCTAACAAAGACAAAGGTGCAAGACTCGCACAATTTAAATAAAGCAAGAAAGCATGGCATAAGTACAGGATAGTAAATAAAACCTCAAACTAGTTTGTGGCCCCAAGAAATAAGAATGAATCAAGCTCTGCTCGGGGGTTCATAAGCCTCCCGATGTGGATAGCGAATATTCAAGGAACAGAATCAAGTACTGGGTCCCACGGACACAAGTGAGCGAAAACCAAATAGCAGATATTGCTCACCGATGCCACTTTCATTAGTTATCCCATTACTACTCAGATTAAGTTGTATAGGTACCTCGTTATCCATCAGACACTCACATACCCTACACATGCTGTTCTACGACTCGCATGGCTCAAACAACTCCTGTAGTAATGGCTCATGGGATGGAGGAACAAGCTTCGGTGGGGTTTAAAAGTAAAGGCTATGCAATACTTGGGATTCAGTTTAATGAAAACGCGACTCAATGATGCAAGAATAAGATAAAGGCAATAGGTACTATATGTATGCAAGCATGTGGTAGTGCTTGTCTGGCAGCTCAGTTGAAGCGAGAGAAGGATCTGGGTAGTGCTCCTGGTTCTCTTGGTATATCCCCGCCAAATACCTATTCAAGAAGAACCAAACAAACAAGGCCAACATAAATAAAGTGCACAAGCATATGAATTAAATGCATCAAGCAAACAATCATGCCATGATGAATGATGCACAATTTGCATGGCAATAATGTAGCATGGCATGGGTGAGGTGTGGAATACAAGAATAAATCATTTTATTGAATTTTGGCCACATTTTATCCTCATATTAGTTGCTGTATACATTATATTTATATTATGCATGCTTCAAAACAGAACATGGAATGCATAAACAGAAAGGTCTCATCGAGCTAATCATTTTAGACATATCATTTGTTAAATTTGGAGTTATAAAACAAAAGTTATTAATTAATTAAGGAAAAAGGGCATTTTAAAGTAATTTTAATCAACTTGGGAAATAAAGTGTTCAAAATATATTTTGAATGGCATATTTGACTTCCTCACATTTTTCTGATTTCAAAACATATATTATTTGGAATTATATTTTAAAAGTTATTATAAAACAGATTTGAATTTTGAATTTAAAATAATTTGAAAAAGTTTGAATTAAAACAGAAATACAGAAAATACTTTTTCTACTCAGGTTAAGCTAGCCCCAGACAGTTACAGGTGGGGCCATGCTGACTGGACGACACAGAGGCAGAACAGGGTTTTTCTCACCGCAGCTTGGTCTAGCCACAGCAAGTGACAGGTGGGGCCAGAGCACACGCGGGTCCTCACAAGCGCCAATGGGCATGACACGCGGCAGATCCTGTGGAGTGCGGGTTAAGCGCCAGATCTGCGGGTGTTTTGCAGAAGAAGGTCTGAGAGGCTGACGGTGGGCTCGGTTGTACCGCGGGTTTAGGAATAAAAACTAGGGAAGGGGTTTTCTGCAAAAAGGACGACACGGACCCACTGTTCCTCTTCTCCGCGTCTTGCGGACAGATCGGTGTCTGACGCGGGGCGGGGATCGAACTGTGGACGGCGTTGGCGCTGGAAGTGCGAACCAAGGCGGCTGGCTCGGGAGGTTGCTAGGAGGAAAAGGGCGGCTAGATGAGGCTCTCGCGACGGCGACGGCGTAGGACGACGCAGCGACGCGACGCACCGAGAGCGCTCGACGTTTGGTCCGGCGAGAACAGAGAGCTACGGCGAGGACGGAGGTGTCAGCGGGAAGAAGGAGCTCACCGGGAGGGTGTTGGTGCGGTCGGATCGGCTCGGGACACAGGGGATCGGCGACGACAGACGCATTTACGAGGTTAGGGTTTCGCTCGGGCTGCAGTGCTGATTCTGGGGATCCTTCTCCTCGACGGCGTGTACGGAGTGGATGCAGAGGATCACCTTGTCCTCCTCGATCACCTCCACGTCGCGCTTGTCGTCTGGATCGAAGCAGCGCCGGTGGAAGCGAGCGGTGGCGGCGAGAGGAGCTGGGGTCGATGGAGAGGAGGAAGGCAGGCGCCTCGGCCAGATCTAGAGAGGTAGCGAGGCAGAGAGGCGGAGTAGATAGGAGCGGAGAGAGGAGGGTAGATGGCGTGGTGGAGGGGAAAGGTGGCGTCGGCCACTTTTCTCCTTCTTCACTTGCTAGGAGGCTCGGGCTGGGCAGGAGCAGGGCGAGGTGGTGAAGGGTGCTGCCAGGTGGGGTCGGTCTACAGGTGGAGGAGGGACTGCCGGGTGTCCCTTGTGGCAGAGAGAAAGGAGAGGGGGAGGCTCGGTTTAGCTAGGATAGAGGAGTGGGTAGGCTCGGGTTAGGGTTTTGGGGTGGATGGGGTAGCTAGGTGGGCCAGGGTTAGGAACCAGGTGGGGGGAGAGAGAGAGAGAGAGAGAGAGAGAGGGAGGTAGGTTTAGGGTTTATCTTAGAGAGAGAGGCTAGGGTTAGGCTAGATGGGGTGTGGTTTAGAGAGGGGGTGAAGAGAGAGGATTGGTATGGTTTAGGGTTTGCTTTTGTCAAGATCAAGCCAAGAACATGCCTAGCTCCAACAAGATCAAGACAAGAAAAGATAGGGATGTGGTGATATGGTTTAAGCAAGATCAAACTAGATCAAGCCAAAAGGAGGGAGGGAGAGATGAGGGTTAGAGAGAGGATGGGGAAAAGATTCACTCAAACTTCAAATACAAACCAAAGGACAAGAAAAAGGTGGTACTTGCATGGGCCATGCATAAATAATTAATACCATGCTTATCTTTGTGAAAACAAGATTATTTACATGGCATTTTTCTTATGCATTCCAAAATGTGGAGTAAGGCCTAAGCAAAAGAATTTAAAAGAAAGCTCCAAGTGGAGTAGATGGAAATGATCACATCTGAATATAATTGGGAATTACTAGTGTGTATATTCCACTAGATGCTTACTAGTCCCAAAAATATCCCAACATGAGCATAAATCCATAATAATCCATATGGGAGCTAGGAAAAAGGGTTCCACTCAAAGCATGCAAAGGTGGCCATGTGACTCTCATATATCAATAATGTGAAAACAACATGATGCTAAGATGAGAGCATGTGGAAATAGAATTGGATCCATCCCAACCCACATGAGCTAGAGGTAAAACCCAAATAAAGTGCAAAGCTCATATTTGGTTGGATGGTGGAATTATAAGGTGGTGAAAGAAAGGTGGTGGAGTTAATAAGAGATATGCCCCCAACTCAACTTGGGCATTAAACAATATATCAAGAACCAAATACAATATCAAGAGGCAAATACAATTAACAATGCATATGAGATAAGAACCAAACAAAAAGGGGTTTTATATGATGCTCAAATGCAAGGTGGCATGATGACATGAGCATGATATAATGATGATGCAACAATTATATATAAGAAGTAGCCATTATATAGACTAGGCTAGTAGCATTGCAATTGTTAGACAATTGGGATGCTACAACTCTCCCCCACTAAACAAGAATCTCGCCCCGAGATTCCTAGGAAAAAGAAAAACAACACAAGGAGAGGCGGGTGTTCGAACGAAGGTGACCCTCACGTTCACAAGTTTATGAACCATGGAATGGTGCGACCACTACACCTTGCAAAACTTGCTAGACTTGTTGCGAGTCTTGCGTTTTGCTAGAGAAACAACGGGTTAGAAGAGTTGAAGGATTGTCGTGAGACAAGAAGAATAGGATGGATATAGCTCCGGTTTTCTCAAGAAACATGATAAAAGAAAAAGAACCACTTGAGAAAGAAAAAGACAAGATGATGTCATTGCATGTGTGTTCTCTTCAGAGACCACACATGGATCCACCAATGTCATTGCATGTGTGTTCTTTTTACTAACATCAACTGGAGTCATTTCATGACTATTCTTTTCACATACCACATATGGATCCAGCAGTGTCATTGAAATGTGTGTTTTCTTGAGAGACCACAGAGGGATCCACCAATGTCATTGCATGTGTGTTCTTTTTACTAACAACAACTAGAGTCATTTCATGTGTCTTCTCTTCACAATCCACCTATGGATCCACCAGTATCATTGCATATTTGCTCTTTTTACTAACAATAGCCAGAGTCATTGGATGTGTGGTCTCTTGAGAGACCACACATGGATCCACTAGTGTCATTGCATGTGTGTTCTTTTAACTAACAACAATTGAGTCATTTCATGAATATTATTTTCATGTACCACCTATGGATCCACCAGTGTCATTGAAATGTGTGCTCTTTTTACTAACAACAGCAAGAGTCATTTCATGTGTGTTCTCTTTAGAGACCACACATGGATCCACTAGTGTCATTGCATGTGTGTTCTTTTTACTAACAACAACCAGAGTCATTGCATGTGTGTTCTCTTCACATACCACATATGGATCCACCAGTGTCATTGCATGCGTGTTCTTTTCACAATCCACCTATGGATCCACCAGTGTCATTACATGTGTGCTCTTTTCACTTACAACAACCAGAGTCATTGCATGTGTGTTTTTTCACATACCACATATGGATCCACCAGTGTCATTCCATGTGTGTTCTTTTCACAATCCACCTATGGATCCACCAGTGTCATTGCATGTGTGCTCTTTTTACTAACAACAACCAAAGTCATTGCATGTGTGTTCTCTTTAGAGACCACACATGGATCCACAAATGTCATTGCATGTGTGTTGTTTTTACTAACAACAACTGGTGTCATTTCATGACTATTCTTTTCACATACCACATATGGATCCACTAGTGTCATTGAAATGTGTGTTCTCTTCAGAGACAACACATGGATCCACCAGTGTCATTGCATGTGTGTTCTTTTTACTAACAACAGCTGGAGTCATTGCATGTGTGTTCTTTACACAATCCACCTATGGATCCACCAGTGTCATTGCATGTGTGCTCTTTTTACTAACAACAGCCAGAGTCATTGTATGTGTGTTCTCTTCAGAGACCACACATGGATCCACCAGTGTCATTGCATGTGTGTTCTTTTTAATAACAACAACTAGAGTCATTTCATGACTATTCTTTTCACCTACCACATATGGATCCACCAGTGTCATTGAAATGTGTGCTCTTTTTACTAACAACAGCCAGAGTCATTGCATGTGTGTTCTCTTTAGAGACCACAGATGGATCCACTAGTGTCATTGCATGTGTGTTCTTTTTACTAATCACAACCAGAGTCATTGCATGTGTGTTCTTTTCATATACCACATATGGATCCACTAGTGTCATTGAAATGTGTGTTCTCTTCAGAGACCACACATGGATCCACCAGTGTTATTGCATGTGTGTTCTTTTTACTAACAACAACTGGAGTCATTGCATGTGTGTTCTTTTCACAATCCACCTATGGATGCACCAGTGTCATTGCATGTGTTCTCTTTTTACTAACAACAACCAGAGTCATTGCATGTGTGTTCTCTTTAGAGACCACACATGGATCCACCAGTGTCATTGCATGTGTGTACTTTTTACTAACAACAACTAGAGTCATTTCATGTGTATTCTTTTCACATACCACATATGGATCCACCAGTGTCATTGGCATGTGTGTTCTTTTCACAATCCACCTATGGATCCAACAGTGTCATTGCATGTGTGCTCTTTTTACTAACAACAACCAGAGTCATTGCATGTGTGTTCTCTTCAGAGACCACACATGGATCCACCAGTGTCATTGCATGTGTGTTATTTTTACTAACAACAACTGGAGTCATTTCATGACTATTCTTTTCACATACCACATATGGATCCAGCAGTGTCATTGAAATGTGTGTTCTCTTCAGAAACCACACAGGGATCCACCAGTGTCATTGCATGTGTGTTCTTTTTACTAACAACAACTAGAGTCATTTCATGTGTGTTCTCTTCACAATAAACTCCTTTCGTTCCTCGTCTTTGTACCGGTGCTCGACATCCCCAAACAAGATGAAAGGAAACTATCTCTCTCTTTGTTTCATCAATTCTTTTTCTGTGGTAAAGCCAGTTATGGTTGATGCCATCAGCCGCAAATCTATTGCGTTAGCCTCAAGGCTAAAGGAAGCAATAAGTATCTCTACAATAAACTCCAGATCCTCCATATTCTTGCTTCTCGGGATTCCACCATGATCTGGCTTCACATCCGTCTCTAGAAGTTATATCCGCGCACCTCAATTGCGTGATCTTCTGGTTCTTACCGGCGCAACAAGAATCTAATCCGACGATGTCTAACTAAATCTTTCTGTTGATATCAAGGGACTCTATTGTTTGAATGCAATATTGTTTCCGTACTTCATTTCTCAAATCCGAGAGGAGATACGATGCTATTGTCATAGTGGTTCAAAACCTCTCCAACCTAGTCTTCCGGCGACATAAAGATCCATCCTCTCTCGTATCGGTAAATCTTTAATCTTAACGGTGTGCCTTTCTATATCCATGATACATCATCTGGTCCTTTCTTTCACAAGTGGTTCTATTCTTTTATCTTGTTTCTTGAGAAAAATCGGAGCTATGTCCATCCTATCCTTCTTGTCTCATGACAATCCCTCAACTCTTCTAACCGTTGTTTCTCTAGCAAAACGCAAGACTCGCAACAAGTCTAGCAAGTTTTGCAAGGTGTAGTGGTCGCACCATTCTGTTCTTCATCATCTTGAGGAACGTGAGGGTCATCTTCGTTCCGAACACCCGCCTCTTCTTGTGTTGTTTCTTTTCCTAGGAATCTCGGGGCGAGATTCTTGTTTAGTGGGGGAGAGTTGTAGCATCCCAATTGTCTAACAATTGCAATGCTACTAGCCTAGTCTATATATATGTTACTTCAAATATATAATTGTTGCATCATCATTATATCATGCTCATGTCATCATGCCACCTTGCATTTGAGCATCATATAAAACCCTTTTTGCTTTGGTTCTTATCTCATATGCATTAGTAATTGTATTTGCTTCTTGATATTGTATTTGGTTCTTGATATATTGTTTAAGGCCCAAGTTGAGTTGGGGGCATATCTCTTATTAACTCCACCACCTTTCTTTCACCACCTTATAATTCCACCATCCAACTAAATATGAGCTTGGAATTTATTGGTTTTACTTCTAGCTCATGTGGGTTGGGATGGATCCAATTCTTGTCCACATGCTCTCATCTTAGCATCATGTTGTTTTCACAATATTGATATATGAGAGCCACATGGCCACCTTTGCATGCCCTGTGAGTGGAACCCTTGTTCCTAGCTTCCATATGGATTATCATGGAATTATGCTCATGTTGGAATATTTTTGGGACTAATAATCATCTAGTGGATTATACACACTAGCAAGCCCAAATATAATCAAATGTGATCATCTCCATCTACTCCACTTGGAGCTTTCTCTTAAATTCTTTTGCTTGGCTTTTATTCCAATTTTGGAAATGCATAATAATAATGCCATGTGATAATACTGTTTTCACAAAAATCAACGTGGCAATAAATATTTTGCATGGGCCATGCAAGTGCCACCTCTTCTAGTCTTTGGTTTTTATTTGATTTTTGAGTGGGTCATCTCTATCTTTATCTTTTCTTTTGGCATGATCTATGTTGATCTTGCTTAAAACCCCATCACCATATCCATCTATGCCATCATCCCCTTCTCTTCTTTTCTCTCTTTTGGCTATCTTGTTTGAGCTTGTTTTGTGCATGCTTGATCTTGTCAAAGGATTACCACTCCATCTATCTCTCTCTCTAAAACCTAAACCCTCACCTACCCATCTAACCATACCCATCCTCTCTAACCATACTCCCCCTCTCACCTAAACCCTAAGTCTACCTCCCTCTCTCTCGGCCTCTTCTCTCTCACCTAGCTGGCCCCACCATGCCACCTAGCTACCCCAACCCTAAACAAACCTACCCGAGCCTAGCTCTAACCCTAGGCCGAACCCCATGCCATCTACCTCTCCTCTCTCTAAACCTAGCTAAACCGAGCTACCCCTTCCCTCCTCCTCTCTCTCGGCTCCCCCTCTCTTCCTACCAGGCAGGGCCACCACGCCACCTCCCTTGGTCCCTCCCCAGCCCTCTCTCGGCTACAAGACAGAAAAGAGAGGGAAAGAGAAGACCTAGCCCGAGCTACCCTCCTCACCTTTTGCAAAAGCTACCACCACCCCATGTGCCTCTCCCTCTCTCCTTATCACCCCAGCCATCCCAGGCAGCCCCAGATCGAGATCCGGAGGCCCTTACCTCTCCTTCCTATCCTAACCGAGCTCCACATCTCCCATGGCCACCTAAACCCTAGCCTCGGCCCCCTCTGCCCTTCTTCGTTCTGGTGACCTCGAGGATGGACTAGTGGTTCCCGATGCTTGGACTGCTTCCTCTTCTTCGCCCTGAAGCGCCGGAACCCGCTGGACCTCGCCGGAGAAGCCCAGCCGCCGCCGTGCCCGTGAGCACCAGGACGCCTCCGGCCTGCTGCCTCCTCGCCGATCTACGCCACCCGAGCTCGCTTTCTGCACTGAGGGTCGCAGTGAGCCCAGCCTCCTGGACATCCTCTCCTTCCCTCTCGCCGTGCATCGCCGCCGCCTCCCGTCGAGCGCTCCGCGCCGCCACGCCATCACGCTACAAGAGCGGCAGTACTGCAGTTCTGCCTCTGTTCCTCGTCGAAGCCAGCAGCTTGCCCCAAGATGGTTGCCCTCTGAACGAAAATTGTAGCCGGATGTCCCCTCTCCATCTTTCCTTTTTGCAGCTTGGCGAGAGTCGCCGGCGTGTGGTCGCCATCGTCGTCCAAACTCCGGCGGTTCTTCACTCAGATCGGCGTCTTGCAGCGATTCAAGCAATTTGAACCTTTTGCGCAGAGGCCCCTGACCTTTTTCCCGCCTCAACCCGCAGCCCCACGACCCCACCTGCCAGCCTCCCAGTTAATTTTGTAGAGACACCCCGCAGTTCTGAACCCCTCAACCCACAGTACCTGGATCCACCACGTGTCAGCGCCCGATGGACGCGCGCGTGCGTGGCCCCTGTTCTGTCCCTGGCCCACTTGTCATCCCCTACGGCTAGGTGAACCTGCGGTGTAAATAGTTCTGCCGTGCGCTGAGTGGCTGAGTCAGCATCGACCCCACTGGTCAGTGTCTGTGGTTAGGATTGCCTGAGTGCAAAAATTATTTCCTGTATTCTGTTTAAATTCAAATCCTTTTTAAATTAAATCAAATTCAAATTTAATTCTGTTTTCAAATATCTTTTCAAATATAATTCCAATTAATGCAAATAATATATGTTTTCAAATCAGAAAAATGTGAGGAATTCAAATCTTCCATCCAAAACATATTTTGAACAATTAAAATTTCAAGTTGACTTAATTTACAATAAAATGCCCTTTTGCCTTAAATAATTAATAACTTTTGTTTTATAAATCCAAATTTAACAAATAATATGTCTAAAATGATTAGCTCGACGAGACCCTTCTGCTTATGCATTCCATGGTTTGATTTGAAGCATGCATCATATAAATATAAAGTGGACAGCAACTAAATTGTTAATAAAATGGGTCCAAAACTCAATAAAGTGGTTTATTCTTGTTTCCACACCTCACCCATGCCATGCTACTTTAATGCCATGCAAATTGTGCATCATTCATCATGGCATGATTGTTTGCTTGTCGCATCTATTCATATGCTTGTGCACTTTATTTATGTTGGCCCTTGTTTGTTTGGTTCTTCTCCGAATAGACGCTGAGCAGGGGATATATCAAGATACCCAGGAGCACTACCCAGATCCTTCTCTCGCTTCAACTGAGCTGCCAGGCAAGAACTACCACATGCTTGCATACATATAGTACCTATTGCCTCTATCTTATTCTTGCATCATTGAGTCGTGATTGCATTAAACTGAATCCCAAGTACTGCATAGCCTTTACTTTTAAACCCCACCGAAGCTTGTTCCTCCATCCCATGAGCCATTACTATAGGAGTTGTTTGAGCCATGCGAGTCGTAGAACAGCATGTGTAGGGTATGTGAGTGTCTGAGGGATAACGAGGTACCTAAACAACTTAACCTGAGTAGTAATGGGATAACTAATGAAAGTGGCATCGGTGAGCCATATTCGCTATTTGGTTTTTCAGGCTCACTTGTGTCCCGTAGGACCCCGAGTACTTGATTCCTGTTCCTTGAATATTCGCGCTATCCACATCCGGGAGGCTTATGAACCCCCCTGAGCCAGAGCTTGATTCATTCTTATTTCTTGGGGCCACAAACTAGTTTGAGGTTTTATTTACTATCATGTACTTATGCCATGCTTTACTGCTTTATTTAAAATTGTGCGAGGAGCACACTGCATCTTTTAGGAAAGCGGAGTGTTTTCATGGTGTCGACAAGCCCAGTCACATTTTCGGGTTCCTCATTCACAGCCCATTGACGCAAACCTTGAGGCCGTCTCGAGTCATCTAACTTCGCTATGGTAGCTCAATGGGTGGCCCCAAATATTTCTGAATCCTGTAATTGCTTTGTCGTGATCGCCTCGTTGGGTTTTGATTTGGTTTTTCCGAGGCATATCGAGTGTGTGTTGCTATTTGTGCACCCTCGCAGGGTAAAACTTTCAAAGCCGTGTCCGCGGTTATGGACGACTTGGAGCACAGTTTCTCGATCATAGACAAGCATAACTAAAGTACCGCTTTTAACTTGACTAGACTAGGTACCTGACTAGTAAATAGTGCAACACTCACGGAATGAATGATAAAACTGCCAACGGATGGGGGGTTGTTCGTCCGCTTCCTCGTCGGTAAGCGAGGAGGAGGATGGATCTGTGGAGATTACCATTATAACCGTTATAACTGTTGTTATTAATTCACGACATCCGCTCATCTATGGTTAGGCGTATGGTTAGCGAGTATCTATAGAATTGCTAGGGTTTATCTTTTGCTGCAATTCGTCACCCTGTGTTGTTCCCTTTAGAGGCATAAAGACTTGCTGAGTACCCCTAGGGTCTCACACGATAAATTATTGGTTCAGATGGACAGGTACACTCGCAAGATGGATACTGGGTGGAAGAGACGGACGATGTGGGCAACGATCATTCGGTGTAGAGATTCCGGGAACGGGGATCCGTGAGATCTGTGGGCGGGATGTGCTTATTTATGGGGCATCTTATGCCGATTTGCTTATCCGCATCGGATTTTGTCTTCGCTTCCGCTTGATACTGTTGATTGATGTATGAGGAGATATCCTAAACTATTATATCTATCTAGGATATTTGGATCTTGGTATGCGTTGCTATATTTCCTTCCTTTTAGATGGAATGGCTCGATGTACTGTTGTATGGTGGCTTGCATACATACTCATTTGTGTATGTAGTTGATCCCTTCGCCGATTACGCCCTGCTCTTGTCCCGATGTGTGGAAATGGTTGGGACGGCCGAAAGGTTCACCTGTGGGTGGCATTTGGGCCCCAATTGCACTATTTCAACCATTTCGCTCATCCGTGCTTGTAACTAGGAGCGTAATTCACCGAGGTAGTTACAATTGGTATCGAGCCATCCCGACCTTCGTGGTCTCACCAAATGGTCGTTGTCATCTAGCAAATATTTTTGGTAGTTATGTATACTAGGGAAAAACAAAAGCGAGAGTAGGACTGCTTCCACTTTTTTTCTTACCCACCCACCACCCTTTTCTCGTAAGGAAGTGAAACGCTTTCAATCCTCTTCTTAAAATTCAAACTAGGATTCACGTGTTACGGGTTTAGTAGTACCATAGAAAGTGTGAGTGTGTGTGTGTAATTCCTTGTCTATCTGTTGCATCCAACTTGTTATCTTATCCGCCTTTTGGTTATCAACTGTTGGTACATTCCATACTAATGGCTTTTGCAAACCGGGCGCGATCTATCGACTTCTTGTTAACCGTGCCATCTTCTTAAGGGTGTCCTTCCTTCTAGCAACTCCACATTCTGTGAAAGTATCTGCTAATCTCTACCGATAAGTGATTTTATGATCTATTGGTATTTTAATGCCGAAAATGCAGAATTTTTTCTTTGATACATTCTGTTTCCACACCTTTTCATCGTGTGAAACATTATCTATCTTCCTTTTATCAGCATGTCCATGCTAACTCCTTCTTTTGACACCGGCGCTTAATCCTGGAGTTTTCACTTCATCTTCAATTCTCTTGGGCTAATTACATAACATGTGTCGATCCGATGCTGGTGATTGTAAATTAGTTCTCGGCATAGCTATATGACACTCATCGTGAGTGTAATATGGAAAAATGCTATAAACCGTCACCATCTGGAGGATACGGTTATCTCCTGTGATTTTGAGTACACCGTGATCATATCTATGCATATTCAAGCATCTTTGGCAATCCGGAGTTTCTCAAGGCACTACGGCGGTCTATCATCTGTTCATCATGCGGCACATCTTTTTCAACTCCATATCTGCACATCTTTTTCGTCTCTGATAGCTCATACCATAAGCAAAGCTATATCATCTTTTCTTTATCCAAGATCTCCTTATCTTTGTAACCGGTGATCCGATCGACAATGTGAACCAGGTGTCATCTCTTTTTCTTCCGAAGGACCAGATAATCTATTCTTCCAGTGCATCTTCTTCAACACGAACCCGTGCTCTTAATATTGATCTTTCCAAGGGCGTTGAGCTCAGGAAGTGTTTCGAGCATTTATTCGTTTCTCTCGCCTTCTGAACTTGATATTTTGGGAGTATCCTATTAATCCATGGTGGTATATGTTGTTAAATGCTTACCTATTCCATATCAAGGGAAGGACATGGAAGATCATCTGTGTCTCTTTCTCTCAAGCTTCGTGAGCACTGCCTGTGTGCAAAGTTCACAAAGCGTGAATTCTGGCTTCTTGAAGTCACCTATCTCGGCCACGTCCTTCTGCTAAATATATCACTTCAATTCTGGAATCAGCAAGTTCATTGTTAATTCCATCCTCCATCTTCAACCAATCCGGAGTTTTCCTTGTTGGCAAGTTATCATCGTCGTTCCGCTGAAGTTTTTCCTCTAAACTGCTAAATCTTTCTCAATCATTTCAAGAAGAACATGGAGTTCTTTCACCTCTATCTCGTCAAGTAATCTCTTGAAACCCTCTCGCTCTATCATCTATGCTCAATCCACCGGAGGCCATGAAGACTTTTCAGATCTTGTTTTCCTTCCGTTCGAGTTGGTGCTATCTTTTCGGTAGCTGTTGAATCTTGCAGTTGTTCTCCGTAACCTTCCTTCACATCTTTCCAGTGGCTTGGTACTTCAGACATGACGACAACATCATCACCATTATCTATCTTGGATCCGGTGAATTGTTTGTATCTATCCTTGTTTTCTAACGGAGTTCCATGAGCTCTTCTTATCAACACCTTCAGTCTGTTTCGGTAGTTGGGTTACATGATTCTTCTTATTCATGTGCGGAGTAATGCTTTGAGTGCGGGATGGAGTAGCTACCATACCACTACTCTTATCATTCGCTCTTGTACATTGAATTGGTGAATTAATGTGATTTCACTCATTCCACGGAAGATAGAAGTGGCCTTTATCCCTCGATACTTTTACTTCCGTCCTTGTCTTTCCGGAGTGCTCTCTCGAAGAAAGTAATCAATAATCTCTTGTTGGTGGTTTGTCTATTCTAGGTGGAGCAAAATCTTCAATTATCTGGTGGAAAAAAATGCAAACTCCTTTCGTTCCTCGTCTTTGTACCGGTGCTCGACATCCCCAAACAAGATGAAAGGAAACTATCTCTCTCTTTGTTTCATCAATTCTTTTTCTGTGGTAAAGCCAGTTATGGTTGATGCCATCAGCCGCAAATCTATTGCGTTAGCCTCAAGGCTAAAGGAAGCAATAAGTATCTCTACAATAAACTCCAGATCCTCCATATTCTTGCTTCTCGGGATTCCACCATGATCTGGCTTCACATCCGTCTCTAGAAGTTATATCCGCGCACCTCAATTGCGTGATCTTCTGGTTCTTACCGGCGCAACAAGAATCTAATCCGACGATGTCTAACTAAATCTTTCTGTTGATATCAAGGGACTCTATTGTTTGAAGGCAATATTGTTTCCATACTTCATTTCTCAAATCCGAGAGGAGATACGATGCTATTGTCATAGTGGTTCAAAACCTCTCCAACCTAGTCTTCCGGCGACATAAAGATCCATCCTCTCTCGTATCGGTAAATCTTTAATCTTAACGGTGTGCCTTTCTATATCCATGATACATCATCTGGTCCTTTCTTTCACAAGTGGTTCTATTCTTTTATCTTGTTTCTTGAGAAAAACCGGAGCTATGTCCATCCTATCCTTCTTGTCTCACGACAATCCCTCAACTCTTCTAACCGTTGTTTCTCTAGCAAAACGCAAGACTCGCAACAAGTCTAGCAAGTTTTGCAAGGTGTAGTGGTCGCACCATTCCGTTCTTCATCATCTTGAGGAACGTGAGGGTCATCTTCGTTCCGAACACCCGCCTCTTCTTGTGTTGTTTCTTTTCCTAGGAATCTCGGGGCGAGATTCTTGTTTAGTGGGGGAGAGTTGTAGCATCCCAATTGTCTAACAATTGCAATGCTACTAGCCTAGTCTATATATATGTTACTGCAAATATATAATTGTTGCATCATCATTATATCATGCTCATGTCATCATGCCACCTTGCATTTGAGCATCATATAAAACCCTTTTTGCTTTGGTTCTTATCTCATATGCATTAGTAATTGTATTTGCTTCTTGATATTGTATTTGGTTCTTGATATATTGTTTAAGGCCCAAGTTGAGTTGGGGGCATATCTCTTATTAACTCCACCACCTTTCTTTCACCACCTTATAATTCCACCATCCAACTAAATATGAGCTTGGCATTTATTGGTTTTACTTCTAGCTCATGTGGGTTGGGATGGATCCAATTCTTGTCCACATGCTCTCATCTTAGCATCATGTTGTTTTCACAATATTGATATATGAGAGCCACATGGCCACCTTTGCATGCCCTGTGAGTGGAACCCTTGTTCCTAGCTTCCATATGGATTATCATGGAATTATGCTCATGTTGGAATATTTTTGGGACTAATAATCATCTAGTGGATTATACACACTAGCAAGCCCAAATATAATCAAATGTGATCATCTCCATCTACTCCACTTGGAGCTTTCTTAAATTCTTTTGCTTGGCTTTTATTCCAATTTTGGAAATGCATAATAATAATGCCATGTGATAATACTGTTTTCACAAAAATCAACGTGGCAATAAATATTTTGCATGGGCCATGCACGTGCCACCTCTTCTAGTCTTTGGTTTTTATTTGATTTTTGAGTGGGTCATCTCTATCTTTATCTTTTCTTTTGGCATGATCTATGTTGATCTTGCTTAAAACCCCATCACCATATCCATCTATGCCATCATCCCCTTCTCTTCTTTTCTCTCTTTTGGCTATCTTGTTTGAGCTTGTTTTGTGCATGCTTGATCTTGTCAAAGGATTACCACTCCATCTATCTCTCTCTAAAACCTAAACCCTCACCTACCCATCTAACCATACCCATCCTCTCTAACCATACTCCCCCTCTCACCTAAACCCTAAGTCTACCTCCCTCTCTCTCGGCCTCTTCTCTCTCACCTAGCTGGCCCCACCATGCCACCTAGCTACCCCAACCCTAAACAAACCTACCCGAGCCTAGCTCTAACCCTATGCCGAACCCCATGCCATCTACCTCTCCTCTCTCTAAACCTAGCTAAACCGAGCTACCCCTTCCCTCCTCCTCTCTCTCGGCTCCCCCTCTCTTCCTACCAGGCAGGGCCACCACGCCACCTCCCTTGGTCCCTCCCCAGCCCTCTCTCGGCTACAAGACAGAAAAGAGAGGGAAAGAGAAGACCTAGCCCGAGCTACCCTCCTCACCTTTTGCAAAAGCTACCACCACCCCATGTGCCTCTCCCCTCTCTCCCTTATCACCCCAGCCATCCCAGGGCAGCCCCAGATCGAGATCTGGAGGCCCTTGCACCTCTCCTTCCTATCCTAACCGAGCTCCACATCTCCCATGGCCACCTAAACCCTAGCCTCGGCCCCCTCTGCCCTTCTT
Source organism: Avena insularis (assembly GCA_023614405.1). NCBI lineage: Eukaryota > Viridiplantae > Streptophyta > Magnoliopsida > Poales > Poaceae > Avena > Avena insularis. The sequence goes on along the minus strand of JAJUPC010000527.1, from coordinate 93,461 downwards.
CGTTCTGGTGACCTCGAGGATGGACTAGTGGTTCCCGATGCTTGGACTGCTTCCTCTTCTTATCCGAACAAGCCACAGACTGAGGGTCGCAGGTGAGCCCACAGCCTCCCTGGACATCCTCTCCCTTCCCCTCTCGCCGTGCATCGCCGGGCCTCCGTCAGCGCCCGCGCCGCCCGCCACGTCACGCTAACAGCAAAGCTGGCCAGCCTTCGCTCGCCTCGTCAAGCCTGGCTGCAGCCCGCCCCAGTAGTTGCCCTCTGAACGAAAATTGTAGCCGGATGTCCCCTCTCCATCTTTCCTTTTTGCAGCTTGGCGAGAGTCGCCGTCGTTTGGTCGCCATCGTCGTCCAAACTCCGGCGGTTCTCTGCACTCTGCAGATCGGCGTGGCTGCAGCGATTCCCAAAGCTGAACCTTTAAGCAGAGGCCCTGACCTTTTTCCGCCTCAACCCGCAGCCCACGACCCCACCTGCCAGCCTCCCGGTTAATTTTAGAGACACCCCAGATTCTGAACCCTCAACCCACAAGACTGGATCCACCACGTGTCGGGCCATGGATGGGCCAGGCAGCGTGGCCCTGCTCATCCTCGCCCACTTGTCATCCCCTACGGCTAGGTGAACTGCGTTGTAAATAGTTCGCTGCCATTGAGTGTGGTCGAGTCAAGATCGACCCAATCGGTGTCTGTGGTTAGGATTGCTGAGTGCAAAAAGTATTTCACAGATTCTTTAAATTCAAATCCTTATTAACTTAAATCAAATTCAAATTTAATTCTGTTTTCAAATATGTTTTCAAATATAATTCCAATTAATGCAAATAATATATGTTTTCAAATCAGAAAAAGTGAGGAATTCAAATCTTCCATCCAAAACATATTTTGAACAATTAAAATTTCAAGTTGACTTAATTTACAATAAAATGCCCTTTTGCCTTAAATAATTAATAACTTTTGTTTTATAAATCCAAATTTAACAAATAATATGTCTAAAATGATTAGCTCGACGAGACCCTTCTGCTTATGCATTCCATGGTTTGATTTGAAGCATGCATCATATAAATATAAAGTGGACAGCAACTAAATTGTTAATAAAATGGGTCCAAAACTCAATAAAGTGGTTTATTCTTGTTTCCACACCTCACCCATGCCATGCTACTTTAATGCCATGCAAATTGTGCATCATTCATCATGGCATGATTGTTTGCTTGTCGCATCTATTCATATGCTTGTGCACTTTATTTATGTTGGCCCTTGTTTGTTTGGTTCTTCTCCGAATAGACGCTGAGCAGGGGATATATCAAGATACCCAGGAGCACTACCCAGATCCTTCTCTCGCTTCAACTGAGCTGCCAGGCAAGCACTACCACATGCTTGCATACATATAGTACCTATTGCCTCTATCTTATTCTTGCATCATTGAGTCGCGATTGCATTAAACTGAATCCCAAGTACTGCATAGCCTTTACTTTTAAACCCCACCGAAGCTTGTTCCTCCATCCCATGAGCCATTACTATAGGAGTTGTTTGAGCCATGCGAGTCGTAGAACAACATGTGTAGGGTATGTGAGTGTCTGAGGGATAACGAGGTACCTAAACAACTTAACCTGAGTAGTAATGGGATAACTAATGAAAGTGGCATCGGTGAGCCATATTCGCTATTTGGTTTTTTAGGCTCACTTGTGTCCCGTAGGACCCCGAGTACTTGATTCCTGTTCCTTGAATATTCGCGCTATCCACATCCGGGAGGCTTATGAACCCCCTGAGCCAGAGCTTGATTCATTCTTATTTCTTGGGGCCACAAACTAGTTTGAGGTTTTATTTACTATCCTGTACTTATGCCATGCTTTACTGCTTTATTTAAAATTGTGCGAGGAGCACACTGTACTGTTTAGGAAAGCGGAGTGTTTTCGCGGTGTCGACAAGCCCAGTCACATTTTCGGGTTCCCATGCTCACAGCCATTGACGCAAACCTTGAGGCTGCCTCGAGTCACTAACTTCGCTATGGTAGCTCAATGGGGTGGCCTCAAATATTTCTGAATCCTGTAATTGCTTTGTCGTGACTGCCTCGTTGGGTTTTGATTTGGTTTTTCCGAGGCATATCGAGTGTGTGTTGCTATTTGTGCACCCCTGCAGGGTAAAACTTTCTGAAAGCCGTGTCCGCGGTTATGGACGACTTGGAGCATAGTTTCTCGATCATAGACAAGCATAACTAAAGTACCGCTTTTAACTTGACTAGACTAGGTACCTGACTAGTATATAGTGCAACACTCACGGAATGAATGATAAAACTGCCAACGGATGGGGGGGGGGTTGTTCGTCCGCTTCCTCGTCGGTAAGCGAGGAGGAGGATGGATCTGTGGAGATTACCATTATAACCGTTATAACTGTTGTTATTAATTCACGGACATCCGTCTATCTATGGTTAGGCGTATGGTTAGCGAGTATCTATAGAATTGCTAGGGTTTATCTTTTGCTGCAATTGCGTCACCCCAGGTTGTGTCCCCTTTAGAGGCATAAAGACTTGCTGAGTACCCCTAGGGTCTCACACGATAAATTATTGGTTCAGATGGACAGGTACACTCGCAAGATGGATACTGGGTGGAAGAGACGGACGATGTGGGCAACGATCATTCGGTGTAGAGATTCCGGAACGGGATCCGTGAGATCTGTATGGATGTGCTTATTTATGGGGCATCTTATGCCGATTTGCTTTTATCCGTACTGGATTTTGTCTTCCGCTCCGCTTGATACTGCTGATTGATGTATGAGGAGATATCCTAAACTATTATATCTATCTAGGATATTTGGATCTTGCCGTATATGCTATATATTTCCTTCCTTTTTAGATGGAATGGCTCGATGTACTGTTGTATGGTGGCTTGCATACATACTCATTTGTGTATGTAGTTGATCCCTTCACCGCCGACACGCCTGCTCTTGTCCCGATGTGTGGAAATGGTTGGGACGGCCGAAAGGTCTACCTGTGGGTGGCATTTGGGCCCCACCGTACTATTTCAACCATTTCTGCTCATCCAGGCTTGTAACTAGGAGCGTAATTCACCGAGGTAGTTACAGATCCACCAGTGTCATTGAAATGTGTGCTCTTTTTACTAACAACAGCCAGAGTCATTGCATGTGTGTTCTCTTTAGAGACCACACATGGATCCACTAGTGTCATTGCATGTGTGTTATTTTTACTAATCACAACCAGAGTCATTGCATGTGTGTTCTTTTCATATACCACATATGGATCCACCAGTGTCATTGAAATGTGTGTTCTCTTCAGAGACCACACATGGATCCACTAGTGTTATTGCATGTGTGTTCTTTTTACTAACAACAACTGGAGTCATTGCATGTGTGTTCTTTTCACAATCCACCTATGGATCCACCAGTGTCATTGCATGTGTGCTCTTTTTACTAACAACAACCAGAGTCATTGCATGTGTGTTCTCTTTAGAGACCACACATGGATCCACCAGTGTCATTGCATGTGTGTTCTTTTTACTAACAACAACTAGAGTCATTTCATGTGTATTCTTTTCACATACCACATATGGATCCACCAGTGTCATTGGCATGTGTGTTCTTTTCACAATCCACCTATGGATCCAACAGTGTCATTGCATGTGTGCTCTTTTTACTAACAACAACCAGAGTCGTTGCATGTGTGTTCTCTTCAGAGACCACACATGGATCCACCAGTGTCATTGCATGTGTGTTATTTTTACTAACAACAACTGGAGTCATTTCATGACTATTCTTTTCACATACCACATATGGATCCAGCAGTGTCATTGAAATGTGTGTTCTCTTCAGAGACCACACAGGGATCCACCAGTGTCATTGCATGTGTGTTCTTTTTACTAACAACAACTAGAGTCATTTCATGTGTATTCTTTTCACATACCACATATGGATCCACCAGTGTCATTGGCATGTGTGTTCTTTTCACAATCCACCTATGGATCCAATAGTGTCATTGCATGTGTGCTCTTTTTACTAACAACAACCAGAGTCATTGCATGTGTGTTCTCTTTAGAGACCACACATGGATCCACCAGTGTCATTGCATGTGTGTTATTTTTACTAATCACAACCAGAGTCATTGCATGTGTGTTCTTTTCATATACCACATATGGATCCACCAGTGTCATTGAAATGTGTGTTCTCTTCAGAGACCACACATGGATCCACTAGTGTTATTGCATGTGTGTTCTTTTTACTAACAACAACTGGAGTCATTGCATGTGTGTTCTTTTCACAATCCACCTATGGATCCACCAGTGTCATTGCATGTGTGCTCTTTTTACTAACAACAACCAGAGTCATTGCATGTGTGTTCTCTTTAGAGACCACACATGGATCCACCAGTGTCATTGCATGTGTGTTCTTTTTACTAACAACAACTAGAGTCATTTCATGTGTATTCTTTTCACATACCACATATGGATCCACCAGTGTCATTGGCATGTGTGTTCTTTTCACAATCCACCTATGGATCCAACAGTGTCATTGCATGTGTGCTCTTTTTACTAACAACAACCAGAGTCATTGCATGTGTGTTCTCTTCAGAGACCACACATGGATCCACCAGTGTCATTGCATGTGTGTTATTTTTACTAACAACAACTGGAGTCATTTCATGACTATTCTTTTCACATACCACATATGGATCCAGCAGTGTCATTGAAATGTGTGTTCTCTTCAGACACCACACAGGGATCCACCAGTGTCATTGCATGTGTGTTCTTTTTACTAACAACAACTAGAGTCATTTCATGTGTATTCTTTTCACATACCACATATGGATCCACCAGTGTCATTGGCATGTGTGTTCTTTTCACAATCCACCTATGGATCCAATAGTGTCATTGCATGTGTGCTCTTTTTACTAACAACAACCAGAGTCATTGCATGTGTGTTCTCTTTAGAGACCACACATGGATCCACCAGTGTCATTGCATGTGTGTTATTTTTACTAACAACAACTGGACTCATTTCATGACTATTCTTTTCACATACCACATATGGATCCAGCAGTGTCATTGAAATGTGTGTTCTCTTCAGAGACCACACAGGGATCCACCAGTGTCATTGCATGTGTGTTCTTTTTACTAACAACAACTAGAGTCATTTCATGTGTGTTCTCTTCACAATCCACCTATGGATCCACCACTATCATTGCATATTTGCTCTTTTTACTAATAACAGCCAGAGTCATTGGATGTGTGTTCTCTTCAGAGACCACACATGGATCCACCAGTGTCATTGCATGTGTGTTCTTTTAACTAACAACAATTGAGTCATTTCATGAATATTCTTTTCATGTACCACATATGGATCCACCAGTGTCATTGCATGTGTGTTCTTTTTAATAACAACAACTAGAGTCATTTCATGACTATTCTTTTCACATACCACATATGGATCCACCAGTGTCATTGAAATGTGTGCTCTTTTTACTAACAACAGCTAGAGTCATTGCATGTGTGTTCTCTTTAGAGACCACACATGGATCCACTAGTGTCATTGCATGTGTGTTATTTTTACTAATCACAACCAGAGTCATTGCATGTGTGTTCTTTTCATATACCACATATGGATCCACCAGTGTCATTGAAATGTGTGTTCTCTTCAGAGACCACACATGGATCCACCAGTGTTATTGCATGTGTGTTATTTTTACTAACAACAACTGGAGTCATTGCATGTGTGTTCTTTTCACAATCCACCTATGGATCCACCAGTGTCATTGCATGTGTGCTCTTTTTACTAACAACAACCAGAGTCATTGCATGTGTGTTCTCTTTAGAGACCACACATGGATCCACCAGTGTCATTGCATGTGTGTTCTTTTTACTAACAACAACTAGAGTCATTTCATGTGTATTCTTTTCACATACCACATATGGATCCACCAGTGTCATTGGCATGTGTGTTCTTTTCACAATCCACCTATGGATCCAACAGTGTCATTGCATGTGTGCTCTTTTTACTAACAACAACCAGAGTCATTGCATGTGTGTTCTCTTCAGAGACCACACATGGATCCACCAGTGTCATTGCATGTGTGTTATTTTTACTAACAACAACTGGAGTCATTTCATGACTATTCTTTTCACATACCACATATGGATCCAGCATTGACATTGAAATGTGTGTTCTCTTCAGAGACCACACAGGGGATCCACCAGATGTCATTGCATGTGTTCTTTTTACTAACAACAACTAGAGTCATTTCATGTGTGTTCTCTTCACAATCCACCTATGGATCCACCACTATCATTGCATATTTGCTCTTTTTACTAATAACAGCCAGAGTCATTGGATGTGTGTTCTCTTCAGAGACCACACATGGATCCACCAGTGTCATTGCATGTGTGTTCTTTTAACTAACAACAATTGAGTCATTTCATGAATATTCTTTTCATGTACCACATATGGATCCACCAGTGTCATTGAAATGTGTGCTCTTTTTACTAACAACAGCAAGAGTCATTTCATGTGTGTTCTCTTTAGAGACCACACATGGATCCACTAGTGTCATTGCATGTGTGTTCTTTTTACTAACAACAACCAGAGTCATTGCACGTGTGTTCTCTTCACATACCACATATGGATCCACCAGTGTCATTGCATGTGTGTTCTTTTCACAATCCACCTATGGATCCACCAGTGTATTTACATGTGTGCTCTTTTCACTTACAACAACCAGAGTCATTGCATGTGTGTTCTTTTCACATACCACATATGGATCCACGAGTGTCATTCCATGTGTGTTCTTTTCACAATCCACCTATGGATCCACCAGTGTCATTGCATGTGTGCTCTTTTTACTAACAACAACCAAATTCATTGCATGTGTGTTCTCTTCAGAGACCACACTTGGATCCACCAATGTCATTGCATGTGTGTTGTTTTTACTAACAACAACTGGTGTCATTTCATGACTATTCTTTTCACATACCACATATGGATCCACCAGTGTCATTGAAATGTGTGCTCTTTTTACTAACAACAACGGGAGTTATTTCATGACTATTCTTTTCACATACCACATATGGATCCACCAGTGTCATTGAAATATGTGTTCTCTTCAGAGACCACACATGGATCCACCAGTGTCATTGAATGTGTGTTCTTTTTACTAACAACAACTGGAGTCATTGCATGTGTGTGCTTTTCACAATCCACCTATGGATCCACCAGTGTCATTGCATGTGTGCTCTTTTTACTAACAACAACTAGAGTCATTGCATGTGTGTTCTCTTTAGAGACCACACATGGATCCACCAGTTTCATTGCATGTGTGTTATTTTTACTAACAACAACTTGAGTCATTTCATGCATATTCTTTTCACATACCACATATGGATCCACCAGTGTCATTGAAATGTGTGCTCTTTTTACTAACAACAGCCAGAGTCATTTCATGTGTGTTCTATTTAGAGACCACACATGGATCCACTAGTGTCATTGCATGTGTGTTCTTTTTAATAACAACAACCAGAGTCATTGCATGTGTGTTCTCTTCACATACCACATATGGATCCACCAGTGTCGTTGCATGTGTGTTCTTTTCACAATCCACCTATGGATCCACCAGTGTCATTACATGTGTGCTCTTTTCACTAACAACAACCAGAGTCATTGCATGTGTGTTCTTTTCACATACCACATATGGATCCACCAGTGTCATTGCATGTGTGTTCTTTTCACAATCCACCTATGGATCCACCAGTGTCATTGCATGTGTGCTCTTTTTAATAACAACAGCCAGAGTCATTGCATGTGTGTTCTCTTTAGAGACCACACATGGATCCACCAGTGTCATTGCACGTGTGTTCTTTTTACTAACAACAACTAGAGTCATTTCATGTGTGTTCTTTTCACATACCACATATGGATCCACCAGTGTCATTGGCATGTGTGTTCTTTTCACAATCCACCTATGGATCCAACAGTGTCATTGCATGTGTGCTCTTTTTACTAACAACAACCAGAGTGATTGCATGTGTGTTCTTTTAACATACCACATATGGATCCACCAGTGTCATTGCATGTGTGTTCTTTTCACAATCCGCCTATGGATCCACCAGTTTCATTGCATGTGTGCTCTTTTTACTAACAACAACCAGAGTCATTGCATGTGTGTTCTCTTCAGAGACCACACATGGATCCACCAGTGTCATTGCATGTGTGTTCTTTTTACTAACAACAACTAGAGTCATTTCATGTGTGTTCTTTTCACATACCACATATGGATCCACCAGTGTCATTGGCATGTGTGTTCTTTTCACAATCCACCTATGGATGAACCAGTGTCATTGCATGTGTGCTCTTTTTACTAACAACAACCAGAGTCATTGCATGTGTGTTCTCTTTAGAGACCACACATGGATACACCAGTGCCATTGCATGTGTGTTATTTTTAGTAACAACAACTGGAATCATTTCATGACTATTCTTTTCACATACCACATATGGATCCACTAGTGTCATTGAAATATGTGTTCTCTTCAGAGACCACACAAGGATCCACCAGGGTTATTGCATGTGTGTTCTTTTTACTAACAACAACTAGAGTCATTTCATGTGTGTTCTCTTCACAATCCACCAAACCAGTATCATTGCATATTTGCTCTTTTTACTAACAACAGCTAGAGTCATTGGATGTGTGTTCTATTCAGAGACCACACATGGATCCACCAGTGTCATTGCATGTGTGATCTTTTTCCTAACAACAATTGAGTCATTTCATGAATATTCTTTTCAGATACCACATATGGATCCACCAGTGTCATTGAAATATGTGCTCTTTTTACTAACAACAGCAAGAGTCATTGCATGTGTGTTCTCTTCAGAGACCACACATGGATCCACTAGTGTCATTGCATGTGTGTTCTTTTTACTAACAACAACCAGAGTCATTGCATGTGTGTTCTTTTCACATACCACATATGGATCCACCAGTGTCATTGCATGTGTGTTCTTTTCACAATCCAACCTATGGATCCACCAGTGTCATTGCATGTGTGCTCTTTTTACTAACAACAACCAGAGTCATTGCATGTGTGTTCTTTTCACATACCACATATGGATCCACCAGTGTCATTGCATGTGTGTTCTTTTCACAGTCCACCTATGGATCCACCAGTGTCATTGCATGTGTGCTCTTTTTACTAACAACAGCCAGAGTCATTGCATGTGTGTTCTCTTCAGATACCACACATGGATCCACAAGTGTCATTGCATATGTGTTCTTTTTACTAATAACAACTGGAGTCATTTCATGACTATTCTTTTCACATACCACATATGGATCCACCATTGTCATTGAAATGTGTGTTTTCTTCAGATACCACACATGCATCCACCAGTGTCATTGCATGTGTGTTCTTTTTACTAACAACAACTGGAGTCATTGCATGTGTGTTCTTTTCACATTCCACCTATGGATCCACTAGTGTCATTGCATGTGTGCTCTTTTTACTAACAACAGCCAGAGTCATTGCATGTGTGTTCTCTTCAGAGACCACACATGGATCCACCAGTGTCATTTCATGTGTGTTCTTTTTACTAACAACAACTAGAGTCATTTCATGACTATTCTTTTCACATACCACATATGGATCCACCAGTGTCATTGAAATGTGTGATCTTTTTACTAACAACAGGTAGAGTCATTGCATGTGTGTTTTCTTTAGATACCACACATGGATCCACTAGTGTCATTGCATGTGTGTTCTTTTTACTAATGACAACCAGAGTCATTGCATGTGTGTTCTTTTCACATACCACATATGGATCCACCAGTGTCATTGCATGTGTGTTCTTTTAACAGTCCACCTATGGATCCACCAGTGTCATTGCATGTGTGCTCTTTTTACACACAACAACCAGTGTCATTGCATGTGTGTTCTTTTCACATACCACATATGGATCCACCAGTGTCATTGCATGTATGTTCTTTTCACAATCCACCTATGGATCCACAAGTTTCATTGCATGTGTGCTCTTTTTACTAACAACAACTAGAGTCATTGCATGTGTGTTCTCTTCAGAGACCACACATCGATCCACCAGTGTCATTGCATGTGTGGTGTTTTTACTAACAACAACTAGAGTCATTTCATGTGTATTCTTTTCACATACCACATATGGATCCACCAGTGTCATTGGCATGTGTGTTCTTTTCACAATCCCCCTATCGATCAACCACTGTCATTGCATTTGTGCTCTTTTTACTAACAACAACCAGAGTTATTGCATGTGTGTTCTCTTCAGAGACCACACATGGATCCACCAATGTCATTGCATGTGTGTTCTTTTTACTAACATAACCTGGAGTCAGTTCATGACTATTCTTTTCACATACCCCATATGGATCCACCAGTGTCATTGAAATGTGTGTTGTCTTGAGAGACCACACATGGATCCACAAGTGTCATTGCATGTGTGTTCGTTTGACTAACAACAACTGGAGTCATTGCATGTGTGTTCTTTTCACAATCCACCTATGGATCCACCAATGTCATTGCATGTGTGCTCTTTTTACTAACAACAGCCAGAGTCATTGCATGTGTGTTCTCTTTAGAGACCACACATGGATCCACCAGTGTCATTGCATATGTGTTCTTTTTACTAACAACAACCTGAGTCATTTCATGACTATTCTTTTCACATACCACATATGGATCCACCAATGTCATTGAAATGTGTGTTCTCTTTAGAGAACACACATGGATCCACCAGTGTCATTGCATGTGTGTTCTTTTTACTAACAAAACCCTGGAGTCATTGCATGTGTGTTCTTTTCACAATCCACCTATGGATCCACCAGTATCATTGCATGTTTCCTCTTTTTACTAACAACAGCCAGAGTCATTGGATGTGTGTTATCTTCAGAGACTACACATGGATCCACCAGTGTCATTGCGTGTGTGTTCTTTTTAGTAACAACAACTTGAGTCATTTCATGACTATTCTTTTCACATACCACATATGGATACACCAGTGTCATTGAAATGTGTGCTCTTTTTACTAACAACAGCTAGAGTCATTGCTTGTGTGTTCTCTTCAGAGACCACACATGGATCCACTAGTGTCATTGCATGTGTGTTCTTTTTACTAACAACAACCAGAGTCATTGCATGTGTGTTCTTATCACATACCACATATTGATCCACCAGTGTCATTGCATGTGTGTTGTTTTCACAATCCACCTATGGATCCACCAGTGTCATTGCATGTGTGCTCTTTTTACTAACAACAACCAGAGTCATTGCTTGTGTGTTCTCTTCAGAGACCACACATGGATCCACCAGTGTCATTGCATGTGTGTTCTTTTTACTAACAACAACTAGAGTCATTTCATGTGTGTTCTTTTCACATACCACATATGGATCCACCAGTGTCATTGCATGTGTGTTCTTTTCACAATCCACCTCTGGATCCACAAGTGTCATTGCATATGTGCTCTTTTTACTAACAACAACCAGAGTCATTGCATGTGTGTTCTCTTCCGAGACCACACATGGATCCACCAGTGTCACTGCATGTGTGTTCTTTTTACTAACAACAACTGGAGTCATTTCATGACTATTCTTTTCACATACCACATATGGATCCACTAGTGTCATTGAAATGTGTGTCCTCTTCAGAGACCACACATGGATCCACCAGTGTCATTGCATGTGTGTTCTTTTTACTAACAACAACTAGAGTCATTGCATGTGTGTTCTTTTCACAATCCACCTATGGATCCACCAGTGTCATTGCATATTTTCTCTTTTTACTAACAATAGCCAGAGTCATTGGATGTGTGGTCTCTTCAGAGACCACACATGGATCCACTAGTGTCATTGCATGTGTGTTCTTTTAACTAACAACAATTGAGTCATTTCATGAATATTCTTTTCATGTACCACATATGGATCCACCAGTGTCATTGAAATGTGTGCTCTTTTTACTAACAATAGCAAGAGTCATTTCATGTGTGTTCTCTTTAGAGACCACACATGGATCCACTAGTGTCATTGCATGTGTGTTATTTTTACTAACAACAACCAGAGTCATTGCATGTGTGTTCTCTTCACATACCACATATGGATCCACCAGTGTCATTGCACGCGTGTTCTTTTCACAATCCACCTATGGATCCACCAGTGTCATTACATGTGTGCTCTTTTTACTAACAAAAACCAGAGTCATTGCATGTGTGTTTTTTCACATACCACATATGGATCCACCAGTGTCATTCCATGTGTGTTCTTTTCACAATCCACCTATGGATCCACCAGTGTCATTGCATGTGTGCTCTTTTTACTAACAACAACCAAAGTCATTGCATGTGTGTTCTCTTTAGAGACCACACATGGATCCACCAATGTCATTGCATGTGTGTTGTTTTTACTAACAACAACTGGTGTCATTTCATGACTATTCTTTTCACATACCACATATGGATCCACCAGTGTCATTGAAATGTGTGGTCTTTTTACTAACAATAGCCAGAGTCATTGCATGTGTGTTCTCTTTAGAGACCACACATGGATCCACTAGTGTCGTTGCATGTTTGTTCTTTTTACTAATCACAACCAGAGTCATTGCATGTGTGTTCTTTTCATATACCACATATGGATCCACCAGTGTCATTGAAATGTGTGTTCTCTTCAGAAACCACACATGGATCCACCAGTGTTATTGCATGTGTGTTCTTTTTATTAACAACAACTGGAGTCATTGCATGTGTGTTCTTTTCACAATCCACCTATGGATCTACCAGTGTCATTGCATGTGTGCGCTTTTTACTAACAACAACCAGAGTCATTGCATGTGTGTTCTCTTTAGAGACCACACATGGATCCACCAGTGTCATTGCATGTGTGTTCTTTTTACTAACAACAACTAGAGTCATTTCATGTGTATTCTTTTCACATACCACATATGGATCCACCAGTGTCAATGGCATGTGTGTTCTTTTCACAATCCACCTATGGATCCAACAGTGTCATTGCATGTGTGCTCTTTTTACTAACAACAACCAGAGTCATTGCATGTGTGTTCTCTTCCGAGACCACACATGGATCCACCAGTGTCATTGCATGTGTGTTCTTTTTACTAACAACAACTAGAGTCATTTCATGTGTATTCTTTTCACATACCACATATGGATCCACCAGTGTCATTGGCATGTGTGTTCTTTTCACAATCCACCTATGGATCCAACAGTGTCATTGCATGTGTGCTCTTTTTACTAACAACAACCAGAGTCGTTGCATGTGTGTTCTCTTCACAATCCACCTATGGATCCACCACTATCATTGCATATTTGCTCTTTTTACTAATAAGAGCTAGACTCATTGGATGTGTGTTCTCTTCAGAGACCACACAGGGATCCACCAGTGTCATTGCATGTGTGTTCTTTTTACTAACAACAATTGAGTCATTTCATGAATATTCTTTTCACATACCACATATGGATCCACCAGTGTCATTGAAATGTGTGCTCTTTTTACTAACAACAGCAAGAGTCATTGCATGTGTGTTCTCTTCAGAGACCACACATGAATCCACTAGTGTCATTGCATGTGTGTTCTTTTTACTAACAACAACCAGAGTCATTGCATGTGTGTTCTTTTCACATAACACATATGGATCCACCAGTGTCATTGCATGTGTGTTCTTTTCACAATCCACCTATGGATCCACCAGTGTCATTGCATGTGTGTTCTTTTCACATACCACATATGGATCCACCAATGTCATTGCATGTGTGTTCTTTTCACAATCCACCTATCGATCCACCAGTGTCATTTCATGTGTGCTCTTTTTACTAACAACAAACAGAGTCATTGCATGTGTGTTCTTTTTACTAAGAACAACTAGAGTCATTTCATGTGTGTTCTTTTCACATACCACATATGGATCCACAAGTGTCATTGGCATGTGTCTTCTTTTCACAATCCACCTATGGATCCACCAGTGTCATTGCAAGTGTGCTCTTTTTAGTAACAACAACCAGAGTCATTGCATGTGTGTTCTCTTCAGAGACCACACATGGATCCACCAGTGTCATTGCATGTGTGTTCTTTTTACTAACAACAACTGGAGTCATTTAATGACTATTCTTTTCACATACCACATATGGATCCACCAATGTCATTGAAATGTGTGTTCTCTTCAGAGACCACACATGGATCCACCAGTGCCATTGCATGTGTGTTCTTTTTACTAACAACAACTGGAGTCATTGCATGTGTGTTCTCATCACAATCCACCTATGGATCCACCAGTATCATTGCATGTTTGCCCTTTTTACTAACAACAGCAAGAGTCGTTGGATGTGTGTTCTCTTTAGAGACCACACATGGATCCACCAGTGTTATTGCATGTGTGTTCTTTTTACTAACAACAACTAGAGTCATTTCATAACTATTCTTTTCACATACCACATATCGATCCACCAGTGTCATTGAAATGTGTGCTCTTTTTACTAACAACAGCCAGAGTAATTGCATCTGTGTTCTCTTCAGACCCCACACATGGATCCACTAGTGTCATTGCATGTGTGTTCTTTTTACTAACAACAGCTGGAGTCATTGCATGTGTGTTCTTTTCACAATCCACCTATGGATCCACCAGTGTCATTGCATGTGTGCTCTTTTTACTAACAACAGCCAGAGTCATTGTATGTGTGTTCTCTTCAGAGACCACACATGGATCCACGAGTGGCATTGCATGTGTGTTCTTTTTACTAACAACAACTAGAGTCATTTCATGTGTATTCTTTTCACATACCACATATGGATCCACCAGTGTCATTGGCATGTGTGTTCTTTTCACAATCCACCTATGGATCCAACAGTGTCATTGCATGTGTGCTCTTTTTACTAACAACAATCAGAGTCATTGCATGTGTGTTCTCTTCAGAGACCACACATGGATCCACCAGTGTCATTGCATGTGTGTTATTTTTACTAACAACAACTGGAGTCATTTCATGACTATTCTTTTCAAATACCACATATGGATCCACCAGTGTCATTGAAATTTGTGTTCTCTTCAGAGACCACACAGGGATCCACCAGTGTCATTGCATGTGTGTTCTTTTTACTAACAACAACTAGAGTCATTTCATGTGTGTTCTCTTCATAATCCACCTATGGATCCACCACTATCATTGCATATTTGCTCTTTTTACTAATAACAGCCAGAGTCATTGGATGTGTGTTCTCTTCAGAGACCACACAGGGATCCACCAGTGTCATTACATGTGTGTTCTTTTTACTAACAACAATTGAGTCATTTCATGAATATTCTTTTCACATACCACATATGGATCCACCAGTGTCATTGAAATGTGTGCTCTTTTTACTAACAACAGCATGAGTCATTGCATGTGTGTTCTCTTCAGAGACCACACATGAATCCACTAGTGTCATTGCATGTGTATTCTTTTTACTAACAACAATCAGAGTCATTGCATGTGTGTTCTTTTCACATACCACCTATGGATCCACCAGTGTCATTGCATGTGTGTTCTTTTCACAATCCACCTATGGATCCACCAGTGTCATTGCATGTGTGCTCTTTTTACTAACAACAACCAGAGTCATTGCATGTGTGTTCTTTTCACATACCACATATGGATCCACCAGTGTCATTGCATGTGTGTTCTTTTCACAATCCACCTATCGATCCACCAGTGTCATTGCATGTGTGCTCTTTTTACTAACAACAACCAGAGTCATTGCATGTGTGTTCTTTTTACTAACAACAACTAGAGTCATTTCATGTGTGTTCTTCTCACATACCACATATGGATCCACAAGTGTCATTGGCATGTGTCTTCTTTTCACAATCCACCTATGGATCCACTAGTGTCATTGCAAGTGTGCTCTTTTTAGTAACAACAACCAGAGTCATTGCATGTGTGTTCTCTTCAGAGACCACACATGGATCCACCAGTGTTATTGCATGTGTGTTCTTTTTACTAACAACAACTAGAGTCATTTCATAACTATTCTTTTCACATACCACATATCGATCCACCAGTGTCATTGAAATGTGTGCTCTTTTTACTAACAACAGCCAGAGTAATTGCATCTATGTTCTCTTCAGACCCCACACATGGATCCACTAGTGTCATTGCATGTGTGTTCTTTTTACTAACAACAGCTGGAGTCATTGCATGTGTGTTCTTTTCACAATCCACCTATGGATCCACCAGTGTCATTGCATGTGTGCTCTTTTTACTAACAACAGCCAGAGTCATTGTATGTGTGTTCTCTTCAGAGACCACACATGGATCCACCAGTGTCATTGCATGTGTGTTCTTTTTAATAACAACAACTAGAGTCATTTCATGACTATTCTTTTCACATACCACATATGGATCCACCAGTGTCATTGAAATGTGTGCTCTTTCTACTAACAATAGCCAGAGTCATTGCATGTGTGTTCTCTTTAGAGACCACACATGGATCCACTAGTGTCGTTGCATGTGTGTTCTTTTTACTAATCACAACCAGAGTCATTGCATGTGTGTTCTTTTCATATACCACATATGGATCCACCAGTGTCATTGAAATGTGTGTTCTCTTTAGAGACCACACATGGATCCACCAGTGTTATTGCATGTGTGTTCTTTTTACTAACAACAACTGGAGTCATTGCATGTGTGTTCTTTTCACAATCCACCTATGGAGGGATCCACCAGTGTCATTGCATGTGTGCTCTTTTTACTAACAACAACCTGAGTCATTGCATGTGTGTTCTCTTTAGAGACCACACATGGATCCACCAGTGTAATTGCATGTGTGTTCTTTTTACTAACAACAACTAGAGTCATTTCATGTGTATTCTTTTCACATACCACATATGGATCCACCAGTGTCATTGGCATGTGTGTTCTTTTCACAATCCACCTATGGATCCAACAGTGTCATTGCATGTGTGCTCTTTTTACTAACAACAGCCAGAGTAATTGCATCTATGTTCTCTTCAGACCCCACACATGGATCCACTAGTGTCATTGCATGTGTCTTCTTTTTACTAACAACAGCTGGAGTCATTGCATGTGTGTTCTTTTCACAATCCACCTATGGATCCACCAGTGTCATTGCATGTGTGCTCTTTTTACTAACAACAGCCAGAGTCATTGTATGTGTGTTCTCTTCAGAGACCACACATGGATCCACCAGTGTCATTGCATGTGTGTTCTTTTTAATAACAACAACTAGAGTCATTTCATGACTATTCTTTTCACATACCACATATGGATCCACCAGTGTCATTGAAATGTGTGCTCTTTTTACTAATAACAGCCAGAGTCATTGGATGTGTGTTCTCTTCAGAGACCACACAGGGATCCACCAGTGTCATTGCATGTGTGTTCTTTTTACTAACAACAATTGAGTCATTTCATGAATATTCTTTTCACATACCACATATGGATCCACCAGTGTCATTGAAATGTGTGCTCTTTTTACTAACAACAGCAAGAGTCATTGCATGTGTGTTCTCTTCAGAGACCACACATGAATCCACTAGTGTCATTGCATGTGTATTCTTTTTACTAACAACAACCAGAGTCATTGCATGTGTGTTCTTTTCACATACCACATATGGATCCACCAGTGTCATTGCATGTGTGTTCTTTTCACAATCCACCTATGGATCCACCAGTGTCATTGCATGTGTGCTCTTTTTACTAACAACAACCAGAGTCATTGCATGTGTGTTCTTTTCACATACCACATATGGATCCACCAGTGTCATTGCATGTGTGTTCTTTTCACAATCCACCTATGGATCCACCAGTGTCATTGCATGTGTGCTCTTTTTACTAACAACAACCAGAGTCATTGCATGTGTGTTCTTTTCACAATCCACCTATCGATCCACTAGTGTCATTGCATGTGTGCTCTTTTTACTAACAACAACCAGAGTCATTGCATGTGTGTTCTTTTTACTAACAACAACTAGAGTCATTTCATGTGTGTTCTTTTCACATACCACATATGGATCCACAAGTGTCATTGGCATGTGTCTTCTTTTCACAATCCACCTATGGATCCACTAGAGTCATTGCATGTGTGTTCTCTTCAGAGACCACACATGGATCCACTAGTGTCATTGCATGTGTGTTCTTTTTACTAACAACAACTGGAGTCATTTCATGACTATTCTTTTCACATACCACATATGGATCCACCAATGTCATTGAAATGTGTGTTCTCTTCAGAGACCACACATGGATCCACCAGTGTCATTGCATGTGTGTTCTTTTTACTAACAACAACTGGAGTCATTGCATGTGTGTTCTCATCACAATCCACCTATGGATCCACCAGTATCATTGCATGTTTGCTCTTTTTACTAACAACAGCTAGAGTCGTTGGATGTGTGTTCTCTTTAGAGACCACACATGGATCCACCAGTGTTATTGCATGTGTGTTCTTTTCACATACCACATATGGATCCACTAGTCTCATTGGCATGTGTGTTCTTTTCACAATCCCCCTATGGATCAACTAGTGTCATTGCATTTGTGCTTTTTTTACTAACAACAACCAGAGTCATTGCATGTGTGTTCTCTTCAGAGACCACACATGGATCCACCAATGTCATTGCATGTGTGTTCTTTTTGCTAACAACAACTGGAGTCATTTCATGACCATTCTTTTCACATACCACATATGGATCCACCAGTGTCATTGAAATGTGTGTTCTCTTCAGAGACCACACATGGATCCACCAGTGTCATTGCATGTGTGTTCTTTTTACTAACAACAACTGGAGTCATTGCATGTGTGTTATTTTGTAGGGTCCCCAACCTTTAATAAGATTGAGCCCCCTGTGTTTACAATGCTAGTCCCTGGATCAATAGCTAGCATCCACAGTTTAGATGTAATATCAAGAAACAAAGGTCATAATACAACTTTATAACCAGGAATAACATAATTTTATTACATCAATACATAGCTCATTAGGCTATTACATTACATTGCAGCGGAATAACTATAGTCATGGGTTCTTCGTCTTCAAAGTGCCACAGGAAGATGTTGGTTCTAGACTTTGTAATCCTAATCAATCAATCTTCACTAAATCAATCAAACCTGCAACATCATAAGTTACAGCCACAAGGGTCAATACATTGGAATAGTATTGGCAAGTGATACCTTAGTATATTTTAAGTGGACTATAATACTATATGCATTTGGCTGGTGGAGCTTAGGCTTGCATTGCTCAAAATAGATTTTTCCTTAACTTTTGAAAACACTAAGTTTTTGCTTGGCACAAAACACCCAAGGCATCTATCAATCAAAGACTCCAGATCCACTCAGGGCATCTACCAATCAATGACTGAAGATCCTTTTAACCCTTGTTCACCCACAAGTTTTATTTAGAAATTGGAGTGATGAGATTCTTGAAGTTTCCATGTCTTGATGCTCAAATTGTCCTTTACCAGGGACATGGCTAAGTACTTAGGTTTTACATTCTGCAGAAGTGGTGCACTTTCCCCACAAGCCTTGGTTTCCCAAGACATGATCCTTCAGTAGCCTTTCCTTAGTCAAATGGACGCGTTCCAACCTATCATCCCATCTACCACCCTCTGTCCAAGAGACTAAGTTCTAGCATCCTAAGATCATGGCAGAGCCCATAATGCCAAGTGGTTGCACTTGAAGCTTCTCAACATTTGACATCTCAAATCTCTTTGTTCCTGGGTGGCCATCCACAAGTGAGATACGCAAGCCAAGCCCATGGCCTTGTGAACCACTCAACATATACCATTCTTTCCATTCCACCCAGGTGATTCATTAACTTAGTTGTTTTGTTAAAAAAACAAGTCCTTAGACTTAGAATATTTTTCCATAGTGTGAATATATAAACCACCCTTGTTTTCTAATAGCTAGGCTAAGCATGGCATGACAACTTATCCTTAGGGAATTTTCCTAGCAACTCTAGCATTCTAATCTATATAGGATTTCCCAACATCATTTGACAAGTGTGGCATGCAAGTCTTAACAAAATATAACTAATGCAAGTATAAAATATAGGAATGGAATATTCATGATGATATCACTTGCCTTTTTGGTAGAGGGTATAGGTTCACTCCTTGATCTTGCTAGTTTCACACTTCACTACAAGTCAATCAAGCAAACACAATTCAATTCACATTCCAAACCAAAGTCAAGCAAACAACACACAAAACAACAAAGTCAAAGAAATGCATGCAAGCATGCCAAGCTTTGCTTTGTTTGAAAAAGTGGTTCCTAGTGGATCATAGACATTCGGTTACATCTAAGTCATGCATGAGCATGCAAAGGTTGGTTCTAATGTAAGGATGGTCTCTACTAGGCTTCTAAACTTTGTAAGGTCCAAATTGGTCATTTTCCAAAATGGCAAAGTCATTTGCAAATATGGTCTCTATTAGATTCCTAAACTTTATAAGATCCAAATTGGTCATTTACCAAAGTGGCAAAGTTATTAGCAAAAGGTTTCACTTCAAAACCATTTTCAAAACAAAGTGTCATTCTATGTGGTGTAGAAATATTATTACCAAGGCACTAACCTATAGGGTTCACCAAATGAGTTGCTATTGCAAAACTTGGTGTTTGGGTCAGTAGGTTTGGTCCAAAACATTTTCTCAAAGTTTTCTTTATGAAAGCATTTTTATAAACAAAACAATGGTTTTTAATTAGCTAGAAATGGACTAAACTAATTAATCCATTCTAAACTTTTCCAAAAATCATTTTCCAAACTATGGGTTGGTTCCTAGGGTCAGTAAGGTCACAACAAACCAATTTGCAAAGGTTCTAACCCTAAAAACATTTTTAAACAATTTTCCTAATGTTAGCAAGCACACAAAAGAATCTGCAAAGTTAAACAAGTTAACAGATACTATTTTCTAAACTAAGGGTAGGGTTGGCTAGGTCTTGTCTTTCTGATTCCAACGACATCAAATTTGTAAAATTTGGACGTGTGGATCAAAAGATACAAGGGTTTGAAAATGGCAAAAGTTTCTGTTTTCAATCTGTTTTTAAACCAAATAGGCGACACGCGGCGTGTTCTTACTGGTCGATACCGGTTCGTCTGGATCGGCAACGTGGAGCGTTGGATTAAGTTAGATCGCACGGTACCGGGTGCGTACCCATTCGCGTTTAAGTGGTTCTATCGTATCCGCCCGATCTAGATCGAACGGCTGCAATCACTCAGACCATCAACTTGCGGCGCTGCGGTGGCTAACAATGAGCGGGCTCGGTCGACGACGGGCGCTGGGGTGAGGGAGAAGGAGGAGTAGCTCACCGGGCTCAGGGGGTTACGGCGATGCTCGGGGAGGTGTTGGTCGAGCGAGGGGCGCTCGGGGTCAGGCGTAATTGCTCGCCGGAGTAGAGAACGACGTCGGCCGGCTCTGTCCACGGTCGAAGACGAGGCTGTGGTCCACGAGAAGACAAACGGAGGACTGGGTTAGACGCAGGAGATTATGGCGGAGCTGTGTGCGTGAACGAGAAGGGTTGGGGTGGTCTGATTTACCAGAGAGGTTCCGCCGGAGTTTGCAGACAGACGGTGGCGCTCAGGTTGACGACGAGGCGATGCTGCAGTTCAGGAGAGGGCAATCCGAGGGTAGGGTCAGATGCGCAAGAGCAAGGCGATGCTGTGTGCATGAACGAAAGGGCTCGGGGCGGTCGGCTCTTACCGGAGAAACTTGACGGAGACGAGGCAGACGGTGGTGGTTCCTGGACGAAGACGAAGGCGAGGCTGTGGGGCACTAGCAGACAGGTGGGAGGTACTGGAAGAAGTGCACGGTGATGGTGAACGAGTTCGTAGCATCCAAGGGGCAAAGGGAGGCAGATCGGAATTGCTCGCGAGCTTCACGGAGACAGAGGAGCTCGGGGGAGAAATTAGGGGCGGTCTAAGGCGTGCCAGCGCGGGGTGTCAGAGGGGAATTATAGAGGAGACACAGGCGTTTCAATCTGCGTGATCAAGGCGAGGTAAAGGCTCGGCGTTAAGGCGAATTAAGCTGGAGGATTCAACGGCAGAACGGGGGAGAAGAACTGGTCGCTGCGGGGTGGGTGAAGGAGACGATGAACAGTGATAGTGGGCCTACCAGTCAGTGGGAAAAGAAGAGAGGAGGAGGTCCACTGGTCAGTGTCTCTGTGGGCTGATTCGGCGGTGAGGAAAAACGGTTCGGGGAAAAATAAGAGGAGGTGGGGTCTGTTGTCAGCGAGTGAGTGAGAGGGAGAAGTGGGTCCTGGTTGTCACTCTCTGTGTGGGTTAACTATTGGGTGCGAAAAGTTTTTCTGAGGGAAAAGAGAGGTGGGCTAGGTGGGCTGCTGTTGGGCCAGAGGTGGGCTGCACTATTTTTTTCTGTCTAAACCTTTTTCCTTTTCTAATTCTTTTTCTGTTTTGAAATTTCCAAACAATTAATCAAGCATTCAAACAAATTCAAACAATTCAAACAATCACTCAACTTTGAACTTTGAATTTGGTTCTGTTTGTCAACATAATCCAAATCCAAAATGAAATAATATTTTTATTTATTTTAGGATCCATTTATTAATTAAATAAAATGGATCTTTAGTTATTAGGGTTTGATTTATTTAATAAAATTTCCATTTGAAATCCAATTATTTTCAAAACCAAACCAGAAGGTTTTATTTGAAAAATAAAAGAATACTTGGAAACTTATTTAAATAAATAAATAAGTTTTGGTGTTTAATTAAAATGGGAAAGCCTTTACTTAGATAAAATTGGATATTTAAATCCTTATTATTTTATTTAAATAAACCTTTACTCATTTTAATCAAAGCAAAACCTTTTAATAAAAGATTTCAAAGTAGTAATAAAATACTTGGTGTTCATTTAAAATGGGAAAAGCCTTTACTTGAATAAAATTGGATATTTAAATCCTTATTATTTTATTTAAATAAACTTTTACTCATTTTATCAAAACAAAATATTTTATTACAAAAGTTTGGCCAAAATTAATTTGGCTCACCTTTTCATTTGAAAACAAAGTCTTTTATTAAAAGATCCAAATTAGTATTTCCAAAACAATTTATTTTTCCTTTGAAATTGCTTTATCTTTATAAATCCCTTTAGGATTACTTGTTCACCAATTGGTAAGGGCTTTATTGGCTTTGGAAATTCAATTTCCTTATCTTATTATATTCACAAGATTTTGTCTATGGTTCCAAACTAAGTGAAACCAATCTCTAAGGTCTTTCTTGATCCTTTGTGAATATTTGTTGATCAAATTTGGTATGGATCAAATCCATGGATTTGGAGATAACTTGGGAAATGATTTCCTTCCATTAGGGTTTAGGGATTTGGATTTATTTTCCAAGTGTTCAAATTTCCAGATACATTCATTGAGGAATGCATTTCCCTTGATTTGGATTTTGTTGAATTCAAACTTTAGCCAAAGTTTGTTCAAGATGGGATTTTAAGTCTCCTTTTAGAAACAAAAGTTTCTTTTCACTCTGATTTTCAACCAAAAATTTATTTTGTTTATTTAATTTTTCACATTACAAGATTTGGAAAATCTTGGGATGTGACAATTTCACCTTAAAAGAAATCTCGTCCCGAGATTTGGGGAGGCTAGGGTTACAAGCAGGTTCAAAACAACTAGGGTACTACCACCCTTAAAAAATTTCAAACTAAATTACATCTTGGCTTGCTTGGAATCTGGAGGAAACTTCCTTGGGCTACCTTATGTATAGTGTCCTTTGTTTCCACACTTAACTCATGGGCCAAGGTTAAGATTTTTCATAGGCTTGTTCAACTTTTCTGGACAATTGTTTGCATAATGGCCTAGTTCCTTGCATTTGAAACAGGTTATAAGTTTGAGGTCTTGAGGTGGCTTCTCTGGACAATATGATGCATAATGTCCTAACTCCTTGCAGTGTTTGCACATCACTTGGCTAATATCCTTCCTCATCTTGGGTTTCACTAGCTTTTGTTTGTCTTCTTGGCTCTTTTTCTTTTCTGGGCATTCATTGAAATAGTGTCCCATCTCTTTGCAAGTGTAACATTGCTCTTGAGTAATATCCTTCTTGTTTGGGTTGGGGCATTTCTTCCTCTTCTTCTTGGGTTTCTCCAAAGCTAGGGGTGCTTCTAGTTCATGTTCTTCATATGTTATCTCAAAGGTAGGAATGTCTCTTTGGTTTCTTTGACCTTCTATTTCTCCTTGGATAATTCATATGTCGCTTCTTTGGTCCTGCAAATTGGGTTGTATTGCATGGAGGTACAAGTGGAGATTTTCCTTTGTCTTCATCTTTCTTGGTAGAAATTGTTCCCTTATGGAGGTTTCCAAACATTTGATGTATTCTATCTTGCTTCATTTGTTGAACTATTGGATAGATGGGGCATTGAATAGGGACATGATTATTTCCTTCACATAGGAAGCAAGTAACTTGAGATGTGGGGCATTGGCCAACTGGATGTTCCTCTTCACAATTGGGGCATTGGTCTCCATGCTCCTTGGAAGTGTGGTCCTTGTCTCCACAAATATTGCAAGCTTGAGTTCCTTCTAAAATAACATCTTGGTCATCCTTGTTGTCATAAACTCCTTTGGAAGAGTTGTCTCCAATGTTGATCATTTGAGTAGCCATCCTTTGCAACAAATGGGATTGAGTTTCTAAAAACTTTTGCATGGTTGGGTCTAATCCATTGTTGTTGGCTAAAAGCTGAGTTGTTACTTGGCTCAACTGGGTTTGGTTTGCTAGTAGTTGTTCTCTCATGTTGTCCTCTTGATTGTTGTTGTTGTTGTCACCATCCTTGATGTTGGAGTCTCTTGGAGAAGTCATCTGTTTGGGTTGGATAGGGATTAGAATAGGCAAGATATTTCTAAGGAGTCAGTCCTAATCACACACATCACAATTCACACAAGCAATGTGCATGCAATCATAATCACACATTTCACTCAAACAAGGTTCAAGCACATATTTAGGCAACAAAATATTTTTGTTACACCACATAGGTTGGTGTGTTTGACTTAAACTAAATATGGTGGTCCATCTACATGGTTCACTTGTGATCTTTCCATTCTTCTTGATTGATTCTTCTTGAATGAGATCTTTGTATCCTTGGAGAATTCTTGTGTCTTGGTCACAAATCTTCAAAAGTGTTCATGGTTTCTTCTAAGTTGTGTTTCCTTAGTCTTCAAGTCTTGAGTAACATTTCTTGTCTTACTTGTAGTCCTTTAATGATATCCAAGTTGGAAGTCTTTGGTGAACATGATGAAGATGTTGAAGTCACATGAAGAAGTTGAAGTCATTAGAGTTGAAAATGTTGAAGAAGTCCTTTGCACATAGTGTAGTCTTTGGTCATGGGGTAGGCTTTTCCATCAAGTTTGAATATAGATGAGGTGTAGAGTTGAAACCAAAAATGATTGAGGAAAGAGTTTACAAGATTTGTTTTGTAAATAAGTTTTGGAATAAGACAACTCCTATTGTCTAAGGGTTTTTGTCCAATCCTAGGGTTACAAATCCTACAGGCAACACAATGCTCTGATACCATTCTGTAGGGTCCCCAACCTTTAATAAGATTGAGCCCCATGTGTTTACAATGCTAGTCCCTGGATCAATAGCTAGCATCCACAGTTTAGATGTAATATCAAGAAACAAAGGTCATAATACAACTTTATAACCAGGAATAACATAATTTTATTACATCAATACATAGCTCATTAGGCTATTACATTACATTGCAGCGGAATAACTATAGTCATGGGTTCTTCATCTTCAAAGTGCCACAGGCAGATGTTGGTTGTAGACTTTGTAATCCTAATCAATCAATCTTCACTAAATCAATCAAACCTGCAACATCATAAGTTACAGCCACAAGGGTCAATACATTGGAATAGTATTGGCAAGTGATACCTTAGTATATTTTAAGTGGACTATAATACTATATGCATTTGGCTGGTGGAGCTTAGGCTTGCATTGCTCAAAATAGATTTTTCCTTAACTTTTGAAAACACTAAGTTTTTGCTTGGCACAAAACACCCAAGGCATCTATCAATCAAAGACTCCAGATCCACTCAGGGCATCTACCAATCAATGACTGAAGATCCTTTTAACCCTTGTTCACCCACAAGTTTTATTTAGAAATTGGAGTGATGAGATTCTTGAAGTTTCCATGTCTTGATGCTCAAATTGTCCTTTACCAGGGACATGGCTAAGTACTTAGGTTTTACATTCTGCAGAAGTGGTGCACTTTCCCCACAAGCCTTGGTTTCCCAAGACATGATCCTTCAGTAGCCTTTCCTTAGTCAAATGGACGCGTTCCAACCTATCATCCCATCTACCACCCTCTGTCCAAGAGACTAAGTTCTAGCATCCTAAGATCATGGCAGAGCCCATAATGCCAAGTGGTTGCACTTGAAGCTTCTCAACATTTGACATCTCAAATCTCTTTGTTCCTGGGTGGCCATCCACAAGTGAGATACGCAAGCCAAGTCCATGGCCTTGTGAACCACTCAACATATACCATTCTTTCCATTCCACCCAGGTGATTCATTAACTTAGTTGTTTTGTTAAAAAAACAAGTCCTTAGACTTAGAATATTTTTCCATAGTGTGAATATATAAACCACCCTTGTTTTCTAATAGCTAGGCTAAGCATGGCATGACAACTTATCCTTAGGGAATTTTCCTAGCAACTCTAGCATTCTAATCTATATAGGATTTCCCAACATCATTTGACAAGTGTGGCATGCAAGTCTTAACAAAATATAACTAATGCAAGTATAAAATATAGGAATGGAATATTCATGATGATATCACTTGCCTTTTTGGTAGAGGGTATAGGTTCACTCCTTGATCTTGCTAGTTTCACACTTCACTACAAGTCAATCAAGCAAACACAATTCAATTCACATTCCAAACCAAAGTCAAGCAAACAACACACAAAACAACAAAGTCAAAGAAATGCATGCAAGCATGCCAAGCTTTGCTTTGTTTGAAAAAGTGGTTCCTAGTGGATCATAGACATTCGGGTACATCTAAGTCATGCATGAGCATGCAAAGGTTGGTTCTAATGTAAGGATGGTCTCTACTAGGCTTCTAAACTTTGTAAGGTCCAAATTGGTCATTTTCCAAAATGGCAAAGTCATTTGCAAAGATGGTCTCTATTAGATTCCTAAACTTTATAAGATCCAAATTGGTCATTTACCAAAGTGGCAAAGTTATTAGCAAAAGGTTTCACTTCAAAACCATTTTCAAAACAAAGTGTCATTCTATGTGGTGTAGAAATATTATTACCAAGGCACTAACCTATAGGGTTCACCAAATGAGTTGCTATTGCAAAACTTGGTGTTTGGGTCAGTAGGTTTGGTCCAAAACATTTTCTCAAAGTTTTCTTTATGAAAGTATTTTATAAACAAAACAATGGTTTTAATTAGCTAGAAATGGACTAAACTAATTAATCCATTCTAAACTTTTCCAAAATCATTTTCCAAACTATGGGTTGGTTCCTAGGGTCAAGAGGTCACAACAAACCAATTTGCAAAGGTTCTAACCCTAAAAACATTTTTAAACAATTTTCCTAATGTTAGCAAGCACACAAAAGAATCTGCAAAGTTAAACAAGTTAACAGATACTATTTTCTAAACTAAGGGTAGGGTTGGCTAGGTCTTGTCTTTCTGATTCCAACGACATCAAATTTGTAAAATTTGGACGTGTGGATCAAAAGATACAAGGGTTTGAAAATGGCAAAAGTTTCTGTTTTCAATCTGTTTTTAAACCAAATAGGCGACACGCGGCGTGTTCTTACTGGTCGATACCGGTTCTGCGGATCGCAACGTGAGCGTTGATTGTTAGATCGCATCGTACCGGGTGCGTACCCATTCGCGTTTAAGTGGTTCTATCGTATCCGCCCGATCTAGATCGAACGGCTGCAATCACTCAGACCATCAACTGGCGGCGCTGCGGTGGCTAACAGCGGCGGAGCGGTCGGTCGACGACGGAGGCGACGCTACAGGGGGTGAGGGAGAAGGAGGAGTAGCTCACCGGGCTCAGGGGGTTACGGCGATGCTCGGGGAGGTGTTGGTCGAGCGAGGGGCGCTCGGGCTCAGGCGTAATTGCTCGCCGGAGTAAAGAACGACGTCGGCCGGCTCTGTCCACGGTCGAAGACGAGGCTGTGGTCCACGAGAAGACAAACGGAGGACTGGGTTAGACGCAGGAGATTATGGCGGAGCTGTGTGCGTGAACGAGAAGGGTTGGGGTGGTCTGATTTACCAGAGAGGTTCCGCCGGAGTTTGCAGACAGACGGTGGCGCTCAGGTTGATGACGGCGATCTGCGATTCAGAGAGAGGGCAATCCGGTAGGGTCGATGCAAGAGCAAGCGTCGTGTGCATGAACAAAGGGCTCGGGCGGTCGGCTCTTCGGAGAAACTTGACGGAGACGAGGCGGTGGTGGTTCTGGACGAAGGCGAAGGCGTGGGGCACCAGCGCAGGTGGAGGTCTGGAAGAAGTGCGGTGATGGTGAACAGTTCGTAGCATCCAAGGGGCAAGGAGGCGACCGGCGGAATTGCTCATGAGCTCGCGGAGACAGAGGAGCTGGGGAGAAATTAGGCGGTCTAAGGCGTACAAGGGTGTCGAGAGGGAATTATAGAGGAGACACAGCGTTTCAAGGCGTGATCAACGAGGTAAAGGCTCGGCGTTATGAAATGGAGGGAGGATTAAGCTGGAGAAGAAGAAGAACCCGCTGCGGGGTGGGTGAAGGAGACGATGAACAGTGATAGTGGGCCTACCGGTCAAGGAAAAGAAGAGAGGAGGAGGTCCACCGGTCGGTGTCTGTAGGCTGATTCAAGGCGGAGGAAAATGGTTCAGAAAAAATAAGAGGACGTGGGGTCTGTTGTCAGCGAGTGAGTGAGAGGGAGAAGTGGGTCCTGGTTGTCACTCTCTGTGTGGGTTAACTATTGGGTGCGAAAAGTTTTTCTGAGGGAAAAGAGAGGTGGGCTAGGTGGGTCATGCGAGAATGTAGGTAGGTGCACTATTTTTTCTGTCTAAACCTTTTTCCTTTTCTAATTCTTTTTCTGTTTTGAAATTTCCAAACAATTAATCAAGCATTCAAACAAATTCAAACAATTCAAACAATCAGTCAACTTTGAACTTTGAATTTGGTTCTGTTTGTCAACATAATCCAAATCCAAAATGAAATAATATTTTTATTTATTTTAGGATCCATTTATTAATTAAATAAAATGGATCTTTAGTTATTAGGGTTTGATTTATTTAATAAAATTTCCATTTGAAATCCAATTATTTTCAAAACCAAACCAGAAGGTTTTATTTGAAAAATAAAAGAATACTTGGAAACTTATTTAAATAAATAAATAAGTTTTGGTGTTTAATTAAAATGGGAAAGCCTTTACTTAGATAAAATTGGATATTTAAATCCTTATTATTTTATTTAAATAAACCTTTACTCATTTTAATCAAAGCAAAACCAATTAATAAAAGATTTCAAAGTAGTAATAAAATACTTGGTGTTCATTTAAAATGGGAAAAGCCTTTACTTGAATAAAATTGGATATTTAAATCCTTATTATTTTATTTAAATAAACTTTTACTCATTTTATCAAAACAAAATATTTTATTACAAAAGTTTGGCCAAAATTAATTTGGCTCACCTTTTCATTTGAAAACAAAGTCTTTTATTAAAAGATCCAAATTAGTATTTCCAAAACAATTTATTTTTCCTTTGAAATTGCTTTATCTTTATAAATCCCTTTAGGATTACTTGTTCACCAATTGGTAAGGGCTTTATTGGCTTTGGAAATTCAATTTCCTTATCTTATTATATTCACAAGATTTTGTCTATGGTTCCAAACTAAGTGAAACCAATCTCTAAGGTCTTTCTTGATCCTTTGTGAATATTTGTTGATCAAATTTGGTATGGATCAAATCCATGGATTTGGAGATAACTTGGGAAATGATTTCCTTCCATTAGGGTTTAGGGATTTGGATTTATTTTCCAAGTGTTCAAATTTCCAGATACATTCATTGAGGAATGCATTTCCCTTGATTTGGATTTTGTTGAATTCAAACTTTAGCCAAAGTTTGTTCAAGATGGGATTTTAAGTCTCCTTTTAGAAACAAAAGTTTCTTTTCACTCTGATTTTCAACCAAAAATTTATTTTGTTTATTTAATTTTTCACATTACAAGATTTGGAAAATCTTGGGATGTGACAGGCTACCACCCTTAAAAGAAATCTCGTCCCGAGATTTGGGGAGGCTAGGGTTACAAGCAGGTTCAAAACAACTAGGGTACTACCACCCTTAAAAATTTTCAAACTAAATTACATCTTGGCTTGCTTGGAATCTTGAGGAAACTTCCTTGGGCTACCTTCTGTATAGTGTCCTTTGTTTCCACACTTAACTCATGGGCCAAGGTTAAGATTTTTCATAGGCTTGTTCAACTTTTCTGGACAATTATTTGCATAATGGCCTAGTTCCTTGCATTTGAAACAGGTTATAAGTTTGAGGTCTTGAGGTGGCTTCTCTGGACAATATGATGCATAATGTCCTAACTCCTTGCAGTGTTTGCACATCACTTGGCTAATATCCTTCCTCATCTTGGGTTTCACTAGCTTTTGTTTGTCTTCTTGGCTCTTTTTCTTTTCTGGGCATTCATTGAAATAGTGTCCCATCTCTTTGCAAGTGTAACATTGCTCTTGAGTAATATCCTTCTTGTTTGGGTTGGGGCATTTCTTCCTCTTCTTCTTGGGTTTCTCCAAAGCTAGGGGTGCTTCTAGTTCATGTTCTTCATATGTTATCTCAAAGGTAGGAATGTCTACTGGTTTCTTTGACCTTCTATTTCTCCTTGGATAATTCATATGTCGCTTCTTTGGTCCTGCAAATTGGGTTGTATTGCATGGAGGTACAAGTGGAGATTTTCCTTTGTCTTCATCTTTCTTGGTAGAAATTGTTCCCTTATGGAGGTTTCCAAACATTTGATGTATTCTATCTTGCTTCATTTGTTGAACTATTGGATAGATGGGGCATTGAATAGGGACATGATTATTTCCTTCACATAGGAAGCAAGTAACTTGAGATGTGGGGCATTGGCCAACTGGATGTTCCTCTTCACAATTGGGGCATTGGTCTCCATGCTCCTTGGAAGTGTGGTCCTTGTCTCCACAAATATTGCAAGCTTGAGTTCCTTCTAAAATAACATCTTGGTCATCCTTGTTGTCATAAACTCCTTTGGAAGAGTTGTCTCCAATGTTGATCATTTGAGTAGCCATCCTTTGCAACAAATGGGATTGAGTTTCTAAAAACTTTTGCATGGTTGGGTCTAATCCATTGTTGTTGGCTAAAAGCTGAGTTGTTACTTGGCTCAACTGGGTTTGGTTTGCTAGTAGTTGTTCTCTCATGTTGTCCTCTTGATTGTTGTTGTTGTTGTTGTCACCATCCTTGATGTTGGAGTCTCTTGGAGAAGTCATCTGTTTGGGTTGGATAGGGATTAGAATAGGCAAGATATTTCTAAGGAGTCAGTCCTAATCACACACATCACAATTCACACAAGCAATGTGCATGCAATCATAATCACACATTTCACTCAAACAAGGTTCAAGCACATATTTAGGCAACAAAATATTTTTGTTACACCACATAGGTTGGTGTGTTTGACTTAAACTAAATATGGTGGTCCATCTACATGGTTCACTTGTGATCTTTCCATTCTTCTTGATTGATTCTTCTTGAATGAGATCTTTGTATCCTTGGAGAATTCTTGTGTCTTGGTCACAAATCTTCAAAAGTGTTCATGGTTTCTTCTAAGTTGTGTTTCCTTAGTCTTCAAGTCTTGAGTAACATTTCTTGTCTTACTTGTAGTCCTTTAATGATATCCAAGTTGGAAGTCTTTGGTGAACATGATGAAGATGTTGAAGTCACATGAAGAAGTTGAAGTCATTAGAGTTGAAAATGTTGAAGAAGTCCTTTGCACATAGTGTAGTCTTTGGTCATGGGGTAGGCTTTTCCATCAAGTTTGAATATAGATGAGGTGTAGAGTTGAAACCAAAAATGATTGAGGAAAGAGTTTACAAGATTTGTTTTGTAAATAAGTTTTGGAATAAGACAACTCCTATTGTCTAAGGGTTTTTGTCCAATCCTAGGGTTACAAATCCTACAGGCAACACAATGCTCTGATACCATTCTGTAGGGTCCCCAACCTTTAATAAGATTGAGCCCCCTGTGTTTACAATGCTAGTCCCTGGATCAATAGCTAGCATCCACAGTTTAGATGTAATATCAAGAAACAAAGGTCATAATACAACTTTATAACCAGGAATAACATAATTTTATTACATCAATACATAGCTCATTAGGCTATTACATTACATTGCAGCGGAATAACTATAGTCATGGGTCCTTCATCTTCAAAGTGCCACAGGCAGATGTTGGTTGTAGACTTTGTAATCCTAATCAATCAATCTTCACTAAATCAATCAAACCTGCAACATCATAAGTTACAGCCACAAGGGTCAATACATTGGAATAGTATTGGCAAGTGATACCTTAGTATATTTTAAGTGGACTATAATACTATATGCATTTGGCTGGTGGAGCTTAGGCTTGCATTGCTCAAAATAGATTTTTCCTTAACTTTTGAAAACACTAAGTTTTTGCTTGGCACAAAACACCCAAGGCATCTATCAATCAAAGACTCCAGATCCACTCAGGGCATCTACCAATCAATGACTGAAGATCCTTTTAACCCTTGTTCACCCACAAGTTTTATTTAGAAATTGGAGTGATGAGATTCTTGAAGTTTCCATGTCTTGATGCTCAAATTGTCCTTTACCAGGGACATGGCTAAGTACTTAGGTTTTACATTCTGCAGAAGTGGTGCACTTTCCCCACAAGCCTTGGTTTCCCAAGACATGATCCTTCAGTAGCCTTTCCTTAGTCAAATGGACGCGTTCCAACCTATCATCCCATCTACCACCCTCTGTCCAAGAGACTAAGTTCTAGCATCCTAAGATCATGGCAGAGCCCATAATGCCAAGTGGTTGCACTTGAAGCTTCTCAACATTTGACATCTCAAATCTCTTTGTTCCTGGGTGGCCATCCACAAGTGAGATACGCAAGCCAAGTCCATGGCCTTGTGAACCACTCAACATATACCATTCTTTCCATTCCACCCAGGTGATTCATTAACTTAGTTGTTTTGTTAAAAAAACAAGTCCTTAGACTTAGAATATTTTTCCGTAGTGTGAATATATAAACCACCCTTGTTTTCTAATAGCTAGGCTAAGCATGGCATGGCAACTTATCCTTAGGGAATTTTCCTAGCAACTCTAGCATTCTAATCTATATAGGATTTCCCAACATCATTTGACAAGTGTGGCATGCAAGTCTTAA
The DNA here is from genome assembly GCA_023614405.1 of Avena insularis. NCBI lineage: Eukaryota > Viridiplantae > Streptophyta > Magnoliopsida > Poales > Poaceae > Avena > Avena insularis. Next base: position 60,085 of record JAJUPC010000527.1, on the reverse strand, counting down.
CAAAATATAACTAATGCAAGTATAAAATATAGGAATGGAATATTCATGATGATATCACTTGCCTTTTTGGTAGAGGGTATAGGTTCACTCCTTGATCTTGCTAGTTTCACACTTCACTACAAGTCAATCAAGCAAACACAATTCAATTCACATTCCAAACCAAAGTCAAGCAAACAACACACAAAACAACAAAGTCAAAGAAATGCATGCAAGCATGCCAAGCTTTGCTTTGTTTGAAAAAGTGGTTCCTAGTGGATCATAGACATTTGGGTACATCTAAGTCATGCATGAGCATGCAAAGGTTGGTTCTAATGTAAGGATGGTCTCTACTAGGCTTCTAAACTTTGTAAGGTCCAAATTGGTCATTTTCCAAAATGGCAAAGTCATTTGCAAAGATGGTCTCTATTAGATTCCTAAACTTTGTAAGATCCAAATTGGTCATTTACCTAAGTGGCAAAGTTATTAGCAAAAGGTTTCACTTCAAAACCATTTTCAAAACAAAGTGTGATTCTATGTGGTGTAGAAATATTATTACCAAGGCACTAACCTATAGGGTTCACCAAATGAGTTGCTATTGCAAAACTTGGTGTTTGGGTCAGTAGGTTTGGTCCAAAACATTTTCTCAAAGTTTTCTTTATGAAAGCATTTTTATAAACAAAACAATGGTTTTTAATTAGCTAGAAATGGACTAAACTAATTAATCCATTCTAAACTTTTCCAAAAATCATTTTCCAAACTATGGGTTGGTTCCTAGGGTCAGTAAGGTCACAACAAACCAATTTGCAAAGGTTCTAACCCTAAAAACATTTTTAAACAATTTTCCTAATGTTAGCAAGCACACAAAAGAATCTGCAAAGTTAAACAAGTTAACAGATACTATTTTCTAAACTAAGGGTAGGGTTGGCTAGGTCTTGTCTTGCTGATTCCAACGACATCAAATTTGTAAAATTTGGACGTGTGGATCAAAAGATACAAGGGTTGGAAAATGGCAAAAGTTTCTGTTTTCAATCTGTTTTTAAACCAAATAGGCGACACACGGCGTGTTCTTACTGGTCGATACCGGTTAAATGCGGATCGGCAACGTGGGCGTTGGATTAAGTTAGATCGCACGTGCAGTGCGTACCCATTCGTTTAAGTGGTTCTATCGTATCCGCCCGATCTAGATCGAACTGCAATCACTCGCACCATCAATGGCGGCGCTGCGGTGGCTAATGGCCGGCGGCGGTCGGTCGACGACGGAGGCGACGCTACAGGGGGTGAGGGAGAAGGAGGAGTAGCTCACCGGGCTCAGGGGGTTACGGCGATGCTCGGGGAGGTGTTGGTCGAGCGAGGGGCGCTCGGGCTCAGGCGTAATTGCTCGCCGGAGTAAAGAACGACGTCGGCCGGCTCTGTCCACGGTCGAAGACGAGGCTGTGGTCCACGAGAAGATAAACGGAGGACTGGGTTAGACGCAGGAGATTATGGCGGAGCTGTGCGTGAGCGAAGGGTTGGGGTGGTCTGATTTACGAGAGGTTCCGCGGAGTTTGCGAACGACGGTGGCGCTCAGGTTGGCGGCGAGGCGTCTGCGATTCAGGAAGGCAATCCGAGGGTAGGGTCGATGCGCAGAAAGCAAGGCGTCTTGTGTGCATGAACGAAAGGGTTCGGGCGGTCGGCTCTTACGGAGAAACTTGAGCGAGGCGAGGCGACGGTGGTGGTTCCTGGGCGAAGAAGGCGAGGCTGGGGCACTAGCAGATGTGTGGGAGAATCTTGGAAGAAGTGCACGGTGATGGTGAACGAGTTCGTAGCATCCAAGGGGCAAAGGGAGGCAGGCACTGGCCGGAATTGCTCGCGGAGCTCGCCGGAGACAGAGGAGCTCGGGGGAGAAATTAGGGGCGGTCTAAGGCGTGCCAGCGCGGGGTGTCAGAGGGGAATTATAGAGGAGACACAGGCGTTTCAATCTGCGTGATCAAGGCGAGGTAAAGGCTCGGCGTTAAGGCGAATTAAGCTGGAGGATTCAGCGAGCGGAGAAGAAGAACTGACAGGGGTGGGTGAAGGAGACGATGAACAGTGATAGTGGGCCTACCAGTCAGTGGGAAAAGAAGAGAGGAGGAGGTCCACTGGTCAGTGTCTCTGTGGGCTGATTCGGCGGTGAGGAAAAACGGTTCGGGAAAGATAAGAGGAGGTGGGGTCTGTTGTCAGCGAGTGAGTGAGAGGGAGAAGTGGGTCCTGGTTGTCACTCTCTGTGTGGGTTAACTATTGGGTGCGAAAAGTTTTTCTGAGGGAAAAGAGAGGTGGGCTAGGTGGGCTGCTGTTGGGCCAGAGGTGGGCTGCACTATTTTTTTCTGTCTAAACCTTTTTCCTTTTCTAATTCTTTTTCTGTTTTGAAATTTCCAAACAATTAATCAAGCATTCAAACAAATTCAAACAATTCAAACAATCACTCAACTTTGAACTTTGAATTTGGTTCCGTTTGTCAACATAATCCAAATCCAAAATGAAATAATATTTTTATTTATTTTAGGATCCATTTATTAATTAAATAAAATGGATCTTTAGTTATTAGGGTTTGATTTATTTAATAAAATTTCCATTTGAAATCCAATTATTTTCAAAACCAAACCAGAAGGTTTTATTTGAAAAATAAAAGAATACTTGGAAACTTATTTAAATAAATAAATAAGTTTTGGTGTTTAATTAAAATGGGAAAGCCTTTACTTAGATCAAATTGGATATTTAAATCCTTATTATTTTATTTAAATAAACCTTTACTCATTTTAATCAAAGCAAAACCTTTTAATAAAAGATTTCAAAGTAGTAATAAAATACTTGGTGTTCATTTAAAATGGGAAAAGCCTTTACTTGAATAAAATTGGATATTTAAATCCTTATTATTTTATTTAAATAAACTTTTACTCATTTTATCAAAACAAAATATTTTATTACAAAAGTTTGGCCAAAATTAATTTGGCTCACCTTTTCATTTGAAAACAAAGTCTTTTATTAAAAGATCCAAATTAGTATTTCCAAAACAATTTATTTTTCCTTTGAAATTGCTTTATCTTTATAAATCCCTTTAGGATTACTTGTTCACCAATTGGTAAGGGCTTTATTGGCTTTGGAAATTCAATTTCCTTATCTTATTATATTCACAAGATTTTGTCTATGGTTCCAAACTAAGTGAAACCAATCTCTAAGGTCTTTCTTGATCCTTTGTGAATATTTGTTGATCAAATTTGGTATGGATCAAATCCATGGATTTGGAGATAACTTGGGAAATGATTTCCTTCCATTAGGGTTTAGGGATTTGGATTTATTTTCCAAGTGTTCAAATTTCCAGATACATTCATTGAGGAATGCATTTCCTTGATTTGGATTTTGTTGAATTCAAACTTTAGCCAAAGTTTGTTCAAGATGGGATTTTAAGTCTCCTTTTAGAAACAAAAGTTTCTTTTCACTCTGATTTTCAACCAAAAATTTATTTTGTTTATTTAATTTTTCACATTACAAGATTTGGAAAATCTTGGGATGTGACAGGCTACCACCCTTAAAAGAAATCTCGTCCCGAGATTTGGGGAGGCTAGGGTTACAAGCAGGTTCAAAACAACTAGGGTACTACCACCCTTAAAAATTTTCAAACTAAATTACATCTTGGCTTGCTTGGAATCTTGAGGAAACTTCCTTGGGCTACCTTCTGTATAGTGTCCTTTGTTTCCACACTTAACTCATGGGCCAAGGTTAAGATTTTTCATAGGCTTGTTCAACTTTTCTGGACAATTATTTGCATAATGGCCTAGTTCCTTGCATTTGAAACAGGTTATAAGTTTGAGGTCTTGAGGTGGCTTCTCTGGACAATATGATGCATAATGTCCTAACTCCTTGCAGTGTTTGCACATCACTTGGCTAATATCCTTCCTCATCTTGGGTTTCACTAGCTTTTGTTTGTCTTCTTGGCTCTTTTTCTTTTCTGGGCATTCATTGAAATAGTGTCCCATCTCTTTGCAAGTGTAACATTGCTCTTGAGTAATATCCTTCTTGTTTGGGTTGGGGCATTTCTTCCTCTTCTTCTTGGGTTTCTCCAAAGCTAGGGGTGCTTCTAGTTCATGTTCTTCATATGTTATCTCAAAGGTAGGAATGTCTACTGGTTTCTTTGACCTTCTATTTCTCCTTGGATAATTCATATGTCGCTTCTTTGGTCCTGCAAATTGGGTTGTATTGCATGGAGGTACAAGTGGAGATTTTCCTTTGTCTTCATCTTTCTTGGTAGAAATTGTTCCCTTATGGAGGTTTCCAAACATTTGATGTATTCTATCTTGCTTCATTTGTTGAACTATTGGATAGATGGGGCATTGAATAGGGACATGATTATTTCCTTCACATAGGAAGCAAGTAACTTGAGATGTGGGGCATTGGCCAACTGGATGTTCCTCTTCACAATTGGGGCATTGGTCTCCATGCTCCTTGGAAGTGTGGTCCTTGTCTCCACAAATATTGCAAGCTTGAGTTCCTTCTAAAATAACATCTTGGTCATCCTTGTTGTCATAAACTCCTTTGGAAGAGTTGTCTCCAATGTTGATCATTTGAGTAGCCATCCTTTGCAACAATTGGGATTGAGTTTCTAAAAACTTTTGCATGGTTGGGTCTAATCCATTGTTATTGGCTAAAAGCTGAGTTGTCACTTGGCTCAACTGGGTTTGGTTTGCTAGTAGTTGTTCTCTCTCATGTTGACCTCTTGATTGTTGTTGTTGTCACCATCCTTGATGTTGGAGTCTCTTGGAGAAGTCATCTGTTTGGGGTTGGATTGGGATTAGAATAGGCAAGATATTTCTAAGGAGTCAGTCCTAATCACACACATCACAATTCACACAAGCAATGTGCATGCAATCATAATCACATTTCACTCAAACAAGGTTCAAGCACATATTTAGGCAACAAAATATTTTTGTTACACCACATAGGTTGGTGTGTTTGACTTAAACTAAATATGGTGGTCCATCTACATGGTTCACTTGTGATCTTTCCATTCTTCTTGATTGATTCTTCTTGAATGAGATCTTTGTATCCTTGGAGAATTCTTGTGTCTTGGTCACAAATCTTCAAAAGTGTTCATGGTTTCTTCTAAGTTGTGTTTCCTTAGTCTTCAAGTCTTGAGTAACATTTCTTGTCTTACTTGTAGTCCTTTAATGATATCCAAGTTGGAAGTCTTTGGTGAACATGATGAAGATGTTGAAGTCACATGAAGAAGTTGAAGTCATTAGAGTTGAAAATGTTGAAGAAGTCCTTTGCACATAGTGTAGTCTTTGGTCATGGGGTAGGCTTTTCCATCAAGTTTGAATATAGATGAGGTGTAGAGTTGAAACCAAAAATGATTGAGGAAAGAGTTTACAAGATTTGTTTTGTAAATAAGTTTTGGAATAAGACAACTCCTATTGTCTAAGGGTTTTTGTCCAATCCTAGGGTTACAAATCCTACAGGCAACACAATGCTCTGATACCATTCTGTAGGGTCCCCAACCTTTAATAAGATTGAGCCCCCTGTGTTTACAATGCTAGTCCCTGGATCAATAGCTAGCATCCACAGTTTAGATGTAATATCAAGAAACAAAGGTCATAATACAACTTTATAACCAGGAATAACATAATTTTATTACATCAATACATAGCTCATTAGGCTATTACATTACATTGCAGCGGAATAACTATAGTCATGGGTTCTTCATCTTCAAAGTGCCACGCAGATGATGTTGGTTGTAGACTTTGTAATCCTAATCAATCAATCTTCACTAAATCAATCAAACCTGCAACATCATAAGTTACAGCCACAAGGGTCAATACATTGGAATAGTATTGGCAAGTGATACCTTAGTATATTTTAAGTGGACTATAATACTATATGCATTTGGCTGGTGGAGCTTAGGCTTGCATTGCTCAAAATAGATTTTTCCTTAACTTTTGAAAACACTAAGTTTTGCTTGGCACAAAACACCCAAGGCATCTATCAATCAAAGACTCAGATCCACTCAGGGCATCTACCAATCAATGACTGAAGATCCTTTTAACCCTTGTTCACCCACAAGTTTTATTTAGAAATTGGAGTGATGCGATTCTTGAAGTTTCCATGTCTTGATGCTCAAATTGTCCTTTACCAGGGACATGGCTAAGTACTTAGGTTTTACATTCTGCAGAAGTGGTGCACTTTCCCCACAAGCCTTGGTTTCCCAAGACATGATCCTTCAGTAGCCTTTCCTTAGTCAAATGGACGTTCCAACCTATCATCCCATCTACCACCCTCTGTCCAAGAGACTAAGTTCTAGCATCCTAAGATCATGGCAGAGCCCATAATGCCAAGTGGTTGCACTTGAAGCTTCTCAACATTTGACATCTCAAATCTCTTTGTTCCTGGGTGGCCATCCACAAGTGAGATACGCAAGCCAAGTCCATGGCCTTGTGAACCACTCAACATATACCATTCTTTCCATTCCACCCAGGTGATTCATTAACTTAGTTGTTTTGTTAAAAAAACAAGTCCTTAGACTTAGAATATTTTTCCATAGTGTGAATATATAAACCACCCTTGTTTTCTAATAGCTAGGCTAAGCATGGCATGGCAACTTATCCTTAGGGAATTTTCCTAGCAACTCTAGCATTCTAATCTATATAGGATTTCCCAACATCATTTGACAAGTGTGGCATGCAAGTCTTAACAAAATATAACTAATGCAAGTATAAAATATAGGAATGGAATATTCATGATGATATCACTTGCCTTTTTGGTAGAGGGTATAGGTTCACTCCTTGATCTTGCTAGTTTCACACTTCACTACAAGTCAATCAAGCAAACACAATTCAATTCACATTCCAAACCAAAGTCAAGCAAACAACACACAAAACAACAAAGTCAAAGAAATGCATGCAAGCATGCCAAGCTTTGCTTTGTTTGAAAAAGTGGTTCCTAGTGGATCATAGACATTTGGGTACATCTAAGTCATGCATGAGCATGCAAAGGTTGGTTCTAATGTAAGGATGGTCTCTACTAGGCTTCTAAACTTTGTAAGGTCCAAATTGGTCATTTTCCAAAATGGCAAAGTCATTTGCAAAGATGGTCTCTATTAGATTCCTAAACTTCGTAAGATCCAAATTGGTCATTTACCAAAGTGGCAAAGTTATTAGCAAAAGGTTTCACTTCAAAACCATTTTCAAAACAAAGTGTCATTCTATGTGGTGTAGAAATATTATTACCAAGGCACTAACCTATAGGGTTCACCAAATGAGTTGCTATTGCAAAACTTGGTGTTTGGGTCAGTAGGTTTGGTCCAAAACATTTTCTCAAAGTTTTCTTTATGAAAGTATTTTTATAAACAAAACAATGGTTTTTAATTAGCTAGAAATGGACTAAACTAATTAATCCATTCTAAACTTTTCCAAAAATCATTTTCCAAACTATGGGTTGGTTCCTAGGGTCAGTAAGGTCACAAAAAACCAATTTGCAAAGGTTCTAACCCTAAAAACATTTTTAAACAATTTTCCTAATGTTAGCAAGCACACAAAAGAATTTGCAAAGTTAAACAAGTTAACAGATACTATTTTCTAAACTAAGGGTAGGGTTGGCTAGGTCTTGTCTTGCTGATTCCAACGACATCAAATTTGTAAAATTTGGACGTGTGGATCAAAAGATACAAGGGTTTGAAAATGGCAAAAGTTTCTGTTTTCAATCTGTTTTTAAACCAAATAGGCGACACGCGTGTTCTTCTTGGTCGATACCGGTTAAATGCGGATCGGCAACGTGGGCGTTGGATTAAGTTAGATCGCATCGCATCGGTGCGTACCCATTCGCGTTTAAGTGGTTCTATCGTATCCGCCCGATCTAGATCGAGTACGCAATCACTCAGACCATCAGCTGGCGGCGGCTGCGGTGGCTAACAGCGGTGAGCGGTCGGTGACGGAGGCGGCCTACAGGGTGAGGAGAAGGAGGAGTAGCTCACGGGCTCGAGGGTTCTGGCGATGCTCGGGGAGGTGTTGGTCGAGCGGCGCTGGGTCGCGTAATTGCTCGCCGGAGTAGAAACGGCGTCGGCGGCGCTCATCCGAGTCGAAAGCGGCTGTGGTCCACGAAGACAAGCGGAGGTGGGTTAGCGCAGGAGATTATGGCGGGCTGTGCGTGAACGAGAAGGGTTGGGGTGGTCTGATTTACCAGAGAGGTTCCGCCGGAGTTTGCGCGAGCGGTGGCGCTCGAGTTGATGACGCGGCGATTGCGATTCGGAGAGGGCAATCCGAGGTAGGTCAGATCGCGCGAAACAAGGTGATCTTTGTGTGCATGAGCGAAAGGGCGCGGTCGGCTCTTCTGGGAGAAACTTGGCGGAGACGAGGCGTACGGTGGTGGTTCTGGGCGAAGGCGAAAAGGCGGTGGGGAGCACTAGAGACGGTGGGAGGTGCTGGAAGAAGTGCAGTGATGGTGAACGAGTTCGTAGCATCCAAGGGGCAAAGGAGGAGGCACTAGCCGAATTGCTCATGAGCTTGGGAGCAGAGAGGAGCTCGGGGGAGAAATTAGGGGCGGTCTAAGGCATGCCAGCGCGGGGTGTCGGAGGGGAAGTATAGAGGAGACACAGGCGTTTCAATCTGCATGATCAAGGCGAGGTAAAGTCTCGGCGTTAAGATGGAGGATTAAGATGGAGATTCAGAGAAGAAGAGAAGGCTGGGGAGGTGGGTGAAGGAGACGATGAAAAGCAGTGATAGTGGGCCTACCGATTGGGAAAGAAGAAAAGAGGAGGAGGAGGTCCAGGTGGGTGTCTCTTGAAATTTGGGTGATTCGTGAGGAAAAAAGCAGTTGGGAAAAAAATAAGAGGAGGTGGGTGCATTTGTCAGTGAGTGAGTGAGAGGAGAAGTGGGTCTGGTTGTCACTCTCGTGTGGGTTAACTATTTGGTGAAAAGTTTTTACGAGGGAAAGAGAGGTGGGCTAGGTGGGCTGCTTTGTTGGCCAGGTGGGTAATGCACTATTTTTTTCTCTAAACCTTTTCCTTTTCTAATTCTTTTTCTGTTTTGAAATTTCCAAACAATTAATCAAGCATTCAAACAAATTCAAACAATTCAAACAATCACTCAACTTTGAACTTTGAATTTGGTTCCGTTTGTCAACATAATCCAAATCCAAAATGAAATAATATTTTTATTTATTTTAGGATCCATTTATTAATTAAATAAAATGGATCTTTAGTTATTAGGGTTTGATTTATTTAATAAAATTTCCATTTGAAATCCAATTATTTTCAAAACCAAACCAGAAGGTTTTATTTGAAAAATAAAGAATACTTGGAAACTTATTTAAATAAATAAATAAGTTTTGGTGTTTAATTAAAATGGGAAAGCCTTTACTTAGATAAAATTGGATATTTAAATCCTTATTATTTTATTTAAATAAACCTTTACTCATTTTAATCAAAGCAAAACCTTTTAATAAAAGATTTCAAAGTAGTAATAAAATACTTGGTGTTCATTTAAAATGGGAAAAGCCTTTACTTGAATAAAATTGGATATTTAAATCCTTATTATTTTATTTAAATAAACTTTTACTCATTTTATCAAAACAAAATATTTTATTACAAAAGTTTCCAAAATTAATTTGGCTCACCTTTTCATTTGAAAACAAAGTCTTTTATTAAAAGATCCAAATTAGTATTTCCAAAACAATTTATTTTTCCTTTGAAATTGCTTTATCTTTATAAATCCCTTTAGGATTACTTGTTCACCAATTGGTAAGGGCTTTATTGGCTTTGGAAATTCAATTTCCTTATCTTATTATATTCACAAGATTTTGTCTATGGTTCCAAACTAAGTGAAACCAATCTCTAAGGTCTTTCTTGATCCTTTGTGAATATTTGTTGATCAAATTTGGTATGGATCAAATCCATGGATTTGGAGATAACTTGGGAAATGATTTCCTTCCATTAGGGTTTAGGGATTTGGATTTATTTTCCAAGTGTTCAAATTTCCAGATACATTCATTGAGGAATGCATTTCCCTTGATTTGGATTTTGTTGAATTCAAACTTTAGCCAAAGTTTGTTCAAGATGGGATTTTAAGTCTCCTTTTAGAAACAAAAGTTTCTTTTCACTCTGATTTTCAACCAAAAATTTATTTTGTTTATTTAATTTTTCACATTACAAGATTTGGAAAATCTTGGGATGTGACATATTTTCACAATCCACCTATGGATCCACCATTATCATTGCATGTTTCCTCGTTTTACTAACAACAGCCAGAGTCATTGGATGTGTTTTATCTTCAGAGACCACACATGGATCCACCAGTGTCATTGCATGTGTGTTCTTTTTACTAACAACAACTAGAGTCATTTCATGTGTATTCTTTTCACATACCACATATGGATCCACCAGTGTCATTGGCATGTGTGTTCTTTTCACAATCCACCTATGGATCCAATAGTGTCATTGCATGTGTGCTCTTTTTACTAACAACAACCAGAGTCATTGCATGTGTGTTCTCTTCAGAGACCACACATGGATCCTGATGTCATTGCATGTGTGTTATTTTTACTAACAACAACTGGAGTCATTTCATGACTATTCTTTTCACATACCACATATGGATCCACCAGTGTCATTGAAATGTGTGTTCTCTTCAGAGACCACACAGGGATCCACCAGTGTCATTGCATGTGTGTTCTTTTTACTAACAACAACTAGAGTCATTTCATGTGTGTTCTCTTCACAATCCACCTATGGATCCACCACTATCATTGCATATTTGCTCTTTTTACTAATATGACCAGAGTCATTGGATGTGTGTTCTCTTGAGAGACCACACAGGGATCCAGTGTCATTGCATGTGTGTTCTTTTTACTAACAACAATTGAGTCATTTCATGAATATTCTTTTCACATACCACATATGGATCCACCAGTGTCATTGAAATGTGTGCTCCTTTTACTAACAACAGCAGGAGTCATTGCATGTGTGTTCTCTTCAGAGACCACACATGAATCCACTAGTGTCATTGCATGTGTATTCTTTTTAATAACAACAACCAGAGTCATTGCATGTGTGTTCTTTTCACATACCACATATGGATCCACCAGTGCCATTGCATGTGTGTTCTTTTCACAATCCACCTATGGATCCACCAGTGTCATTGCATGTGTGCTCTTTTTACTAACAACAACCAGAGTCATTGCATGTGTGTTCTTTTCACATACCACATATGGATCCACCAGTGTCATTGCATGTGTGTTCTTTTCACAATCCACCTATCGATCCACTAGTGTCATTGCATGTGTGCTCTTTTTAATAACAACAAACAAAGTCATTGCATGTGTGTTCTTTTTACTAACAACAACTAGAGTCATTTCATGTGTGTTCTTTTCACATACCACATATGGATCCACAAGTGTCATTGGCATGTGTCTTCTTTTCACAATCCACCTATGGATCCACTAGTGTCATTGCAAGTGTGCTCTTTTTAGTAACAACAACCAGAGTCATTGCATGTGTGTTCTCTTCAGAGACCACACATGGATCCACCAGTGTCATTGCATGTGTGTTCTTTTTACTAACAACAACTGGAGTCATTTCATGACTATTCTTTTGACATACCACATATGGATCCACCAATGTCATTGAAATGTGTGTTCTCTTTAGAGACCACACATGGATCCACCAGTGTCATTGCATGTGTGTTCTTTTTACTAACAACAACTGGAGTCATTGCATGTGTGTTCTCATCACAATCCACCTATGGATCCACCAGTATCATTGCATGTTTCCTCTTTTTACTAACAACAGCTAGAGTCGTTGGATGTGTGTTCTCTTTAGAGACCACACATGGATCCACCAGTGTTATTGCATGTGTGTTCTTTTTACTAACAACAACTAGAGTCATTTCATAACTATTCTTTTCACATACCACATATCGATCCACCAGTGTCATTGAAATGGGTGCTCTTTTTACTAACAACAGCCAGAGTAATTGCATCTGTGTTCTCTTCAGACCCCACACATGGATCCACTAGTGTCATTGCATGTGTGCTATTTTTGCTAACAACAATTAGATTCATTTCATGTGTGTTCTTTTCACATACCACATATGGATCCACTAGTCTCATTGGCATGTGTGTTCTTTTCACAATCCCCCTATGGATCAACCAGTGTCATTGCATTTGTTCTTTTTTTAATAACAACAACCGGAGTCATTGCATGTGTGTTCTCTTCAGAGACCACACATGGATCCACCAATGTCATTGCATGTGTGTTCTTTTTGCTAACAACAACTGGAGTCATTTCATGACCATTCTTTTCACATACCACATATGGATCCACCAGTGTCATTGAAATGTGTGTTCTCTTCAGAGACCACACATGGATCCACCAGTGTCATTGCATGTGTGTTCTTTTTACTAACAACAACTGGAGTCATTGCATGTGTGTTATTTTCACAATCCACCTATGGATCCACCATTATCATTGCATGTTTCCTCGTTTTACTAACAACAGCCAGAGTCATTGGATGTGTTTTATCTTCAGAGACCACACATGGATCCACCAGTGTCATTGCATGTGTGTTCTGTTTACTAACAACAACATGAGTTATTTCATGACTATTCTTTTCACATACCACATATGGATCCACCAGTGTCATTGAAATGTGTGCTCTTTTTACTAACAACAGCCAGAGTCATTGCTTGTGTGTTCTCTTCAGAGACCACACATGGATCCACTAGTGTTATTGCAAGTGTGTTCTTTTTACTAACAACAACCAGAGTCATTGCATGTGTGTTCTTTTCACATACCACATATGGATCCACTAGTCTCATTGGCATGTGTGTTCTTTTCACAATCCCCCTATGGATCAACCAGTGTCGTTGCATTTGTGCTCCTTTTACTAACAACAACCGGATTCATTGCATGTGTGTTCTCCTCAGAGACCACACATGGATCCACCAATGTCATTGCATGTGTGTTCTTTTTGCTAACAACAACTGGAGTCATTTCATGACCATTCTTTTCACATACCACATATGGATCCACCAGTGTCATTGAAATGTGTGCTCTTTTTACTAACAACAGCTAGAGTCATTGCATGTGTGTTCTCTTTAGAGACCACACATGGATCCACTAGTGTCATTGCATGTGTGTTCTTTTTACTAACAACAACCAGAGTCATTGCATGTGTGTTCTTTTCACATACCACATATGGATCCACCAGTGTCATTGCATGTGTGTTCTTTTCACAATCCACCTATGGATCCACCAATGTCATTGCATGTGTGCTCTTTTTACAAACAACAACCAGAGCCATTGCATGTGTGTTCTTTTCACATACCACATATGCATCCACCAGTGTCATTGCATGTATGTTCTTTTCACAATCCACCTATGGATCCACCAGTGTCATTGCATGTGTGCTCTTTTTACTAACAACAACTAGAGTCATTGCATGTGTGTTCTCTTCAAAGACCACACATGGATCCACCAGTGTCATTGCATGTGTGTTCTTTTTACTAATAACAACTATAGTCATTTCGTGTGTGTTATTTTCACATACCACATATGGATCCACCAGTGTCATTGGCATGTGTGTTCTTTTCACAATCCCCCTATGGATCAACCAGTGTCATTGCATTTGTGCTCTTTTTATTAACAACAACCAGAGTCATTGCATGTGTAATCTCTTCAGAGACCACACATGGATCCACCAGTGTCATTGCATATGTGTTCTTTTACTAACAACAACTAGAGTCATTTCATGACTATTCTTTTCACATACCACATATGGATCCACCAATGTCATTGAAATGTGTGTTCTCTTCAGAGACCACACATGGATCCACTAGTGTCATTGCATGTGTGTTCTTTTTACTAACAAAACCCTGGAGTCATTGCATGTGTGTTCTTTTCACAATCCACCTATGGATCCACCAGTATCATTGGATGTTTCCTCTTTTTACTAACAACAGCCAGAGTCATTGGATGTGTGTTATCTTTAGAGACCACACATGGATCCACCAGTGGCATTGCATGTGTGTTCTTTTTACTAACAACAACTGGAGTCATTTCATGACTATTCTTTTCACATACCTCATATGGATCCACCAGTGTCATTGAAATGTGTGCTCTTTTTACTAACAACAGCTAGAGTCATTGCTTGTGTGTTCTCTTCAGAGACCACACATGGATCCACTAGTGTCATTGCATGTGTGTTCTTTTCACAATCCACCTATGGATCCACCACTGTCATTGCATGTGTGCTCTTTTTACTAACAACAACCAGAGTCATTGCATGTGTGTTCTCTTTAGAGACCACACATGGATCCACCAGTGTCATTGCATGTGTGTTCTTTTTACTAAGAACAAGTAGAGTTATTTCATGTGTGTTCTTTTCATATACCACATATGGATCCACCAGTGTCATTGGCATGTGTGTTCTTTTCACAATCCACCTATGGATCGACCAGTGTCATTGCATGTGTGCTCTTTTTCCTAACAACAACCAGAGTCATTGCATGTGTGTTCTCTTCAGAGACCACACATGGATCCACCAGTGTCATTGCATGTGTGTTCTTTTTACTAACAACAACTAGAGTCATTTCATGACTATTCTTTTCACATACCACATATGAATCCACCAGTGTCATTGAAATATGTGTTGTCTTCAGAGACCACACATCGATCCACCAGTGTCATTGCATGTGTTTTCTTTTTACTAACAACAACTGGAGTCATTGCATGTGTGTTCTTTTCACTATCCACCTATGGATCCACCAGTATCATTGTATGTTCCTCTTTTTACTAACAACAGCGAGAGTCACTGGATGTGTGTTATCTTCAGAGACCACACATGGATCTACCAGTGGCATTGCATGTGTGTTCTTTTTACTAACAACAACTGGAGTCATTTCATGACTATTCTTTTCACATACCACATATGGATCCACCAGTGTCATTGCATGTGTGTTCTTTTCACAATCCACCTATGGATCCACCAGTGTCATTGCATGTGTGCTCTTTTTACTAACAACAACCAGAGTCATTGCATGTGTGTTCTCGTCAGAGACCACACATGGATCCACCAGTATCATTGCATGAGTGTTCTTTTTACTAACAACAACTAGAGTCATTTCATGTGTGTTCTTTGCACATACCACATATGGATACACCAGTGTTATTGGCATGTGTGTTCTTTTCACAATCCACCTATGGATCCACCAGTGTCATTGCATGTGTGCTCTTTTTACTAACAACAACCAGAGTCATTGCATGTGTGTTCTCTTCAGAGACCACACATGGATCCACCAGTGTCATTGCATGTGTGTTCTTTTTACTAACAACAACTGGAGTCATTTCATGACTATTCTTTTCACATACCACATCTGGATCCACCAGTGTCATTGAAAGGTGTGCTCTTTTTACTAACAACAGCCAGAGTCATTGCATGTGTGTTCTCTTCAGAGACGGCACATGGATCCACCAGTGTCATTGCATGTGTGTTCTTTTTACTAACAACAACCGGAGTCATTACATGTGTGTTCTCTTCAGAGACCACACATGGATCCACCAATGTCATTGCATGTGTGTTCTTTTTACTAACAACAACTAGAGTCATTTCATCACTATTCTTTTCACATACCACATATGGATCCACCAGTGTCATTGAAATGTGTGTTCTCTTTAGAGACCACACATGGATCCATCAGTGTCATTGCATGTGTTTTTTTTTGCTAACAACAACTGGAGTCATTGCATGTGTGTTCTTTTCACAATCCACCTATGGATCCACCAGTGTCATTGCATGTGTGCCCTTTTTACTAACAATAACCAGAGTCATTGCATGTGTGTTCTCTACAGAGACCACACATGGATCCACTAGTGTCAGTGCATGTGTGTTCTTTTTACTAACAACAACTGGAGTCGTTTCATGACTATTCTTTTCACATACCACATATGGATCCACCAGTGTCATTGAAATGTGTGCTCTTTTTACCAACAACAGCCAGAGTCATTGAATGTGTGCTCTCTTTAGCGACCACACAAGGATCCACTAGTGTCATTGCATGTGTGCTCTTTTTACTAACAACAACCAGAGTCATTTGCATGTGTGTTCTTTTCACATACCACATATGGATCCACCAGTGTCATTGCATGTGTGCTCTTTTTACTAACAATGTAGAGTCATTGCGTGTGTGTTCTCTTTAGAGACCACACATGGATCCACCAGTGTCATTGCATGTGTGTTATTTTTACTAACAACAACTGGAGTCGTTTCATGACTATTCTTTTCACATACCACATATGGATCCACCAGTGTCATTGAAATGTGTGCTCTTTTTACAAACAACAACCAGAGTCATTGCATGTGTGTTCTTTTCAAATACCACATATGGATCCACCAGTGTCATTGCATGTGTGTTCTTTTCACAATCCACCTATGGATCCAGCAGTGTCATTCCATGTGTGCTCTTTTTACTACAACAACCAGAGTCATTGCATGTGTGTTCTCTTCAGAGACCACACATGGATCCACCAATGTCATTGCATGTGTGTTCTTTTTGCTCACAACAACTGGAGTCATTTCATGACCATTCTTTTCACATACCACATATGGATCCACCAGTGTCATTGAAATGTGTGTTCTCTTTAGATACCACACATGGATCCACCACTGTCATTGCATGTGTGTTCTTTTTACTAACAACAACTTGAGTCATTGCATGTGTGTTCTTTTCACAATCCACCTATGGATCCACTAGTGTCATTGCATGTGTGCTCTTTTTACTAACAACAACCAGAGTCATTGCATGTGTGTTCTCTTCAGAGACCACACATGGATCCACCTAGTGTCATTAAATGTGTGATCTTTTTACTAACAACAGCCAGAGTCATTGCATTTGTGTTCTCTTCAGAGACCACACCTGGATCCACCAATGTCATTGCATGTGTGTTCTTTTTGCTAACAACAACTGGAGTCATTTCATGACCATTCTTTTCACATACCACATATGGATCCACCAGTGTCATTGAAATGTGTGTTCTCTTTAGAGACCACACATGGATCCACCAGTGTCATTGCATGTGTGTTCTCTTTAGCGACCACACATGGATCCACTAGTGTCATTGCATGTGTGCTCTTTTTACTAACAACAACCAGAGTCATTTGCATGTGTGTTCTTTTCACATACCACATATGGATCCACCAGTGTCATTGCATGTGTGTTCTTTTCACAATCCACCTATGGATCCACCAGTGTCATTGCATGTGTGCTCTTTTTACTAACAACAACCAGAGTCATTGCATGTGTGTTCTCTTCAGAGACCACACATGGATCCACCAGTGTCATTGCATGTGTGTTCTTTTTACTAACTACAACTGGAGTCATTTCATGACTATTCTTTTCAGATACCACATCTGGATCCACCAGTGTCATTGAAAGGTGTGCTCTTTTTACTAACAACAGCCAGAGTCATTGCATGTGTGTTCTCTTCAGAGACGGCACATGGATCCACCAGTGTCATTGCATGTGTGTTCTTTTTACTAACAACAACCGGAGTCATTACATGTGTGTTCTCTCCAGAGACCACACATGGATCCACCAATGTCATTGCATGTGTGTTCTTTTTACTAACAACAACTAGAGTCATTTCATCACTATTCTTTTCACATACCACATATGGATCCACCAGTGTCATTGAAATGTGTGTTCTCTTTAGAGACCACACATGGATCCATCAGTGTCATTGCATGTGTTTTTTTTTTCTAACAACAACTGGAGTCATTGCATGTGTGTTCTTTTCACAATCCACCTATGGATCCACCAGTGTCATTGCATGTGTGCCCTTTTTACTAACAATAACCAGAGTCATTGCATGTGTGTTCTCTACAGAGACCACACATGGATCCACTAGTGTCAGTGCATGTGTGTTCTTTTTACTAACAACAACTGGAGTCGTTTCATGACTATTCTTTTCACATACCACATATGGATCCACCAGTGTCATTGAAATGTGTGCTCTTTTTACCAACAACAGCCAGAGTCATTGCATGTGTGCTCTCTTTAGCGACCACACAAGGATCCACTAGTGTCATTGCATGTGTGCTCTTTTTACTAACAACAACCAGAGTCATTTGCATGTGTGTTCTTTTCACATACCACATATGGATCCACCAGTGTCATTGCATGTGTGCTCTTTTTACTAACAACAGCCAGAGTCATTGCGTGTGTGTTCTCTTTAGAGACCACACATGGATCCACCAGTGTCATTGCATGTGTGTTATTTTTACTAACAACAACTGGAGTCGTTTCATGACTATTCTTTTCACATACCACATATGGATCCACCAGTGTCATTGAAATGTGTGCTCTTTTTACGAACAACAACCAGAGTCATTGCATGTGTGTTCTTTTCAAATACCACATATGGATCCACCAGTGTCATTGCATGTGTGTTCTTTTCACAATCCACCTATGGATCCAGCAGTGTCATTGCATGTGTGCTCTTTTTACTACAACAACCAGAGTCATTGCATGTGTGTTCTCTTCAGAGACCACACATGGATCCACCAATGTCATTGCATGTGTGTTCTTTTTGCTCACAACAACTGGAGTCATTTCATGACCATTCTTTTCACATACCACATATGGATCCACCAGTGTCATTGAAATGTGTGTTCTCTTTAGATACCACACATGGATCCACCACTGTCATTGCATGTGTGTTCTTTTTACTAACAACAACTTGAGTCATTGCATGTGTGTTCTTTTCACAATCCACCTATGGATCCACTAGTGTCATTGCATGTGTGCTCTTTTTACTAACAACAACCAGAGTCATTGCATGTGTGTTCTCTTCAGAGACCACACATGGATCCACCTAGTGTCATTAAATGTGTGATCTTTTTACTAACAACAGCCAGAGTCATTGCATTTGTGTTCTCTTCAGAGACCACACCTGGATCCACCAATGTCATTGCATGTGTGTTCTTTTTGCTAACAACAACTGGAGTCATTTCATGACCATTCTTTTCACATACCACATATGGATCCACCAGTGTCATTGAAATGTGTGTTCTCTTTAGAGACCACACATGGATCCACCAGTGTCATTGCATGTGTGTTCTCTTTAGCGACCACACATGGATCCACTAGTGTCATTGCATGTGTGCTCTTTTTACTAACAACAACCAGAGTCATTTGCATGTGTGTTCTTTTCACATACCACATATGGATCCACCAGTGTCATTGCATGTGTGTTCTTTTCACAATCCACCTATGGATCCACCAGTGTCATTGCATGTGTGCTCTTTTTACTAACAACAACCAGAGTCATTGCATGTGTGTTCTCTTCAGAGACCACACATGGATCCACCAATGTCATTGCATGTGTGTTCTTTTTGCTAACAACAACTAGAGTCATTTCATGACCATTCTTTTCACATACCACATATGGATCCACCAGTGTCATTGAAATGTGTGTTCTCTTTAGAGACCCCACATGGATCCACCAGTGTCATTGCATGTGTGTTCTTTTTACTAACAACAACTTGAGTCATTGCATGTGCGTTCTTTTCACAATCCACCTATGGATCCACCAGTGTCATTGCATGTGTGCTCTCTTTAGCGACCACACATGGATCCACTAGTGTCATTGCATGTGTGCTCTTTTTACTAACAACAACCAGAGTCATTTGCATGTGTGTTCTTTTCACATACCAGATATGGATCCACCGGTGTCATTGCATGTGTGTTCTTTTCACAATCCACCTATGGATCCACCAGTGTCATTGCATGTGTGCTCTTTTTTCTAACAACAACCAGAGTCATTGCATGTGTGTTCTCTTCAGAGACCACACATGGATCCACCAGTGTCATTGCATGTGTGTTCTGTTTACTAACAATAACTGGAGTCATTTCATGTGCGTTCTTTTCACATACCATATATGGAAACACTGGTGTCATTGAAATGTGTGTTCTTTTCACAATCCACCTATGGATCCTCCAGTGTCATTGCATGTGTGATCTTTTTACTAACAACAGCCAGAGTCATTGCATGTGTGTTCTCTTCAGAGACCACACATGGATCCACCAATGTCATTGCATGTGTGTTCTTTTTGCTAACAACAACTGGAGTCATTTCATGACCATTCTTTTCACATACCACATATGGATCCACCAGTGTCATTGAAATGTGTGTTCTCTTTAGAGACCCCACATGGATCCACCAGTGTCATTGCATGTGTGTTCTTTTTACTAACAACAACTTGAGTCATTGCATGTGTGTTCTTTTCACAATCCACCTATGGATCCACCAGTGTCATTGCATGTGTGCTCTTTTTACTAACAACAGCCAGAGTCATTGCGTGCGTGTTCTCTTTGGAGACCACACATGGATCCACCAGTGTCATTGCATGTGTGTTCTTTTTACTAACAACAACTGGAGTCGTTTCATGACTATTCTTTTCACATACCACATATGGATCCACCAGTGTCACTGAAATGTGTGCTCTTTTTACTAACAACAGCCAGAGTCATTGCATGTGTGTTCTCTTTAGAGACCACACATGGATCCACTAGTGTCATTATATGTGTGCACTTTTTACTAACAACAACCAGAGTCATTTGCATGTGTGTTCTTTTCACATACCACATATGGATCCAACAGTGTCATTGCATGTGTGTTCTTTTCACAATCCACCTATGGATCCACCAGTGTCATTGCATGTGTGCTCTTTTTACTAACAACAACCAGAGTCATTGCATGTGTGTTCTCTTCAGAGACCACACATGGATCCACCAATGTCATTGCATGTGTGTTCTTTTTGCTAACAACAACTAGAGTCATTTCATGACCATTCTTTTCACATACCACATATGGATCCACCAGTGTCATTGAAATGTGTGTTCTCTTTAGAGACCCCACATGAATCCACCAGTGTCATTGCATGTGTGTTCTTTTTACTAACAACAACTTGAGTCATTGCATGTGTGTTCTTTTCACAATCCACCTATGGATCCACCAGTGTCATTGCATGTGTGCTCTTTTTACTAACAACAGCCAGAGTCATTGCGTGTGTGTTCTGTTTAGAGACCACACATGGATCCACCAGTGTCATTGCATGTGTGTTCTTTTTACTAACAACAACTTGAGTCATTGGCATGTGTGTTCTTTTCACAATCCACCTATGGATCCACCAGTGTCATTGCATTTGTGCTCTTTTTACTAACAACAAGCAGAGTCATTGCATGTGTGTTCTCTTCAGAGACCACACATGGATCCACCAATGTCATTGCATGTGTGTTCTTTTTACTAACATCAACTGGAGTCATTTCATGACTATTCTTTTCACATACCACATATGGATCCACTAGTGTCATTGCATGACTATTCTTTTCTCAATCCACCTATGGATCCACTAGTGTCATTGCATGTGTGCTCTTTTTACAAACAACAACCAGAGTCATTGCATGTGTGTTCTTTTCAAATACAACATATGGATCCACCAGTGTCATTGCATGTGTGTTCTTTTCACAATCCACCTATTGATCCACCAGTGTCATTGCATGTGTGCTCTTTTTACTAACAACAACTAGAGTCATTCCATGTGTGTTCTCTTCAGAGATCACACATGGATCCACCAGTGTCATTGCATGTGTGTACTTTTTACTAACAACAACTAGAGTCATTTCATGTGTGTTCTTTTCACATACCACATATGGATCCACCAGTGTCATTGGCATGTGTGTTCTTTTCACAATCCCCCTATGGATCAACCTGTGTCATTGCATTTGTGCTCTTTTTACTAACAACAACCAGAGTCATTGCATGTGTGTTCTCTTCAGAGACCACACATGGATCCACCAATGTCATTGCATGTGTGTTCTTTTTACTAACATCAACTGGAGTCATTTCATGACTATTCTTTTCACATACAACATATGGATCCACCAGTGTCATTGAAATGTGTGTTGTCTTCAGAGACCACACATGGATCCACCAGTGTCATTGCATGTGTGTTCTTTTTACTAACAACAACTGGAGTCATTGCATGTGTGATCTTTTCACAATCCACCTATGGATCCACCAGTGTCATTGCATATGTGTTCTTTTTACTAAAAATAACTGGAGTCATTTCATGACTATTCTTTTCACAATCCACCTATGGATCCACTAGTGTCATTGCATGTGTGCTCTTTTTACAAACAACAACCAGAGTCATTGCATGTGTGTTCTTTTCAAATACCACATATGGATCCACCAGTGTCATTGCATGTGTGTTCTTTTCACAATCCACTTATGGATCCACGAGTGGCATTGGATGTGTGCTCTTTTTACTAACATCAACCAGAGTCATTGCATGTATGTTCTCTTCAGAGACCACACATGGATCCACCAGTGTCATTACATGTGTGTTCTTTTACTAATAACAACTGGAGTAATTTCATGTGTGTTCTTTTCACATACCACATATGGATCCACCAGTGTCATTGGCATGTGTGTTCTTTTCACAATCCACCTATGGATCCACCAGTGTCATTGCATTTGTGCTCTTTTTACTAACAACAACCAGAGTCATTGCATGTGTGTTCTCTTCAGAGACCACACATGGATCCACAAATGTCATTGCATGTGTGTTCTTTTTACTAACATCAACTGGAGTCATTTCATGACTATTCTTTTCACATACCACATATGGATCCACTAGTGTCATTGCATGTGTGTTCTTTTCACAATCCAGCTATGGATCCACTAGTGTCATTGCATGTGTGCTCTTTTTACAAACAACAACCAGAGTCATTGCATGTGTGTTCTTTTCAAATACCACATATGGATCCACCAGTGTCATTGCATGTGTGTTCTTTTCACAATCCACCTAGTGATCCACCAGTGTCATTGCATGTGTGCTCTTTTTACTAACAACAACCAAAGTCATTGCATGTGTGTTCTCTTCAGAGACCACACATGGATCCTGATGTCATTGCATGTGTGTTCTTTTTACTAACAACAACTAGAGTCATTTCATGTGTGTTCTTTTCACATACCACATATGGATCCACCAGTGTCATTGGCATGTGTGTTCTTTTCACAATCCCACTATGGATCAACCTGTGTCATTGCATTTGTGCTCTTTTTACTAACAACAACCAGAGTCATTGCATGTGTGTTCTCTTCAGAGACCACACATGGATCCACCAATGTCATTGCATGTGTGTTCTTTTTACTAACATCAACTAGAGTCATTTCATGACTATTCTTTTCACATACCACATATGGATCCACCAGTGTCATTGAAATGTGTGTTGTCTTCAGAGACCACACATGGATCCACAAGTGTCATTGCATGTGTGTTCTTTTTACTAACAACAACTGGAGTCATTGCATGTGTGTTCTTTTCACAATCCACCTATGGATCCACCAGTGTCATTGCATGTGTGCTCTTTTTACTAACAACAGACAGAGTCATTGCATCTGTGTTCTTTTCAAATACCACATATGGATCCACCAGTGTCATTGCATGTGTGTTGTTTTCACAATCCACTTATGGATCCACCAGTGGCATTGCATGTGTGCTCTTTTTACTAACATCAACCAGAGTCATTGCATGTATGTTCTCTTCAGAGACCACACATGGATCCACCAGGGTCATTACATGTGTGTTCTTTTACTAACAACAACTGGAGTAATTTCATGTGTGTTCTTTTCACATACCACATATGGATCCACCAGTGTCATTGGCATGTGTGTTCTTTTCACAATCCACCTATGGATCCACCAGTGTCATTGTATTTGTGCTCTTTTTACTAACAACAACCAGAGTCATTGCATGTGTGTTCTCTTCAGATACCACACATGGATCAACCAATGTCATTGCATGTGTGTTCTTTTTACTAACATCAACTGGAGTCATTTCATGACTATTCTTTTCACATACCACATATGGATCCACTAGTGTCATTGCATGTGTGTTCTTTTCACAATCCACCTATGGATCCACTAGTGTCATTGCATGTGTGCTCTTTTTACAAACAACCAGAGTCATTGCATGTGTGTTCTTTTCAAATACCACATATGGATCCACCGGTGTCATTGCATGTGTGTTCTTTTCATAATCCACCTATTGATCCACCAGTGTCTTTGCATGTGTGCTCTTTTTACTAACAACAACTAGAGTCATTCCATGTGTGTTCTCTTCAGAGACCACACATGGATCCACTAGTGTCATTGCATGTGTGTTCTTTTTACTAACAACAACTAGAGTCATTTCATGTGTGTTCTTTTCACATACCACATATGGATCCACCAGTGTCATTGGCATGTGTGTTCTTTTCACAATCCCACTATGGATCAACCAGTGTCATTGCATTTGTGCTCTTTTTACTAACAACAACCAGAGTCATTGCATGTGTGTTCTCTTCAGAGACCACACATGGATCCACCAATGTCATTGCATGTGTGTTCTTTTTACTAACATCAACTGGAGTCATTTCATGACTATTATTTTCACATACCACATATGGATCCACCAGTGTCATTGAAATGTGTGTTGTCTTCAGAGACCACACATGGATCCACAAGTGTCATTGCATGTGTTCTTTTTACTAACAACAACTGGAGTCATTGCATGTGTGTTCTTTTCACAATCCACCAATGGATCCAGAGGTGTCATTGCATGTGTGCTCTTTTTACTAACAACAGACAGAGTCATTGCATGTGTGTTCTCTTCAGAGACCACACATGGATCCACCAGTGTCATTGCATATGTGTTCTTTTTACTAACAACAACTAGAGTCATTTCATGACTATTCTTTTCACAATCCACCTATGGATCCACTAGTGTCATTGCATGTGTGCTCTTTTTACAAACAAAAACCAGAGTCATTGCATGTGTGTTCTTTTCAAATACCACATATGGATCCACCAGTGTCATTGCATGTGTGTTCTTTTCACAATCTACCTATTGATCCACCAGTGTCATTGCATGTGTGCTCTTTTTACTAACAACAACGAGAGTCATTCCATGTGTGTTCTCTTCAGAGACCACACATGGATCCACCAGTGTCATTGCATGTGTGTTCTTTTTACTAACAACAACTAGAGTCATTTCATGTGTGTTCTTTTCACATACCACATATGGATCCACCAGTGTCATTGGCATGTGTGTTCTTTTCACAATCCCACTATGGATCAACCTGTGTCATTGCATTTGTGCTCTTTTTACTAACAACAACCAGAGTCATTGCATGTGTGTTCTCTTCAGAGACCACACATGCATACACCAATGTCATTGCATGTGTGTTCTTTTTACTAACATCAACTAGAGTCATTTCATGACTATTCTTTTCACATACCACATATGGATCCACCAGTGTCATTGAAATGTGTGTTGTCTTTAGAGACCACACATGGATCCACCAGTGTCATTGCATGTGTGTTCTTTTTACTTACAACAACTGGAGTCATTGCATGTGTGTTCTTTTCACAATCCACCTATGGATCCACCAATGTCATTCAATGTGTGCTCTTTTTACTAACAACAGACAGAGTCATTGCATGTGTGTTCTCTTCAGAGACCACACATGGATCCACCAGTGTCATTGCATATGTTTTCTTTTTACTAACAACAATTGGAGTCATTTCATGACTATTCTTTTCACAATCCACCTATGGATCCACTAGTGTCATTGCATGTGTGCTCTTTTTACAAACAACAACCAGAGTCATTGCAGATGTGTTCTTTTCAAATACCACATATGGATCCACCAGTGTCATTGCATGTGTGCTCTTTTTACTAACAACAACCAGAGTCATTCCATGTGTGTTCTCTTCAGAGACCACACATGGATCCACCAGTGTCATTGCATATGTGTTCTTTTTACTAACAACAACTGGAGTCATTTCATGACTATTCTTTTCACAATCCACCTATGGATCCACTAGTGTCATTGCATGTGTGCTCTTTTTACAAACAACAACCTGAGTCATTGCATGTGTGTTCTTTTCACAATCCACCTATTGATCCACCAGTGTCATTGCATGTGTGCTCTTTTTACTAACAACAACCAGAGTCATTCCATGTGTGTTCTCTTCAGAGACCACACATGGATCCACTAGTGTCATTGCATGTGTTTACTTTTTACTAACAACAACTAGAGTCATTTCATGTGTGTTCTTTTCACATACCACATATGGATCCACCAGTGTCATTGGCATGTGTGTTCTTTTCACAATCCCCCTATGGATCAACCTGTGTCATTGCATTTGTGCTCTTTTTACTAACAACAACCAGAGTCATTGCATGTGTGTTCTCTTCAGAGACCACACATGGATCCACCAATGTCATTGCATGTGTGTTCTTTTTACTAACATCAACTGGAGTCATTTCATGACTATTCTTTTCACATACCACATATGGATCCACCAGTGTCATTGAAATGTGTGTTGTCGTCAGAGACCACACATGGATCCACCAATGTCATTGCATGTGTGTTCTTTTTACTAACAACAACTAGAGTCGTTGCATGTGTGTTCTTTTCACAATCCACCTATGGATCCACCAGTGTCATTGCATGTGTGCTCTTTTTACTAACAACAGACAGAGTCATTGCATGTGTGTTCTCTTCAGAGACCACATATGGATCCACCAGTGTCATTGCATATGTGTTCTTTTTACTAACAACAACTGGAGTCATTTCATGACTATTCTTTTCACAATCCACCTATGGATCCACTAGTGTCATTGCATGTGTGCTCTTTTTACAAACAACAACCAGAGTCATTGCATGTGTGTTCTTTTCAAATACCACATATGGATCCACCAGTGTCATTGCATGTGTGTTCTTTTCACAATCCACTTATGGATCCACCAATGGCATTGCATGTGTGCTCTTTTTACTAACAACAACCAGAGTCATTGCATGTATGTTCTCTTCAGAGGCCACACATGGATCCACCTGTGTCATTACATGTGTGTTCTTTTACTAACAACAACTGGAGTAATTTCATGTGTGTTCTTTTCACATACCACATATGGATCCACCAGTGTCATTGGCATGTGTGTTCTTTTCACAATCCACCTATGGATCCACCAGTCTCATTGCATTTGTGCTCTTTTTACTAACAACAACCAGAGTCATTGCATGTGTGTTCTCTTCAGAGACCACACATGGATCCACAAACGTCATTGCATGTGTGTTCTTTTTAATAACATCAACTGGAGTCATTTCATGACTATTCTTTTCACATACCACATATGGATCCACTAGTGTCATTGCATGTGTGTTCTTTTCACAATCCAGCTATGGATCCACTAGTGTCATTGCATGTGTGCTCTTTTTACAAACAACAACCAGAGTCATTGCATGTGTGTTCTTTTCAAATACCACATATGGATCCACCAGTGTCATTGCATGTGTGTTCTTTTCACAATCCACCTAGTGATCCACCAGTGTCATTGCATGTGTGCTCTTTTTACTAACAACAACCAAAGTCATTGCATGTGTGTTCTCTTCAGAGACCACACATGGATCCACCAGTGTCATTGCATGTGTGTTCTTTTTACTAACAACAACTAGATTCATTTCATGTGTGTTCTTTTCACATACCACATATGGATCCACCAGTGTCATTGGCATGTGTGTTCTTTTCACAATCCCCCTATGGATTAACCAGTGTCATTGCATTTGTGCTCTTTTTACTAACAACAACCAGAGTCATTGCATGTGTGTTCTCTCCAGAGACCACACATGGATCCACCAATGTCATTGCATGTTTGTTCTTTTTACTAACATCAACTGGAGTCATTTCATGACTATTCTTTTCACATACCACATATGGATCCACTAGTGTCATTGAAATGTGTGTTGTCTTCAGAGACCACACATGGATCCACCAGTGTCATTGCATGTGTGTTCTTTTCACAATCCACCTATGGATCCACCAGTGTCATTGCATGTGTGCTCTTTTTACTAACAACAGAAAGAGTCATTGCATGTGTGTTCTCTTCAGAGACCACACATGGATCCACCAGTGTGATTGCATATGTGTTCTTTTTACTAACAACAACTGGAGTCGTTTCATGACTATTCTTTTCACATACCACATATGGATCCACCAGTGTCATTGAAATGTGTGTTCTCTTCAGAGACCACACATGGATCCACCAGTGTCATTGCATTGGTGTTCTTTTTACTAACAACAATTGGAGTCATTGCACGTGTGTTCTTTTCACAATCCACCTATGGATCCACCAGTGCCATTGCATGTGTGCTCTTTTTACTAACAACAGCCAGAGTAATTGCATGTGTGTTCTCTTCAGAGACCACACATGGATCCACCAGTGTCATTGCATGTGTGTTCTTTTTACTAACAACAACTAGAGTCATTTCATCACTATTCTTTTCACATACCACATATGGATCCACCAGTGTCATTGAAATGTGTGCTCTTGTTACTAACAACAGCCAGAGTCATTGCATGTGTGTTCTCTTTAGAGACCAAACATGGATCCACTAGTGTCATTGCATGTGTGTTCTTTTTACTAACAGCAACTAGAGTCATTGCATGCGTGTTCTTTTCACATACCACATATGGATCCACCAGTGTCATTGCATGTGTGTTCTTTTCACAATCCACCTATGGATCCACCAGTGTCATTGCATGTGTGCTCTTTTTCTAACAACGAGAGTCATTGAATGTGTGTTCTTTTCACATACCACATATGGATCCACCAGTGTCATTGCATGTGTGCTCTTTTTACTAACAACAACCGGAGTCATTGCATGTGTGTTCTTTTCACATACCACATATGGATCCACTAGTGTCATTGCATGTTTGTTCTTTTCACAATCCACTTATGGATACACCAGTGTCATTGCATGCGTGCTCCTTTTACTAACAACAACCAGAGCCATTGCATGTATGTTCTCTTTATAGACCACACATGGATCCACCAGTGTCATTACATGTGTGTTCTTTTTACTAACAACAACTGGAGTAATTTCATGTGTGTTCTTTTCACATACCACATATGGATCCACCAGTGTCATTGGCATGTGTGTTCTTTTCACAATCCAGCTATGGATCCACCAGTGTCATTGAATTTGTGCTCTTTTTACTAACAACAACCAGAGTCATTGCATGTGTGTTCTCTTCAGAGACCACACACGGATCCACCAAGGTCATTGCATGTGTGTTCTTTTTACTAACATCAACTGGAGTCATTTCATGACTATTCTTTTCACATACCACATATGGATCCACCAGTGTCATTGCATGTGTGTTCTTTTCACAATCCACCTATAGATCCACTAGTGTCATTGCATGTGTGCTCTTTTTACAAACAACAACCAGAGTCATGGCATGTGTGTTCTTTTCAAATACCACATATGGATCCACCAGTGTCATTGCATGTGTGTTTTTTTCACAATCCACCTATTGATCCACCAGTGTCATTGCATGTGTGCTCTTTTTACTAACAACAACCAGAGTAATTGCATGTGTGTTCTCTTCGATCCACCAGTGTCATTGCATGTGTGTTCTTTTTACTAACAACAACTAGAGTCATTTCATGTGTGTCCTTTTCACATACCACATATGGATCCACCAGTGTCATTGGCATGTGTGTTCTTTTCACAATCCCCCTATGGATCAACCAGTGTCATTGCATTTGTGCTCTTTTTACTAACAACAACCAGAGTCATTGCATGTGTGTTCTCTTCAGAGACCACACATGGATCCACCAATGTCATTGCATGTGTGTTCTTTTTACTAACATCAACTAGAGTCATTTCATGACTATTCTTTTCACATACCACATATGGATCCACCAGTGTCATTGAAATGTGTGTTGTCTTCAGAGACCACAAATGGATCCACCAGTGTCATTGCATGTGTGTTCTTTTTACTAACAACAACTAGAGTCATTGCATGTGTGTTCTTTTCACAATCCACCTATGGATCCACCAGTGTCATTGCATGTGTGCTCTTTTTACTAACAACAGACAGAGTCATTGCATGTGTGTTCTCTTCAGAGACCACACATGGATCCACCAGTGTCATTGCATATGTGTTCTTTTTACTAACAGCAACTAGAGTCATTTCAAGACTATTCTTTTCACAATCCACCTATGGATCCACTAGTGTCATTGCATGTGTGCTCTTTTTACAAACAACAACCAGAGTCATTGCATGTGTGTTCTTTTCAAATACCACATATGGATCCACCAGTGTCATTGCATGTGTGTTCTTTTCACAATCCACCTAGTGATCCACCAGTTTCATTGCATGTGTGCTCTTTTTACTAACAACAACCAAAGTCATTGCATGTGTGTTCTCTTCAGAGACCACACATGGATCCACCAGTGTCATTGCATGTGTGTTCTTTTTACTAACAACAACTAGATTCATTTCATGTGTGTTCTTTTCACATACCACATATGGATCCACCAGTGTCATTGGCATGTGTGTTCTTTTCACAATCCCCCTATGGATTAACCAGTGTCATTGCATTTGTGCTCTTTTTACTAACAACAACCAGAGTCATTGCATGTGTGTTCTCTCCAGAGACCACACATGGATCCACCAATATCATTGCATGTGTGTTCTTTTTACTAACAACAACTAGAGTCATTTCATCACTATTCTTTTCACATACCACATATGGATCCACCAGTGTCATTGAAATGTGTGTTGTCTTCAGAGACCACACATGGATCCACCAGTGTCATTGCATGTGTGTTCTTTTTACTAACAACAACTGGAGTCATTGCTTGTGTGTTCTTTTCACAATCCACCTATGGATCCACTAGTGTCATTGCATGTGTGCTCTTTTTACTAACAACAGAAAGAGTCATTGCATGTGTGTTCTCTTCAGAGACCACACATGGATCCACCAGTGTGATTGCATATGTGTTCTTTTTACTAACAACAACTGGAGTCATTTCATGACTATTCTTTTCACATACCACATATGGATCCACCAGTGTCATTGAAATGTGTGTTCTCTTCAGAGACCACACATGGATCCACCAGTGTCATTGCATTGGTGTTCTTTTTACTAACAACAATTGGAGTCATTGCACGTGTGTTCTTTTCACAATCCACCTATGGATCCACCAGTGCCATTGCATGTGTGCTCTTTTTACTAACAACAGCCAGAGTAATTGCATGTGTGTTCTCTTCAGAGACCACACATGGATCCACCAGTGTCATTGCATGTGTGTTCTTTTTACTAACAACAACTAGAGTCATTTCATCACTATTCTTTTCACATACCACATATGGATCCACCAGTGTCATTGAAATGTGTGCTCTTGTTACTAACAACAGCCAGAGTCATTGCATGTGTGTTCTCTTTAGAGACCAAACATGGATCCACTAGTGTCATTGCATGTGTGTTCTTTTTACTAACAGCAACTAGAGTCATTGCATGCGTGTTCTTTTCACATACCACATATGGATCCACCAGTGTCATTGCATGTGTGTTCTTTTCACAATCCACCTATGGATCCACCAGTGTCATTGCATGTGTGCTCTTTTTCTAACAACAACGAGAGTCATTGAATGTGTGTTCTTTTCACATACCACATATGGATCCACCAGTGTCATTGCATGTGTGCTCTTTTTACTAACAACAACCGGAGTCATTGCATGTGTGTTCTTTTCACATACCACATATGGATCCACTAGTGTCATTGCATGTTTGTTCTTTTCACAATCCACTTATGGATACACCAGTGTCATTGCATGTGTGCTCCTTTTACTAACAACAACCAGAGCCATTGCATGTATGTTCTCTTTATAGACCACACATGGATCCACCAGTGTCATTACATTTGTGTTCTTTTTACTAACAACAACTGGAGTAATTTCATGTGTGTTCTTTTCACATACCACATATGGATCCACCAGTGTCATTGGCATGTGTGTTCTTTTCACAATCCAGCTATGGATCCACCAGTGTCATTGAATTTGTGCTCTTTTTACTAACAACAACCAGAGTCATTGCATGTGTGTTCTCTTCAGAGACCACACATGGATCCACCAAGGTCATTGCATGTGTGTTCTTTTTACTAACATCAATTGGAGTCATTTCATGACTATTCTTTTCACATACCACATATGGATCCACCAGTGTCATTGCATGTGTGTTCTTTTCACAATCCACCTATAGATCCACTAGTGTCATTGCATGTGTGCTCTTTTTACAAACAACAACCAGAGTCATGGCATGTGTGTT
Organism: Avena insularis; assembly: GCA_023614405.1. NCBI lineage: Eukaryota > Viridiplantae > Streptophyta > Magnoliopsida > Poales > Poaceae > Avena > Avena insularis. The sequence goes on along the minus strand of JAJUPC010000527.1, from coordinate 27,878 downwards.
CTTTTCAAATACCACATATGGATCCACCAGTGTCATTGCATGTGTGTTTTTTTCACAATCCACCTATTGATCCACCAGTGTCATTGCATGTGTGCTCTTTTTACTAACAACAACCAGAGTAATTGCATGTGTGTTCTCTTCAGAGACAACACTTGGATCTACAAGTGTCATTGCATGTGTGTTCTTTTTACTAACAACAACGGGAGTCATTTCATGTGTGTCCTTTTCACATACCACATATGGATCCACCAGTGTCATTGGCATGTGTGTTCTTTTCACAATCCCCCTATGGATCAACCAGTGTCATTGCATTTGTGCTCTTTTTACTAACAACAACTAGAGTCATTGCATGTGTGTTCTCTTCAGAGACCACACATGGATCCACCAATGTCATTGCATGTGTGTTCTTTTTACTAACATCAACTAGAGTCATTTCATGACTATTCTTTTCACATACCACATATGGATCCACCAGTGTCATTGAAATGTGTGTTGTCTTCAGAGACCACAAATGGATCCACCAGTGTCATTGCATGTGTGTTCTTTTTACTAACAACAACTAGAGTCATTGCATGTGTGTTCTTTTCACAATCCACCTATGGATCCACCAGTGTCATTGCATGTGTGCTCTTTTTACTAACAACAGACAGAGTCATTGCATGTGTGTTCTCTTCAGAGACCACACATGGATACACCAGTGTCATTGCATATGTGTTCTTTTTACTAACAGCAACTAGAGTCATTTCAAGACTATTCTTTTCACAATCCACCTATGGATCCACTAGTGTCATTGCATGTGTGCTCTTTTTACAAACAACAACCAGAGTCATTGCATGTGTGTTCTTTTCAAATACCACATATGGATCCACCAGTGTCATTGCATGTGTGTTCTTTTCACAATCCACCTAGTGATCCACCAGTTTCATTGCATGTGTGCTCTTTTTACTAACAACAACCAAAGTCATTGCATGTGTGTTCTCTTCAGAGACCACACATGGATCCACCAGTGTCATTGCATGTGTGTTCTTTTTACTAACAACAACTAGATTCATTTCATGTGTGTTCTTTTCACATACCACATATGGATCCACCAGTGTCATTGGCATGTGTGTTCTTTTCACAATCCCCCTATGGATTAACCAGTGTCATTGCATTTGTGCTCTTTTTACTAACAACAACCAGAGTCATTGCATGTGTGTTCTCTCCAGAGACCACACATGGATCCACCAATGTCATTGCATGTGTGTTCTTTTTACTAACAACAACTAGAGTCATTTCATCACTATTCTTTTCACATACCACATATGGATCCACTAGTGTCATTGAAATGTGTGTTGTCTTCAGAGACCACACATGGATCCACCAGTGTCATTGCATGTGTGTTCTTTTTACTAACAACAACTGGAGTCATTGCTTGTGTGTTCTTTTCACAATCCACCTATGGATCCACCAGTGTCATTGCATGTGTGCTCTTTTTACTAACAACAGAAAGAGTCATTGCATGTGTGTTCTCTTCAGAGACCACACATGGATCCACCAGTGTGATTGCATATGTGTTCTTTTTACTAACAACAACTGGAGTCATTTCATGACTATTCTTTTCACATACCACATATGGATCCACCAGTGTTATTGAAATGTGTGTTCTCTTCAGAGACCACACATGGATCCACCAGTGTAATTGCATTGGTGTTCTTTTTACTAACAACAATTGGAGTCATTGCACGTGTGTTCTTTTCACAATCCACCTATGGATCCACCAGTGCCATTGCATGTGTGCTCTTTTTACTAACAACAGCCAGAGTAATTGCATGTGTGTTCTCTTCAGAGACCACACATGGATCCTGATGTCATTGCATGTGTGTTCTTTTTACTAACAACAACTAGAGTCATTTCATCACTATTCTTTTCACATACCACATATGGATCCACCAGTGTCATTGAAATGTGTGCTCTTGTTACTAACAACAGCCAGAGTCATTGCATGTGTGTTCTCTTTAGAGACCAGACATGGAAACACTAGTGTCATTGCATGTGTGTTCTTTTTACTAACAGCAACTAGAGTCATTGCATGCGTGTTCTTTTCACATACCACATATGGATCCACCAGTGTCATTGCATGTGTGTTCTTTTCACAATCCACCTATGGATCCACCAGTGTCATTGCCTGTGTGCTCTTTTTCTAACAACAACGAGAGTCATTGAATGTGTGTTCTTTTCACATACCACATATGGATCCACCAGTGTCATTGCATGTGTGCTCTTTTTACTAACAACAACCGGAGTCATTGCATGTGTGTTCTTTTCACATACCACATATGGATCCACTAGTGTCATTGCATGTTCTTCTTTTCACAATCCACTTATGGATACACCAGTGTCATTGCATGTGTGCTCCTTTTACTAACAACAACCAGAGCCATTGCATGTATGTTCTCTTTATAGACCACACATGGATCCACCAGTGTCATTACATTTGTGTTCTTTTTACTAACAACAACTGGAGTAATTTCATGTGTGTTCTTTTCACATACCACATATGGATCCACCAGTGTCATTGGCATGTGTGTTCTTTTCACAATCCAGCTATGGATCCACCAGTGTCATTGAATTTGTGCTCTTTTTACTAACAACAACCAGAGTCATTGCATGTGTGTTCTCTTCAGAGACCACACATGGATGCACCAAGGTCATTGCATGTGTGTTCTTTTTACTAACATCAACTGGAGTCATTTCATGACTATTCTTTTCACATACCACATATGGATCCACCAGTGTCATTGCATGTGTGTTCTTTTCACAATCCACCTATAGATCCACTAGTGTCATTGCATGTGTGCTCTTTTTACAAACAACAACCAGAGTCATGGCATGTGTGTTCTTTTCAAATACCACATATGGATCCACCAGTGTCATTGCATGTGTGTTTTTTTCACAATCCACCTATTGATCCACCAGTGTCATTGCATGTGTGCTCTTTTTACTAACAACAACCAGAGTAATTGCATGTGTGTTCTCTTCAGAGACCACACATGGATCCACCAGTGTCATTGCATGTGTGTTCTTTTTACTAACAACAACTAGAGTCATTTCATGTGTGTCCTTTTCACATACCACATATGGATCCACCAGTGTCATTGGCATGTGTGTTCTTTTCACAATCCCCCTATGGATCAACCAGTGTCATTGCATTTGTGCTCTTTTTACTAACAACAACTAGAGTCATTGCATGTGTGTTCTCTTCAGAGACCACACATCGATCCACCAATGTCATTGCATGTGTGTTCTTTTTACTAACATCAACTAGAGTCATTTCATGACTATTCTTTTCACATACCACATATGGATCCACCAGTGTCATTGAAATGTGTGTTGTCTTCAGAGACCACACATGGATCCACCAGTGTCATTGCATGTGTGTTCTTTTTACTAACAACAACTAGAGTCATTGCATGTGTGTTCTTTTCACAATCCACCTATGGATCCACCAGTGTCATTGCATGTGTGCTCTTTTTACTAACAACAGACAGAGTCATTGCATGTGTGTTCTCTTCAGAGACCACACATGGATCCACCAGTGTCATTGCATATCTGTTCTTTTTACTAACAGCAACTAGAGTCATTTCAAGACTATTCTTTTCACAATCCACCTATGGATCCACTAGTGTGATTGCATGTGTGCTCTTTTTACAAACAACAACCAGAGTCATTGCATGTGTGTTCTTTTCAAATACCACATATGGATCCTCCAGTGTCATTGCATGTGTGTTCTTTTCACAATCCACTTATGGATCCACCAGTGGCATTGAATGTGTGCTCTTTTTACTAACAACAACCAGAGTCATTGCATGTATGTTCTCTTCAGAGGCCACACATGGATCCACTAGTGTCATTACATGTGTGTTCTTTTACTAACAACAACTGGAGTAATTTCATGTGTGTTCTTTTCACATACCACATATGGATCCACCAGTGTCATTGGCATGTGTGTTCTTTTCACAATCCACCTATGGATCCACCAGTGTCATTGCATTTGTGCTCTTTTTACTAACAACAACCAGAGTCATTGCATGTGTGTTCTCTCCAGAGACCACACATGGATCCACCAATGTCATTGCATGTGTGTTCTTTTTACTAACAACAACTAGAGTCATTTCATCACTATTCTTTTCACATACCACATATGGATCCACTAGTGTCATTGAAATGTGTGTTGTCTTCAGAGACCACACATGGATCCACCAGTGTCATTGCATGTGTGTTCTTTTTACTAACAACAACTGGAGTCATTGCTTGTGTGTTCTTTTCACAATCCACCTATGGATCCACCAGTGTCATTGCATGTGTGCTCTTTTTACTAACAACAGAAAGAGTCATTGCATGTGTGTTCTTTTCAGAGACCACACATGGATCCACCAGTGTGATTGCATATGTGTTCTTTTTACTAACAACAACTGGAGTCATTTCATGACTATTCTTTTCACATACCACATATGGATCCACCAGTGTCATTGAAATGTGTGTTCTCTTCAGAGACCACACATGGATCCACCAGTGTCATTGCATTGGTGTTCTTTTTACTAACAACAATTGGAGTCATTGCACGTGTGTTCTTTTCACAATCCACCTATGGATCCACCAGTGCCATTGCATGTGTGCTCTTTTTACTAACAACAGCCAGAGTAATTGCATGTGTGTTCTCTTCAGAGACCACACATGGATCCACCAGTGTCATTGCATGTGTGTTCTTTTTACTAACAACAACTAGAGTCATTTCATCACTATTCTTTTCACATACCACATATGGATCCACCAGTGTCATTGAAATGTGTGCTCTTGTTACTAACAACAGCCAGAGTCATTGCATGTGTGTTCTCTTTAGAGACCAGACATGGATCCACTAGTGTCATTGCATGTGTGTTCTTTTTACTAACAGCAACTAGAGTCATTGCATGCGTGTTCTTTTCACATACCACATATGGATCCACCAGTGTCATTGCATGTGTGTTCTTTTTACAATCCACCTATGGATCCACCAGTGTCATTGCCTGTGTGCTCTTTTTCTAACAACAACGAGAGTCATTGAATGTGTGTTCTTTTCACATACCACATATGGATCCACCAGTGTCATTGCATGTGTGCTCTTTTTACTAATAACAACCGGAGTCATTGCATGTGTGTTCTTTTCACATACCACATATGGATCCACTAGTGTCATTGCATGTTCTTCTTTTCACAATCCACTTATGGATACACCAGTGTCATTGCATGTGTGCTCCTTTTACTAACAACAACCAGAGCCATTGCATGTATGTTCTCTTTATAGACCACACATGGATCCACCAGTGTCATTACATTTGTGTTCTTTTTACTAACAACAACTGGAGTAATTTCATGTGTGTTCTTTTCACATACCACATATGGATCCACCAGTGTCATTGGCATGTGTGTTCTTTTCACAATCCAGCTATGGATCCACCAGTGTCATTGAATTTGTGCTCTTTTTACTAACAACAACCAGAGTCATTGCATGTGTGTTCTCTTCAGAGACCACACATGGATGCACCAAGGTCATTGCATGTGTGTTCTTTTTACTAACATCAACTGGAGTCATTTCATGACTATTCTTTTCACATACCACATATGGATCCACCAGTGTCATTGCATGTGTGTTCTTTTCACAATCCACCTATAGATCCACTAGTGTCATTGCATGTGTGCTCTTTTTACAAACAACAACCAGAGTCATGGCATGTGTGTTCTTTTCAAATACCACATATGGATCCACCAGTGTCATTGCATGTGTGTTTTTTTCACAATCCACCTATTGATCCACCAGTGTCATTGCATGTGTGCTCTTTTTACTAACAACAACCAGAGTAATTGCATGTGTGTTCTCTTCAGAGACCACACATGGATCCACCAGTGTCATTGCATGTGTGTTCTTTTTACTAACAACAACTAGAGTCATTTCATGTGTGTCCTTTTCACATACCACATATGGATCCACCAGTGTCATTGGCATGTGTGTTCTTTTCACAATCCCCCTATGGATCAACCAGTGTCATTGCATTTGTGCTCTTTTTACTAACAACAACTAGAGTCATTGCATGTGTGTTCTCTTCAGAGACCACACATCGATCCACCAATGTCATTGCATGTGTGTTCTTTTTACTAACATCAACTAGAGTCATTTCATGACTATTCTTTTCACATACCACATATGGATCCACCAGTGTCATTGAAATGTGTGTTGTCTTCAGAGACCACAAATGGATCCACCAGTGTCATTGCATGTGTGTTCTTTTTACTAACAACAACTAGAGTCATTGCATGTGTGTTCTTTTCACAATCCACCTATGGATCCACCAGTGTCATTGCATGTGTGCTCTTTTTACTAACAACAGACAGAGTCATTGCATGTGTGTTCTCTTCAGAGACCACACATGGATCCACCAGTGTCATTGCATATCTGTTCTTTTTACTAACAGCAACTAGAGTCATTTCAAGACTATTCTTTTCACAATCCACCTATGGATCCACTAGTGTGATTGCATGTGTGCTCTTTTTACAAACAACAACCAGAGTCATTGCATGTGTGTTCTTTTCAAATACCACATATGGATCCTCCAGTGTCATTGCATGTGTGTTCTTTTCACAATCCACTTATGGATCCACCAGTGGCATTGAATGTGTGCTCTTTTTACTAACAACAACCAGAGTCATTGCATGTATGTTCTCTTCAGAGGCCACACATGGATCCACTAGTGTCATTACATGTGTGTTCTTTTACTAACAACAACTGGAGTAATTTCATGTGTGTTCTTTTCACATACCACATATGGATCCACAAGTGTCATTGGCATGTGTGTTCTTTTCACAATCCACCTATGGATCCACCAGTGTCATTGCATTTGTGCTCTTTTTACTAACAACAACCAGAGTCATTGCATGTGTGTTCTCTTCAGAGACCACACATGGATCCACCAATGTCATTGCATGTGTGTTCTTTTTACTAACAACAACTAGAGTCATTTCATCACTATTCTTTTCACATACCACATATGGATCCACCAGTGTCATTGAAATGTGTGCTCTTGTTACTAACAACAGCCAGAGTCATTGCATGTGTGTTCTCTTTAGAGACCAAACATGGATCCACTAGTGTCATTGCATGTGTGTTCTTTTTACTAACAGCAACTAGAGTCATTGCATGCGTGTTCTTTTCACATACCACATATGGATCCACCAGTGTCATTGCATGTGTGTTCTTTTCACAATCCACCTAAGGATCCACCAGTGTCATTGCATGTGTGCTCTTTTTCTAACAACAACGAGAGTCATTGAATGTGTGTTCTTTTCACATACCACATATGGATCCACCAGTGTCATTGCATGTGTCCTCTTTTTACTAACAACAACCGGATTCATTGCATGTGTGTTCTTTTCACATACCACATGTGAATCCACTAGTGTCATTGCATGTTTGTTATTTTCACAATCCACTTATGGATCCACCAGTGTCATTGCATGTGTGCTCCTTTTACTAACAACAACCAGAGCCATTGCATGTATGTTCTCTTTATAGACCACACATGGATCCACCAGTGTCATTACATGTGTGTTCTTTTTACTAACAACAACTGGAGTAATTTCATGTGTGTTCTTTTCACATACCACATATGGATCCACCAGTGTCATTGGCATGTGTGTTCTTTTCACAATCCAGCTATGGATCCACCAGTGTCATTGAATTTGTGCTCTTTTTACTAACAACAACCAGAGTCATTGCATGTGTGTTCTCTTCAGAGACCACACATGGATCCACCAAGGTCATTGCATGTGTGTTCTTTTTACTAACATCAACTGGAGTCATTTCATGACTATTCTTTTCGCATACCACATATGGATCCAGCAGTGTCATTGCATGTGTGTTCTTTTCACAATCCACCTATAGATCCACTAGTGTCATTGCATGTGTGCTCTTTTTACAAACAACAACCAGAGTCATGGCATGTGTGTTCTTTTCAAATACCACATATGGATCCACCAGTGTCATTGCATGTGTGTTTTTTTCACAATCCACCTATTGATCCACCAGTGTCATTGCATGTGTGCTCTTTTTACTAACAACAACCAGAGTAATTGCATGTGTGTTCTCTTCAGAGACCACACATGGATCCACCAGTGTCATTGCATGTGTGTTCTTTTTACTAACAACAACTAGAGTCATTTCATGTGTGTCCTTTTCACATATCACATATGGATCCACCAGTGTCATTGGCATGTGTGTTCTTTTCACAATCCCCCTATGGATCAACCAGTGTCATTGCATTTGTGCTCTTTTTACTAACAACAACCAGAGTCATTGCATGTGTGTTCTCTTCAGAGACCACACATGGATCCACCAATGTCATTGCATGTGTGTTCTTTTTACTAACATCAACTAGAGTCATTTCATGACTATTCTTTTCACATACCACATATGGATCCACCAGTGTCATTGAAATGTGTGTTGTCTTCAGAGACCACAAATGGATCCACCAGTATCATTGCATGTGTGTTCTTTTTACTAACAACAACTAGAGTCATTGCATGTGTGTTCTTTTCACAATCCACCTATGGATCCACCAGTGTCATTGCATGTGTGCTCTTTTTACTAACAACAGACAGAGTCATTGCATGTGTGTTCTCTTCAGAGACCACACATGGATCCACCAGTGTCATTGCATATATGTTCTTTTTACTAACAGCAACTAGAGTCATTTCAAGACTATTCTTTTCACAATCCACCTATGGATCCACTAGTGTCATTGCATGTGTGCTCTTTTTACAAACAACAACCAGAGTCATTGCATGTGTGTTCTTTTCAAATACCACATATGGATCCTCCAGTGTCATTGCATGTGTGTTCTTTTCACAATCCACCTATTGATCCATCAGTGGCATTGTATGTGTGCTCTTTTTACTAACAACAACCAGAGTCATTGCATGTATGTTCTCTTCAGAGGCCACACATGGATCCACTAGTGTCATTACATGTGTGTTCTTTTACTAACAACAACTAGAGTCATTTCATGTGTGTTCTTTTCACATACCACATATGGATCCACCAGTGTCATTGGCATGTGTGTTCTTTTCACAATCCACCTATGGATCCACCAGTGTCATTGCATTTGTGCTCTTTTTACTAACAACAACCAGAGTCATTGCATATGTGTTCTCTTCAGAGACCACACATGGATCCACCAGTGTCATTGCATGTGTGTTCTTTTTACTAACATCAACTGGAGTCATTTCATGACTATTCTTTTCACATACCACATATGGATCCACCAGTGTCATTGAAATGTGTGCTCTTGTTACTAACAACAGCCAGAGTCATTGCATGTGTGTTCTCTTTAGAGACCAAACATGGATCCACTAGTGTTATTCCATGTGTGTTCTTTTTACTAACAGCAACTAGAGTCATTGCATGTGTGTTCTTTTCACATACCACATATGGATCCACCAGTGTCATTGCATGTGTGTTCTTTTCACAATCCACCTATGGATCCACCAGTGTCATTGCATGTGTGCTCTTTTTCTAACAACAACGAGAGTCATTGAATGTGTGTTCTTTTCACATACCACATATGGATCCACCAGTGTCATTGCATGTGTGCTCTTTCTACTAACAACAACCAGAGTCATTGCATGTGTGTTCTTTTCACATACCACACATGGATCCACCAGTGTCATTGCATGTTTGTTCTTTTCACAATCCACTTATGGATCCACCAGTGTCATTGCATGTGTGCTCTTTTTACTAACAACAACCAGAGTCATTGCATGTATGTTCTCTTTATAGACCACACATGGATCCACCAGTGTCATTACATGTGTGTTCTTTTTACTAACAACAAATGGAGTAATTTCATGTGTGTTCTTTTCACATACCACATATGGATCCACCAGTGTCATTGGCATGTGTGTTCTTTTCACAGTCCAGCTATGGATCCACTAGTGTCATTGCATTTGTGCTCTTTTTACTAACAACAACCAGAGTCATTGCATGTGTGTTCTCTTCAGAGACCACACATGGATCCACCAATGTCATTGCATGTGTGTTCTTTTTACTAACATCAACTGGAGTCATTTCATGACTATTCTTTTCACATACCACATATGGATCCACTAATGTCATTGCATGTGTGTTCTTTTCACAATCCACCTATAGATCCACTAGTGTCATTGCATGTGTGCTCTTTTTACAAACAACAACCAGAGTCATTGCATGTGTGTTCTTTTCAAATACCACATATGGATCCACTAGTGTCATTGCATGTGTGTTCTTTTCACAATCCACCTATTGATCCACCAGTGTCATTGCATGTGTGCTCTTTTTACTAACAACAACCAGAGTCATTGCATGTGTGTTCTCTTCAGAGACCACACATGGATCCACCAGTGTCATTGCATGTGTGTTCTTTTTACTAACAACAACTAGTCATTTCATGTGTGTTCTTTTCACATACCACATATGGATCCACCAGTGTCATTGGCATGTGTGTTCTTTTCACAATCCCCCTATGGATCAACCAGTGTCATTACATTTGTGCTCTTTTTACTAACAACAACCAGAGTCATTGCATGTGTGTTCTCTTCAGAGACCACACATGGATCCACCAATGTCATTGCATGTGTGTTCTTTTTACTAACATCAACTGGAGTCATTTCATGACTATTCTTTTCACATACCACATATGGATCCACAAGTGTCATTGAAATGTGTGTTGTCTTCAGAGACCACACATGGATCCACTAGTGTCATTGCATGTGTGTTCTTTTTACTAACAACAACTAGAGTCATTGCATGTGTGTTCTTTTCACAATCCACCTATGGATCCACCAGTGTCATTGCATGTGTGCTCTTTTTACTAACAATAGACAGAGTCATTGCATGTGTGTTCTCTTCAGAGACCACACATGGATCCACCAGTGTCATTGCATATGTGTTCTTTTTACTAACAGCAACTAGAGTTATTTCATGACTATTCTTTTCACAATCCACCTATGGATCCACTAGTGTCATTGCATGTGTGCTCTTTTTACAAACAACAACCAGAGTCATTGCATGTGTGTTCTTTTCAAATACCACATATGGATCCACCAGTGTCATTGCGTGTGTGTTCTTTTCACAATCCACTTATGGATCCACTAGTGTCATTGCATGTGTGCTCTTTTTACTAACAACAACCAGAGTCATTGCATGTATGTTCTCTTCAGAGACCACACATGGATCCACCAGTGTCATTACATGTGTGTTCTTTTTACTAACAACAACTGGAGTAATTTCATGTGTATCCTTTTCACATACCACATATGGATCCTCCAGTGTCATTGGCATGTGTGTTCTTTTCACAATCCACCTATGGATCCACCAGTGTCATTGCATTTGTGCTCTTTTTACTAACAACAACCAGAGTCATTGCATGTGTGTTCTCTTCAGTGACCACACATGGATCCACCAATGTCATTGCAAGTGTGTTCTTTTTACTAACATCAACTGGAGTCATTTCATGACTATTCTTTTCACATACCACATATGGATCCACTAGTGTCATTGCATGTGTGTTCTTTTCACAATCCACCTATGGATCCACTAGTGTCATTGCATGTGTGCTCTTTTTACAAACAACAACCAGAGTCATTGCATGTGTGTTCTTTTCAAATACCACATATGGATCCACCAGTGTCATTGCATGTGTGTTCTTTTCACAATCCACCTACTGATCCACCAGTGTCATTGCATGTGTGCTCTTTTTATTAACAACAACCAGAGTCATTGCATGTGTGTTCTCTTCAGAGACCACACATGGATCCACCAGTGTCATTGCATGTGTGTTCTTTTTACTAACAACAACTAGAGGCATTTCATGTGTGTTCTTTTCACATACCACATATGGATCCACAAGTGTCATTGGCATGTGTGTTCTTTTCACAATCCCCCTATGGATCAACCAGTGTCATTGCATTTGTGCTCTTTTTACTAATAGCAACCAGAGTCATTGCATGTGTGTTCTCTTCAGAGACCACACATGGATCCACCAATGTTATTGCATGTCTGTTCTTTTTACTAACATCAACTAGAGTCATTTCATGACTATTCTTTTCACATACCACATATGGATCCACCAGTGTCATTGAAATGTGTGTTGTCTTCAGAGACCACACATGGATCCACCAGTGTCATTGCATGTGTGTTCTTTTTACTAACAACAACTGGAGTCATTGCATGTGTGTTATTTTCACAATCCACCTATGGATCCACAAGTGTCATTGCATGTGTGCTCTTTTTACTAACAACAGACAGAGTCATTGCATGTGTGTTCTCTTCAGAGACCACACATGGATCCACCAGTGTCATTGCATATGTGTTCTTTTTACTAACAACAACTGGAGTCATTTCATGACTATTCTTTTCACAATCCACCCATGGATCCACTAGTGTCATTGCATGTGTGCTCTTTTTACAAACAACAACCAGAGTCATTGCATGTGTGTTCTTTTCAAATACCACATATGGATCCACCAGTGTCATTGCATGTGTGTTCTTTTCACAATCCACCTATTGATCCACCAGTGTCATTGCATGTGTGCTCTTTTTACTAACAACAACCAGAGTCATTCCATGTGTGTTCTCTTCAGAGACCACACATGGATCCACTAGTGTCATTGCATGTGTGTTCTTTTTACTAACAACAACTAGAGTCATTTCATGTGTGTTCTTTTCACATACCACATATGGATCCACCAGTTTCATTGGCATGTGTGTTCTTTTCACAATCCCCCTATGGATCAACCTGTGTCATTGCATGTGTGCTCTTTTTACTAACAACAACCAGAGTCATTGCATGTGTGTTCTCTTCAGACACCACACATGGATCCACCAATGTCATTGCATGTGTGTTCTTTTTACTAACATCAACTGGAGTCATTTCATGACTATTCTTTTCACATACCACATATGGATCCACCAGTGTCATTGAAATGTGTGTTGTCTTCAGAGACCACACATGGATCCACCAGTGTCATTGCATATGTGTTCTTTTTACTAACAACAACTGGAGTCATTTCATGACTATTCTTTTCACAATCCAGATATGGATCCACTAGTGTCATTGCATGTGTCCTCTTTTTACAAACAACAACCAGAGTCATTGCATGTGTGTTCTTTTCAAATACCACATATGGATCCACCAGTGTCATTGCATGTGTGTTCTTTTCACAATCCACCTATTGATCCACCAGTGTCATTGCATGTGTGCTCTTTTTACTAACAACAACCAGAGTCATTCCATGTGTGTTCTCTTCAGAGACCACACATGGATCCACTAGTGTCATTGCATGTGTGTTCTTTTTACTAACAACAACTAGAGTCATTTCATGTGTGTTCTTTTCACATACCACATATGGATCCACCAGTGTCATTGGCATGTGTGTTCCTTTCACAATCCCCCTATGGATCAACCTGTGTCATCGCATCTGTGCTCTTTTTACTAACAACAACCAGAGTCATTGCATGTGTGTTCTCTTTAGACACCACACATGGATCCACCAATGTCATTGCATGTGTGTTCTTTTTACTAACATCAACTGGAGTCATTTCATGACTATTCTTTTCATATACCACATATGGATCCACCAGTGTCATTGAAATGTGTGTTGTCTTCAGAGACCACACATGGATCCACCAGTGTCATTGCATGTGTGTTCTTTTTACTAACAACAACTGGAGTCGTTGCATGTGTGTTCTTTCCACAATCCACCTATGGATCCACCAGTGTCATTGCATGTGTGCTCTTTTTACTAACAACAGACAGAGTCATTGCATGTGTGTTCTCTTCAGAGACCACACATGGATCCACCAGTGTCATTGCATATGTGTTCTTTTTACTAACAACAACAGGAGTCATTTCATGACTATTCTTTTCACAATCCACCTATGGATCCACTAGTGTCATTGCATGTGTGCTCTTTTTACAAACATCAACCAGAGTCATTGCATGTGTGTTGTTTTCAAATACCACATATGGATCCACCAGTGTCATTGCATGTGTGTTCTTTTCACAATCCACTTATGGATCCACTAGTGGCATTGCATGTGTGCTCTTTTTACTAACAACAACCAGAGTCATTGCATGTATGTTCTCTTTAGAGGCCACACATGGATCCACCAGTGTCATTACATGTGTGTTCTTTTACTAACAACAACTAGAGTAATTTCATGTGTGTTCTTTTCACATACCACATATGGATCCACCAGTGTCATTGGCATGTGTGTTCTTTTCACAATCCACCTATGGATCCACCAGTGTCAATGCATTTGTGCTCTTTTTACTAACAACAACCAGAGTCATTGCATGTGTGTTCTCTTCAGAGACCACACATGGATCCACCAATGTCATTGCATGTGTGTTCTTTTTACTAACATCAACTGGAGTCATTTCATGACTATTCTTTTCACAATCCAGCTATGGATCCACTAGTGTCATTGCATGTGTGCTCTTTTTACAAACAACAACCAGAGTCATTGCATGTGTGTTCTTTTCAAATACCACATATGGATCCACCAGTGTCATTGCATGTGTGTTCTTTTCACAATCCACCTATTGATCCACCAGTGTCATTGCATGTGTGCTCTTTTTACTAACAACAACCAGAGTCATTGCATGTGTGTTCTCTTCAGAGACCACACATGGATCCACCAGTGTCATTGCATGTGTGTTCTTTTTACTAACAACAACTAGAGTCATTTCATGTGTGTTCTTTTCACATACCACATACGGATCCACCAGTTTCATTGGCATGTGTGTTCTTTTCACAATCCCCCTAAGGATCAACCAATGTCATTGCATTTGTGCTCTTTTTACTAACAACAACCAGAGTCATTGCATGTATGTTCTCTTCAGAGACCACACATGGATCCACCAATGTCATTGCATGTGTGTTCTTTTTACTAACATCAACTGGAGTCATTTCATTACTATTCTTTTCACATACCACATATGGATCCACCAGTGTCATTGAAATGTGTGTTGTCTTCAGAGACCACACATGGATCCACCAGTGTCATTGAATGTGTGTTCTTTTAACTAACAATAACTAGAGTCATTGCATGTGTGTTCTTTTCACAATCCACCTATGGATCCACCAGTGTCATTGCATGTGTGCTCTTTTTACTAACAATAGACAGAGTCATTGCATGTGTGTTCTCTTCAGAGACCACACATGGATCCACCAGTGTCATTGCATATGTGTTCTTTTTACTAACAGCAACTAGAGTCATTTCATGACTATTCTTTTCACAATCCACCTATGGATGCACTAGTGTCATTGCATGTGTGCTTTTTTTACAAACAACAACCAGAGTCATTGCATGTGTGTTCTTTTCAAATACCACATATGAATCCACCAGTGTCATTGCATGTGTGTTCTTTTCACAATCCACTTATGGATCCACCAGTGTCATTGCATGTGTGCTCTTTTTACTAACAACAACCAGAGCCATTGCATGTATGTTCTCTTCAGAGACCACACATGGATCCACTAGTGTCATTACATGTGTGTTCTTTTTACTAACAACAACTGGAGTAATTTCATGTGTATCCTTTTCACATACCACATATGGATCCACTAGTGTCATTATCATGTGTGTTCTTTTCACAATGCACCTATGGATCCACCAGTATCATTGCATTTGTGCTCTTTTTAATAACAACAACCAGAGTCATTGCATGTGTGTTCTCTTCAGTGACCACACATGGATCCACCAATGTCATTGCAAGTGTGTTCTTTTTACTAACATCAACTGGAGTCATTTCATGACTATTCTTTTCACATACCACATATGGATCCACTAGTGTCATTGCATGTCTGTTCTTTTCACAATCCACCTATGGATCCACTAGTGTCATTGCATGTGTGCTCTTTTTACAAACAACAACCAGAGTCATTGCATGTGTGTTCTTTTCAAATAACACATATGGATCCACTAGTGTCATTGGATGTGTGTTCTTTTCACAATCCACCTACTGATCCACCAGTGTCATTGCATGTGTGCTCTTTTTACTAACATCAACCAGAGTCATTGCATGTGTGTTCTCTTCAGAGACCACACATGGATCCACCAGTGTCATTGCATGTGTGTTCTTTTCACAATCCACCTATGGATCCACCAGTGTCATTGCATGTGTGCTCTTTTTACTAACAATATACAGAGTCATTGCATATGTGTTCTCTTCAGAGACCACACATGGATCCACCAGTGTCATTGCATATGTGTTCTTTTTACTAACAGCAACTAGAGTCATTTCATGACTATTCTTTTCACAATCCACCTATGGATGCACTAGTGTCATTGCATGTGTGCTCTTTTTACAAACAACAACCAGAGTCATTGCATGTGTGTTCTTTTCAAATACCACATACGGATCCACCAGTGTCATTGCATGTGTGTTCTTTTCACAATCCACTTATGGATCCACCAGTGTCATTGCATGTGTGCTCTTTTTACTAACAACAACCAGAGCCATTGCATGTATGTTCTCTTCAGAGACCACACATGGATCCACCAGTGTCATTACATGTGTGTTCTTTTTACTAACAACAACTGGAGTAATTTCATGTGTATCCTTTTCACATACCACATATGGATCCACTAGTGTCATTATCATGTGTGTTCTTTTTGACAATCCACCTATGTATCCACCAGTGTCATTGCATTTGTGCTCTTTTTACTAACAACAACCAGAGTCATTGCATGTGTGTTCTCTTCAGTGACCACACATGGATCCACCAATGTCATTGCAAGTGTGTTCTTTTTACTAACATCAACTGGAGTCATTTCATGACTATTCTTTTCACATACCACATATGGATCCACTAGCGTCATTGCATGTCTGTTATTTTCACATACCACATATAGATCCACTAGTGTCATTGCATGTGTGCTCTTTTTACAAACAACAACCAGAGTTATTGCATGTGTGTTCTTTTCAAATACCACATATGGATCCACCAGTGTCATTGCATGTGTGTTCTTTTCACAACCCAACTATGGATCCACCAGTGTCATTGCATGTGTGCTCTTTTTACAAACAACAACCAGAGTCATTGCATGTGTGTTCTTTTCAAATACCACATATGGATCCACCAGTGTCATTGCATGTGTGTTCTTTTCACAATCCACCTACTGATCCACCAGTGTCATTGCATGTGTGCTCTTTTTACTAACATCAACCAGAGTCATTGGATGTGTGTTCTCTTCAGAGACCACACATGGATCCACCAGTGTCATTGCATGTGTGTTCTTTTTACTAACAACAACTAGAGTCATTTCATGTGTGTTCTTTTCACATACCACATATTGATCAACCAGTGTCATTGGCATGTGTGTTCTTTTCACTATCCCCCTATGGATCAACCAGTGTCATTGCATTTGTGCTCTTTTTACTAATAACAACCAGAGTCATTGCATGTGTGTTCTCTTCAGAGACCACACATGGATCCACCAATGTTATTGCATGTGTGTTCTTTTTACTAACATCAACTGGAGTCATTTCATGACTATTCTTTTCACATACCACATATGGATCCACCAGTGTCATTGAAATGTGTGTTGTCTTCAGAGACCACACATGGATCCACCAGTGTCATTGCATGTGTGTTCTTTTTACTAACAACAACTAGAGTCATTGCATGCGTGTTATTTTCACAATCCACCTATGGATCCACCAGTGTCATTGCATGTGTGCTCTTTTTACTAACAACAGACAGAGTCATTGCATGTGTGTTCTCTTCAGAGACCACACATGGATCCACCAGTGTCATTGCATATGTGTTCTTTTTACTAACAACAACTGGAGTCATCTCATGACTATTCTTTTCACATACCACATATGGATCCACCAGTGTCATTGAAATGTGTGGTCTTTTTATTAACAACAGCCAGAGTCATTGCATGTGTGTTCTCTTTAGAGACCAAACATGGATCCACTAGTGTCATTGCATGTGTGTTCTTTTTACTAACAACAACGAGAGTCATTGCATGTGTGTTCTTTTCACATACCACATATGGATCCACCAGTGTCATTTCATGTGTGTTCTTTTCACAATCCACCTATGGATCCACCAGTGTCATTGCATGTGTGCTCTTTTTACTAACAACAACGAGAGTCATTGCATGTGTGTTCTTTTCACAGACCACATATGGATCCACCAGTGTCATTGCATGTGTGCTCTTTTTACTAACAACAACCAGAGTCATTGCATGTGTGTTCTTTGCACATACCACATATGGATCCACCAGTGTCATTGCATGTGTGTTCTTTTCACAATTCACCTATGGATCCACCAGTGTCATAGCATGTGTGCTCTTTTTACTAACAACAACTAGAGTGATTGCATGTGTGTTCTCTTCAGAGACCACACATGGATCCACAAGTGTCATTGCATGTGTGTTCTTTTTACTAACAACAACTGGAGTCATTTCATGTGTGTTCTTTTCACATACCACATATGGATCCACCAGTGTCATTGGCATGTCTGTTCTTTTCACAATCCACCTATGGATTCACCAGTGTCATTGCATCTGTGCTCTTTTTACTAACAACAACCAGAGTGATTGCATGTGTGTTCTCTTCAGAGACCACACATGGATCCACTAGTGTCATTGCATGTGTGTTCTTTTTACTAATAACATATGTAGTCATTTCATGTGTGTTCTTTTCACATAAGACATATGGATCCACCAGTGTCATTGAAATGTGTGTTCTTTTAACAATCCACCTATGGATCCACCAGTGTCATTTCATGTGTGTTCTTTTTACTAACAACAGAAAGAGTCATTTCATGTGTGTTCTTTTTACTAACAACAACTGGAGTCATTTCATGACTATTCTTTTCACATACCACATATGGATCCACCAGTGTCATTGCAATTTGTTTTCTCTTTAGAGACCACACATGGATCCACAAGTGTCATTGCATGTGTGTTATTTTTACTAACAACAACTATAGTCATTCCATGTGTGTTCTTTTCACAATCCACCTATGGATCCACCAGTGTCATTGCATGTGTGCTCTTTTTACTAACAACAGCCAGAGTCATTGCATGTGCGTTCTCTTCAGACACCACAAATGGATCCACTAGTGTCATTGCATGTGTGTTCTTTTTACTAACAACAACTAGAGTCATTTCATGACTATTCTTTTCACATACCACATATGGATCCACCAGTGTCATTGAAATGTGTGTTTTTTACTAACAACAGCTAGAGTCATTGCATGTGTGTTCTCTTTAGAGACCACATATGGATCCACTAGTGTCATTGCATGTCTGTTCTTTTTACTAAAAACAACCAAAGTGATTGCATGTGTGTTCTTTTCACATACCACATATGGATCCACCAGTGTCATTGCATGTGTGCTCTTTTCACAATCCACCTATGGATCCACCAGTGTCATTGCATGTGTGCACTTTTTACTAACAACAACCAGAGTCATTGCATGTGTGTTCTCTTTAGAGACCACACATGGATCCACCTGTGTCATTGCACGTGTGTTCTTTTTACTAACAACAACTGGAGTCATTTCATGTGTGTTCTTTTCACATACCACATATGGATCCACCAGTGTCATTGGCATGTATGTTCTTTTCACAATCCACCTATGGATCCAACAGTTTCATTGCATGTGTGCTCTTTTTACTAACAACAACCAGAGTCATTGCATGTGTGTTCTCTTCAGGGACCACACATGAATCCACCAATGTTATTGCATGTGTGTTCTTTTTACTAACAACAACTAGAGTCATTTCATGACTATTCTTTTCACATACCACATATGGATCCACCAGTGTCATTGATATGTGTGTTCTCTTTAGAGACCACCCATGGATCGACCAGTGTCATTGCATGTGTCTTCTTTTTACTAACAACAACTGGAGTCATTGCTTGTGTGTTCTTTTCACAATCCACCTATGGATCCACCCGTGTCATTTCATGTGTGCTCTTGTTAATAACAACAGCCAGAGTCATTGCATGTGTTTTCTCTTTAGAGACCACACATGGATCCACCAGTGTCATTGCATGTGTGTTCTTTTTACTAACAACAACTGGAGTCATTTCATGACTATTCTTTTCACATACCACATGTGGATCCACCAGTGTCATTGAAATGTGTGTTCTTTTTACTAACAACAGCCAAAGTCATTGCACGTGTGTTCTCTTTAGAGACCACACATGGATCCACCAGTGTCATTGCATGTGTGTTCTTTTTACTAACAACAACCAGAGTCATTGCATGTGTGTTGTTTTCACATACCACATATGGATCCACCAGTGTCATTGCATGTGTGTTCTTTTCACCATCTACCTATGGATCCACCAGTGTCATTGCATGTGTGCTCTTTTTACTAACAACAACCAGAGTCATTACATGTGTGTTCTCTTCAGAGACCACACATGGATCCACCCGTGTCATTGCATGTGTGTTGTTTTTACTAACAACAATTGGAGTCATTTCATGTGTGTTCTTTTCACATACCACATATGGATCCACCAGTGTCATTGAAATGTGTGTTCTCTTCAGAGACCAGATATGGATCCATCGGTGTCATTGCATGTGTGTTCTTTTTACTAACAACAATGTAGCACCCCGGTAAAACCACTACTAGAAAATCAAAACCCCGATCTTTTTCGGATCTTTTGTTTGCCTAGAAACTATTTACAGAGGCCTTTTAAAAATAAAATAAATAAAAATGTTTTGACTGGGGAGGCAGCCACTAGTCAGGCCCGAGGCCCAACCAGCAGCCAGCCTACAACCCAGATAAAACAAAACCCTAACCCTATCTTAGACCAAACCCTAGCTACCCAGACCACACCCCTGCCACCGCCATGACGCACACGCACACGTGCGACGCAGCAAGCAAGCCGGTCCTCACCCACCGCACCGACCGACGTGCGATGCAACGCATGCAACACGCTGCACGCTGCACGTCTGCGCGGACAAGCCCCAACCCGCGCGCGTCGCGACCACCACCTCGCCACCGTACACCCAGCTCCACCCTGACCGACAACCGCCCGCCTTGGGATCTCCGCTCGTGAGCTTGGCCCCACCTCCAGGCCCACCCCGACACGACATCGTGATCCCCTACCCCCACTCTCGATCGACCCGCTTGACCCTACTGTGTCCCCGCACGCGTTTCCTCCTCCCGTCTCTCTCCTTGCGACCCAGTAGCGCCGCTGCCGCCTGCAAGATCCCGGCCGCCCCTGTCACCTCCCTTCGCGAGCGCCGCCAAGAGATTTGTCGATGCTCCTTCTGCTCGCGGCCTCTATCGCTGGAGCCTGGCCCCGCGTGCCCCTCCTCTCCGTCGCTTCTTCTTGCTCGTCGAGAAGCCGCCGCCGTGGCCGCCCTCCTCTACAGCATGCCGCCTGGCCTCCCTCCGCTCCTCCCGTCCGCTAGGTTGTCGACCGCCTCGCCAGCCACCTCCGCAAGCACCGCCACTCTCTGTTCTCGGCCTGCTGAGCCCCGCGCTGCCGCCACGGACGTCCTCCTCATCACCCGCCGAGTCCCGCGCAGTGCTGCCGCGGCCCTACCTCGTGCTCTACACCGTCGCCGCCCCCGCAGGCCTCGGTTGTCGTTGACCTCACCTCGGCTCGTGTCGTCCTTTGCGCCTCTCCTTCCAGGCGTCCTCGCCAGCAAGCTCTGCCACAGCCGGAGCCGCTCCGCGTGGCCTCGACGCCAGAGGGATCCTGCGAGCCCGCTTCACCGAGCCCGCGTCGTGCGACCTTGTGCGAGCTCTCCTCTACCCTGCCTTCATCCGCCACAGCCAAGGACCACCTCCTCGCCTAGCCAGCATGTGCCGCTGTTTCCCCTTGACCACGCTCATCCAATGCAGGCACCATGACCTTGAGGTCGTCCGCCGAGTGTCCTGCCGTGTCGTGAGTTCAAGCCCCTGCTGTGCTACCTGCTCCTCTGTTCAAGCCGCGTATGTGACTCCTCAATGCTGCCCTGCTCTGTTCGTTGCTCTGCAGGTCCTCACCGAGATGGAGCGATCCCTTTCATCTGTTTGTGTAGTAGGGCACCTAGACCAACGTGAGATTGGTGAACATTTTTACCTAAAAACGTGTCATCATCACCAAGTCCAAGATCTACGAGCCGTGTCTGTACACCCGAGATGCTGCCGCGGAGATTTTGCCAAGATCTTTGAACACAACCGAAGGCAGGTTCTCCGACACCAGAACCGAAGACGCCAAGACCCCGGGTACCCCAACACAGAATCCGAAGCCCCGACCCGAAGCCGAGATCGAACCCCAGAACCCCAAGATCTTCGATCCGAGAATTGCGACCCCTACCTATCCCGTCCCTATTTTATAATGACATATATTTGTTGCATATTAAATTGTTCATACTTAGATGAATATTGTGGGTGCTTGGGGATATTTTGATGATTCACCTAAATTAAATATGGAGCGCATATGTGGGTTATTCCTGTCTATTAACGCCTCCATTTAAATTGTGTAGCGAACCGATGCCATGGTTTGCCTTGTTAGGAAAACATTTAAATTGCGGGGTAGCTAAACAACATGAACCTCCTAATTAATTATCGGGACTCTGGTTCCGCTTAATATTGCCTAATTGCACCGCATCTTTGCCATGTCATGCATCATATCATAAACATGCTGATTCTTCTGTCGTAGTATTAAATATTGCATCCGGCGTTTCTTTTAGTGTTTTGTCCTTCGCGGATTAGGCCGTTGAGTGGATGCGAGTATCGACAAGTTCTTCGGATATGAACCTTCGGCAGTGTTTCCTAGGCGAGCATTCTCCCCCTTTCTACCTATTTAGCATTTACATTCTTTACTTCCTCCTGTTGATCTATGGCTATCCGTGTTGCGATGCTTTAATTTCCGTGCACCCTTTATATTCCTTGCAGCCTCTATATTGCCTTGGACACATCCTATTGCATGTTGTTTGATAGATAGTCGGCTTTGCGAGTCGTAGTTGCTTGCTCAGTGCTGCTTCGCGTTGTTGTCGCTCCACTGTTGTTGGAAGGTTGCCACATGTTTAATGGTGGAGATGATCATGACTTCAAATACAACTTGATTAAAATGCTGGGAATAGTTATAACTAATGCAGAGGCATCGGTGGGTAGTAGCAAATATTTGGTTTTTAACCGCTCACTTGTGTCCCATAGGCCCCGAGTACTTGATACCTATTCCTTGACTATCGCACTATCCGCATGTGGGACCATGAATCCCCTTAGCCAGAGCTTGATTCATTTCTTATTTCTTGGGGCCACAAAGTAGTTTGGGGCTTTATTACTATCCTGTATTATGCCATGCTTTACTGCTGTATTTACGATTGTGCGTGGAGCACCTGTACTGTTTTAGAACATGGAATGTTTTCGCGGTATCGACAAGCCCAGTCACACTTTTGGGTTCCCAGTCGTTTACAGCCATTATCACAAACCCTAGGTCCGTCTCGGAGCTGGCCAACTTCGTTGCGGGTAGCTTAGTTGGGTGGCCCCCTGAAATATTTTATGAATCTTGCAATTGCTTTGTCGTGAAAGCCTCGTTGGGTTTTATTTGGTTTTTCCGAGGTGGATATTTCTGAAAGCCGTGTCCGAGGTTATGGACAACTTGGAGCACAGTATCTCGATCATAGACAAGCATAACTAAAGTAGTGCTATAAATTTAACTTTTACATGTCTAGTAATCAGTTTCACTACAACGGAATGAGTAAATAAAAGTGCCAACAACTGGTGAATTGGGGTGCATCATGTCATATTATAACTGCCTAGTAAGTATTGCAACTATAATGGAATGGTTAACTAAAACTTCCCACTACTTATGCTATCAGGATGACTCATGCTATCTATATCTGACTAGTAAGTGCTGCAACTATAATGGAATGAATAAAACTGCCAACTGTGTGAGTTCCTCGGTTTGACTTCCTCTTTTGGTCTCGAGGGGGAATACCAGGATGGGTATGATTGGTGTTAGTATAAGGTTGGTTCCGAATAGGTCTTTCTTATCTCTCTCTAATATCCGACATTTTATCGAGTCTCTATAGGTTGTTTAGTGCATGCTTCGCTGCCGCTTCAGTCCACCATACCTATGTAGGTGAGAGCCGCTGAATTCTAGCCTCGCCGTGCACTAGCCTCAGTAGTGACCGCTCCCTTTTTCCTTTGCCCTTTGTCGGCACCCCTTTTGTTTTAGCATGTATAAGTTCGACGTCGTTAGCAGGGTTACCCTTCCGGCTTGTCCTGGGCAGGGTTATAGACGCCATTTGTTATTCTTCAGGGCTCTTAGCCCCATTTGCTTCTTATCCATACTCGGATGTTGTATCGTTTTCAAGGTGATTTGGATCTTTGTATTGTATATCTGTATTCTTGACTCATGGAGTCATTGTTGTATATATATGTGCTGTGGGTTCCATCGTGAACTATTGTGTAATGGTATTACTTTGTTTTCCACCCGCACGCAAGCGCCTGGTGGGAGTCCTTGAATCGTTTCTATGCGGGTTTGGCGGGAAGCGCTGAAATCTACATAGGGCCGATTCGAGGGTGTTACAAACAACTGGAGTCATTGCATGTGTGTTCTTTTCACATATCACATATGGATCCACCAGTGTCATTGAAATGTGTGTTCTCTTCAGAGACCACACATGGATCCACCAATGTCATTGCATGTGTGCTCTTTTTACTAACAACAACCAGAGTCAATGCATGTGTGTTATTTTTACTAACACCAACCAGAGTCATTGCATGTGTGTTCTCTTCAGAGACCACACATGGATCCACCAGTGTCATTGCATGTGTGTTCTTTTTCCTAACAACAACTGGAGTCATTGCATGTGTGTTCTTTTCACATACCACATATGGATCCACCAGTGTCATTGAAACGTGTGTTCTCTTCAGAGACCACACATGGATCCACCAGTGTCATTGCATGTGTGTTCTTTTTAATAACAACAACTAGAGTCATTGCATGTGTGTTCTTTTCGCATAGCACATATGGATCCACTAGTGTCATTGAAATGTGTGTTCTCTTTAGAGACCACACATGGATCCACCAGTGTCATTGCATGTGTGATCTTTTTACTAACAACAACCAGAGTCATTGCATGTGTGTTCTTTTTACATACCACATATGCATCCACCAGTGTCATTGCATGTGTGTTCTTTTCACAATCCACCTATGGATCCACCAGTGTCATTGCATGTGTGCTCTTTTTACTAACAACAACCAGAGTCATTGCATGTGTGTTCTCTTTAGAGACCACACATGGATCCACCAGTGTCATTGCATGTGTGTTGTTTTTACTAACAACAACTGGAGTCATTTCATGACTATTATTTTCACATACCACATATGGATCCACCGGTGTTATTGAAATGTGTGTTCTCTTTAGAGACAACACATGGATCCACCAGTGTCATTGCATGTGTGTTCTTTTTACTAACAACAACTGGAGTCATCGCCTCTATGTTCTTTTCACAATCCATATATGGATCTACCAGTGTCATTGCATGTGTGTTCTTTTCGCAATCCACCTATGGATCCACTAGTGTCATTGCATGTGTGCTCTTTTAACAATCCACCTATGGATCCACCGGTGTCATTGAAATGTGTGCTCTTTTTACTAACAAAGGCCAGAGTCATTGCATGTGTGTTCTCTTCATAGACCACACATGGATCCACCATTGTCATTAAATGTGTGTTCTTTTTTCTAACAAGAACTGGAGTCATTTCATGGCTATTCTTTTCACATACCACATATGGATCCACTAGTGTTATTGAAATGTGTGTTCTTCGCATTAACCACAACTAGAGTCACTGGATGTGTGTTCTCTTCAGAGACCACACATGGATCCACCAGTGTCATTGCATGTGTGTTCTTTTTTACTAACAACAACTAGAGTCATTTCATGACTATTATTTTCACATACCACTTATGGATCCACCAGTGTCATTGAAATGTGTGTTCTCTTCAGAGACCACACATGGATCCTCTAGTGTTATTGCATTTGTGTTGTTTTTACTAACAACAACCAGAGTCATTGCATGTGTGTTCTTTTCAGATACCACATATGGATACACCAGTGTCATGGCATGTGTGTTCTTTTCACAATCCACCTATGGATCCACCAGTGTCATTGCATGTGTGTTCTTTTTACTAACAACAACTTGAGTCATTGCATGTGTGTTCTCTTCAGAGACCACACATGGATCCACTAGTGTCATTGCATGTGTGTTCTTTTCACAATCCACCTATGGATCCACCAGTGTCATTGCATGTGTGTTCTTTTCACAATCCACCTATGGATCCACTAGTGTCATTGCATGTGTGCTCTTTTCACAATCCACCTATGGATCCACCGGTGTCATTGAAATATGTGCTCTTTTTACTAACAACAGCTAGAGTCATTACATGTGTGTTCTCTTCAGAGACCACACATGGATCCACCAGTGTCATTGCATGTGTGTTACAACAACTGGAGTCATTTCGTGACTGTTCTTTTCACATACCACATATGGATCCACCAGTTTCATTGAAATGTGTGCTCTTTTTACTAATAATAGCCAGAGTCATTGCATGTGTGTTGTCATCACCCAGATTTTTAATCCCAGATGCCTATTATGCCATACATTGCAATCCCAGGATTACCATTTTTGCGAGACATAACAGATTGGATATCACAGTACATCATCCATTACAAACCATAAATAAGTTCTTACACAAATGAGGATCTCATGATCCAGTCTTAGTACAATCAAGTAGCAGAATAAATAGCGTAGCGGTTGGGTTGTTCAGAGTCACATGCAATGCTGACGATGGAAGATAGTCCTAGTTATCATAGCCATCCTGCTGTCCTTCATCTTGGTAATCCCCTTCATAGTCTGGCCACAGGAATAACCAGGGACAAAAGCCATGAGTACTCTTTAAGTACTCGCAAACTACCACTAACAAGTAAGATAGTTCTAGTAGAAATGCTAAACTCTAAGTTCAACTACAAAGTTAAGTTTGAAACCTAAGCTAAGTTCGGAAACAAAGAAAGATAAAACAAGGTTCTAGAATGACTTAAGTTGGGAAGCTAGTGTCATAGTCACAACCCTGTTGTGGTCAAGTCAAGATTCCTCATTCATTTCATAAGTCATTTTGAAAATATCTGACAACGAAATAGTATGGCCATCTAATCTGTCCATAATCATGACGCGCTATTGAATAGTTTGACACTCTCCAGAGGTGGTACACTTTCACCACAAGATTCGATACATCTGTCAGGGGTAACCCTGAATCATCATACTTAGTATGCAGATAATCAAACATAACCTTCCCTTTACACACCCTAGTATAAGCACCTCTCCTATGAGCATGGCCTCCCAACCATGACCATCTGTCATCTTGGGCACTGCATAGGTGGACAACATTGAGAGGTAGCCTCAGCTCAAACCTCTCCCGCGAGGGAACTAATACTAATGCATATAAACTTTCGGCTAAGCCTTACCCAATTTAGGTATTATGGTTGTACGGTAAAATTGGAATGGTATCACATTCGAATCCAACCATCAATTTTTGTAGAAGGGCTAAGGCTCATGCCTCAACATTTTCATCATCATAAACCATTTGTGTTTCTCAACACATGTCAAAACATCTCAATAGAATGACTCATCATTCCAAGGTTTTCACAATTCATTTTCACCAAGTGTTCCCATCTAAAGTGAATCAAGTTTTGAGTTTTGTTCCAACTACTAAGTTAAGAGTGTTCAGTAAAGTGGGATGCTAATGTCAATCTCATGCCATAGAATTACATCTAAGTCTAACTA
>JAJUPC010000526.1:0-231448 GCA_023614405.1 Avena insularis | reverse complement strand
GTGTGTTCTTTTCCACAAACCACATATGGATCAACCAGTGGTCATTGCATCTGTGTTCTTTCCACAAACCACATATGGATCAACCAGAATCATTGCATGTGTGTTCTTTCCACAAACCACATATGGATCCATTTGAGTAATTGCATGTTTGTTCTTATACTAAAACCACAAACCAGCACTAGAGTCATTGCATGTGTGTTCTTTTCCACAAACCACACATGCATCCACTAGACTCATTGCATGTGTTTTCTTTTCCACAAACAACTTATGGATCAACTAGTGGTCATTGCATGTGTGTTCTTTTCACAAACTACATGTGGACCCACTAGAGTCATTGTATGTGTGTTCTTATAATAAAACTAGCACTAGAGTCATTGCATGTGTCTTCTTTTCCACAAACCACTTATGGATCCATTAGAGTCATTGCATGTGTGTTATTTCCACAAACCACACATGGATCAACCAATAGAGTCCTTGCATGTGTGTTCTTTCAACAAACCACACATGGATCAACTAGTGATCATTCCATGTGTGTTCTTTTCCACAAACCACAGATGGATCAAGCAGTGTCATTGCATGTGTGTTCTTTCCACAAACCACATATGGATCAACCAGTGGTCATTGCATGTGTGTTCTTTTCCACAAACCATAGATGGATCAACCAGTGGTCATTGCATGTGTGTTCTTTCCACAAACCACACATGGATCCACTAGACTCGTTGCATGTGTGTTCTTTTCCACAAAACACACATGGATCAACCTGTGGTCATTGCATGTGTGTTCTTTCCACAAACCACATATGGATCAATTAGAGTCATTGCATGTGTGTTGTTTCCACAAACCACATATGGATCCATTTGAGTAATTGCATGTTTGTTCTTATACGAAAACCATAAACCAGCACTAGAGTCATTGCATGTGTGTTCTTTTCCACAAACCACACATGGATCCACTAGACTTATTGCATGTGCGTTCTTTTCCACAAACAACTTATGGATCAACCAGTGGTCATTGCATGTGTGTTCTTTTCACAAACTACAAGTGGACCTACTAGATTCATTGAATGTGTGTTCTTATACTAAAACTAGCACTAGAGTCATTGCATTTGTTTTCTTTTCCATCAACCACCTATTGATCCATTAGAGTCATTGCATGTGTGTTATTTCCACAAACCACACATGGATCAACCAATAGAGTCATTGCATGTGTGTTATTTCCACAAACCACACATGGATCAACCACTAGAGTCATTGCATGTGTGTTCTTTCCACAAACCACACATGGATCAAGCAGTGTCATTGCATGTGTGTTCTTTCCACAAACCACATATGGATCAACCAGTTGTCATTGCATGCGTGTTTTTTTCCACAAACCACATATGAATCAACCAGTGATCATTGCATGTGTGTTCTTTCCACAAACCACACATGGATCAACCAGTGGTCATTGCATGTGCGTTCTTTTCCACAAACCACATATGTATCAACAAGTGGTCATTGCATGTGTGTTCTTTCCACAAACCACACATGGATCATCAGTGGTCATTGCATGTGTGTTCTTTTCCACAAACCACACATGGATCCACTAGACTCATTGCATGTGTGTTCTTTTCCACAAACCACATATGGATCAACCAGTGGTCATTGCATGTGTGTTCTTTCCAAAAACCACATATGGATCAACCAGAGTCATTGTATGTGTGTTATTTCCACAAACCACATATGGATCGATTTGAGTAATTGCATGTTTGTTCTTATACTAAAACCACAAACCAGCACTAGAGTCATTGCATGTGTGTTCTTTTCCACAAACCACACATGGATCCACTAGACTCATTGCATTTGTGTTCTTTTCCACAAACAACTTATGAATCAACCAGTGGTCATTGCATGTGTGTTCTTTTCACAAACTACATGTGGACCCACTAGAGTCATTGTATGTGTGTTCTTATACTAAAACTAACACTAGAGTCATTGCATGTGTGTTCTTTCCACAAACCACATATGGATCAACTAGTGGTCATTGCATGTGTGTTCTTTTCCACAAACCACACATGGATCAACCAGTGGTCATTGCATGTGTGTTCTTTCAACAAACCACACATGGATCAACCAGTGGTCATTGCATGTGTGTTCTTTTCCACAAACCACACTTGGATCAAGCAGTATCATTGCATGTGTGTTCTTTCCATAAACCACATATGGATCAACCAGTGGTCATTGTATATGTGTTCTTTTCATAAACCACATGTGAACCCACTCGAGTCATTGCATGTGTGTTCTTATACTAAAACCAACACTAGAGTCATTGCATGTGTCTTCCTGTCATGAACCACATTTGGATCAACCAGTGTCATTGCATGTGTGTTCTTTCCACGAACCACATATGGATCAACCAATGGCATTGTATGTGTGTTCTTTTCACAAACCACATATGGATCAACCAGTGTTCACTACATGTGTGTTCTTTCCACAAACCACTTATGGATCAATCAGTGGTCATTGCATGTGTGTTCTTTTCGACAAACCACATATGGATCCATATGTGTTCTTAAACTAAAACCAGCATTAGAGTCATTGCATGTGTGTTATTTCCACAAACCACATATGGATCAACCAGTGGTCATTACATGTGTGTTCTTTCCACAAACCACACATAGATCAACAAGTGGTCATTGCATGTGTGTTCTTTCCACAAACCACACATGGATCAACCAATGGTCATTGCATGTGTGTTCTTTTCCACAAACCACACATGGATTAAGTAGTGTCATTGCATGTGTGTTATTTCCACAAACCACATATGGATCAACCAGTGGTCATTGCATGTGTGTTCTTTTCACAAACCACATGTGAACCCACTAGAGTCATTGCATGTGTGTTCTTATACTAAAACCAACACTAGAGTCATTCCATGTGTGTTCTTTTCACAAACCACACATGGATCCACCACTATCATGGCATGTGTGTCCTTTCCACAAACCACACATGGATCAACCAGTGGTCATTGCATGTGTGTTCTTTTCCACAAACCACATGTGGATCAACCAGTGGTCATTGCATGTGTGTTCTTTCCACAAACCACATTTGGATCAACCAGAGTCATTGCATGTGTGTTCTTTCCACAAACCACATATGGATCCATTTGAGTAATTGCATGTTTGTTCTTATACTAAAACCACAAACCAGCACTAGAGTCATTGCATGTGTGTTCTTTTCCAGAAACCACACATGGATCCACTGGACTCATTGCATGTGTGTTCTTTTCCACAAACAACTTATGGATCAACCAGTGGTCATTGCATGTGTGTTCTTTTCACAAACTACATGTGGACCCACTAGAGTCATTCTATGTGTGTTCTTATAATAAAACTAGCACTAGAGTCATTGCATGTGTGTTCTTTTCCACAAACCACAGATGGATCAACCAGTGGCCATTGCATGTGTGTTCTTTCCACAAACCACACTTGGATCAACTAGTGGTCATTGCATGTGTGTTCTTTCCACAAACCACACATGGATGAACCACTAGAGTTATTGCATGTGTGTTCTTTTCCACAAACCACACATGGATCAAGTAGTGTCATTGCATGTGTGTTCTTTCCACAAACAAAATATGGATCAACCAGTGGTTATTGCATGTGTGTTCTTTTAACAAATCACATGTGAACCCACTAGAGTCATTGCATGTGTGTTCTTATACTAAAACCAACACTAGAGTCATTGCATGTGTGTTCTTTTCACAAACCACACATTGATCCACCACTGTCATTGCATGTGTGTTCTTTCCACAAACCACACATGGATCAACCAGTGGTCATTGCATGTGTGTTCTTTTCCACAAACCACATATGGATCAACCAGTGGTCATTGCATCTGTGTTCTTTCCACAAACCACATACGGATCAACCAGAATCATTGCATGTGTGTTGTTTACACAAACCACATATGGATCCATTTGAGTAATTGCATGTTTGTTCTTATACTAAAACCACAAACCAGCACTAGAGTCATTGCATGTGTGTTCTTTTCCACAAACCACACATGGATCCACTAGACTCATTGCATGTGTTTTCTTTTCCACAAACAACTTATGGATCAACCAGTGGTCATTGCATGTGTGTTCTTTTCACAAACTACATGTGTACCCACTAGAGTCATTGTATGTGTGTTCTTATAATCAAACTAGCACTAGAGTCATTGCATGTGTGTTCTTTTCCACAAACCACTTACGGATCCATTAGAGTCATTGCATGTGTGTTATTTCCACAAACCACACATGGATCAACCAATAGAGTCATTGCATGTGTGTTCTTTCAACAAACCACACATGGATCAACTAGTGGTCATTCCATGTGTGTTCTTTTCCACAAACCACAGATGGATCGAGCAGTGTCATTGCATGTGTGTTCTTTCCACAAACCACATATGGATCAACCAGTGGTCATTGCATGTGTGTTCTTTTCCACAAACCACATATGGATCAACCAGTGGTCATTGCATGTGTGTTCTTTCCACAAACCACACATGGATCAACCAGTGGTCATTGCATGTGTGTTCTTTTCCACAAACCACACATGGATCCACTAGACTCATTGCATGTGTGTTCTTTTCCACAAAACACACATGGATCAACCTGTGGTCATTGTTTGTGTGTTCTTTCCACTAACCACATATGGATCAACTAGAGTCATTGCATGTGTGTTGTTTCCACAAACCACATATGGATCCATTTGAGTAATTGCATGTTTGTCCTTATACGAAAACCATAAACTAGCACTAGAGTCATTGCATGTGTGTTCTTTTCCACAAACCACACATGGATCCACTAGACTTATTGCATGTGTGTTCTTTTCCACAAACAATTTATGGATCAACCAGTGGTCATTGCATGTGTGTTCTTTTCACAAACTACATGTGGACCTACTAGATTCATTGAATGCGTGTTCTTATACTAAAACTAGCACTAGAGTCATTGCATGTGTGTTCTTTTCCATAAACCACCTATTGATCCATTAGAGTCATTGCATGTGTGTTATTTCCACAAACCACACATGGATCAACCAATAGAGTCATTGCATGTGTGTTATTTCCACAAACCACACATGGATCAACCACTAGAGTCATTGCATGTGTGTTCTTTCCACAAACCACACATGGATCAAGCAGTGTCATTGCATGTACGTTCTTTCCACAAACCACATATGGATCAACCAGTTGCCATTGCATGCGTGTTCTTTTCCACAAACCACATATGAATCAACCAGTGGTCATTGCATGTGTGTTCTTTGCACAAACCACACATGGATCAACCAGTGGCCATTGCATGTGTGTTCTTTTCCACAAACCACACATGGATCCACTAGAATCATTGCATGTGTGTTCTTTTCCACAAACCACATATGGATCAACCAGTGGTCATTGCATGTCTGTTCTTTCCACAAACCACATATGGATCAACCAGAGTCATTGCATGTGTGTTCTTTCCATAAACCACATATGGATCTATTTGAGTAATTGCATGTTTGTTCTTATACTAAAACCACAAACCAGCAGTAGAGTCATTGCATGTGTGTTCTTTTCCACAAACCACACATGGATCCACTAGACTCACTGCATGTGTGTTCTTTTCCACAAACAACTTATGGATCAACCAGTGGTCATTGCATGTGTGTTCTTTTCACAAACTACATGTGGACCCACTAGAGTCATTGTATGTGTGTTCTTATACTAAAACTAGCACTAGAGTCATTGCATGTGTGTTCTTTTCCACAAACCACATATGGATCAACCAGTGGTCATTGCATGTGTGTTCTTTCCACAAACCACACATGGATCAACCAGTGGTCGTTGCATCTGTGTTCTATCCACAAACCACACATGGATCAACCACTAGTCATTGCATGTGTGTTCTTTTCCACAAACCACACATGGATCAAGTAGTGTCATTGCATGTGTGTTCTTTCCACAAACCACATATGGATCAACCAGTGGTCATTGCATGTGTGTTCTTTTCACAAACCACATGTGAACCCACTAGTCATTGCATGTGTGTTCTTATACTAAAACGAACACTAGAGTCATTGCATGTGTGTTCTTTTCACAAACCAACATGGATCCACCACTTTCATTGCATGTGTGTTCTTTCCACAAACAACACATGGATCGACCAGTGGTCATTGCATGCGTGTTCTTTTCCATAAACCACATATGGATCAACTAGAGTCATTGCATGTGTGTTCTTTCCACAAACCACATATGGATCCATTTGAGTAATTGCATGTTTGTTCTTATACTAAAACCACAAACCAGCACTAGAGTCATTGCATGGTGTTCTTTTCCACAAACCACACATGGATCCACTAGACTCATTACATGTGTGTTCTTTTCCACAAACAACTTATGGATCAACCAGTGGTCATTGCATGTGTGTTCTTTTCACAAACTACATGTGGACCCACTAGAGTCATTGTATGTGTGTTCTTATACTAAAACTAGCACTAGAGTCATTACATGTGTGTTCTTTCCACAAACCACACATGGATCAACCAGTGGTCATTGCATGTGTGTTCTTTTCCACAAACCACATATGGATCAACCAGTGGTCATTGCATGTGTGTTCTTTCCACAAACCACATATGGATCAACCAGAATCATTGCATGTGTGTTCTTTCCACAAACCACATATGGATCCATTTGAGTAATTGCATGTTTGTTCTTATACTAAAACCACAAACCAGCACTAGAGTCATTGCATGTGTGTTCTTTTCCACAAACCACACATGGATCCACTAGACTCATTGCATGTGTTTTCTTTTCCACAAACAACTTATGGATCAACCAGTGGTCATTGCATGTGTGTTCTTTTCACAAACCACAGATGGATCAAGCAGAATCATTGCATGTGTGTTCTTTCCACAAACCACATATGGATCCATTTGAGTAATTGCATGTTTGTTCTTATACTAAAACCACAAACCAGCACTAGAGTCATTGTATGTGTGTTCTTATACTAAAACTAGCACTAGAGTCATTGCATGTGTGTTCTTTTCCATAAACCACTAATGGATCCATTAGAGTCTTTGCATGTGTGTTATTCCACAAACCACACATGGATCAACCAATAGAGTCATTGCATGTGTGTTATTTCCACAAAGCACACATGGATCAACTACTAGAGTCATTGCGTGTGTGTTCTTTCCACAAACCACACATGGAACTACTAGAGTCATTGCATGTGTGTTCTTTCCACAAACCACATATGGATCAACCAGTGGTCATTGCATGTGTGTTCTTTTCCACAAACCACATATGGATCAACCAGTGGTCATTGCATGTGTGTTCTTTCCACAAACCACACATGGATCAACCAGTGGTGATTGCATGTGTGTTCGTTTCCACAAACGACACATGGATCCACTAGACTCATTGCATGTGTGTTCTTTTCCACAAACCACATATGGATCAACCAGTGGTCATTGCATGTGTGTTCTTTCCACAAACCACAGATGGATCAACCAGAATTATTGCATGTGTGTTCTTTCCAAAAACCACATATGGATCCATTTGAGTAATTGCATGTTTGTTCTTATACTAAAAGCACAAACCAGCACTAGAGTCATTGCATGTGTGTTCTTTTCCACAAACCACACATGGATCCACTAGACTCATTGCATGTGTGTTCTTTTCCACAAACTACTTATGGATCAACCAGTGGTCATTGCATGTGTGTTCTTTTCACAAACTACATGTGGACCCACTAGAGTCATTGTATGTGTGTTCTTATACTAAAACTAGCACTAGAGTCATCGCATGTGTGTTCTTTTCCATAAACCACTAATGGATCCATTAGAG
This sequence comes from Avena insularis, assembly GCA_023614405.1. NCBI lineage: Eukaryota > Viridiplantae > Streptophyta > Magnoliopsida > Poales > Poaceae > Avena > Avena insularis. The sequence continues at coordinate 223,595 of JAJUPC010000526.1, read as the reverse complement.
TCTTTGCATGTGTGTTATTCCACAAACCACACATGGATCAACCAATAGAGTCATTGCATGTGTGTTATTTCCACAAAGCACACATGGATCAACCACTAGAGTCATTGCATGTGTGTTCTTTCCACAAACCACACATGGATCAAGCAGTGTCATTGCATGTGTGTTCTTTCCACAAACCACATATGGATCAACCAGTGGTCATTGCATGTGTGTTCTTTTCCACAAACCACATATGGATCAACCAGTGGTCATTGCATGTGTGTTCTTTCCACAAACCACACATGGATCAACCAGTGGTGATTGCATGTGTGTTCGTTTCCACAAACGACACATGGATCCACTAGACTCATTGCATGTGTGTTCTTTTCCACAAACCACATATGGATCAACCAGTGGTCATTGCATGTGTGTTGTTTCCACAAACCACATATGGATCAACCAGAATTATTGCATGTGTGTTCTTTCCAAAAACCACATATGGATCCATTAGAGTAATTGCATGTTTGTTCTTATACTAAAATCACAAACCAGCACTAGAGTCATTGCATGTGTGTTCTTTTCCACAAACCACACATGGATCCACTAGACTCATTGCATGTGTGTTCTTTTCCACAAACCACATATGGATCAACCAGAGTCATTGCATGTGTGTTCTTTCCAAAAACCACATATGGATCCATTTGAGTAATTGCATGTTTGTTCTTATACTAAAAGCACAAACCAGCACTAGAGTCATTGCATGTGTGTTCTTTTCCTCAAACCACACATGGATCCACTAGACTCATTGCATGTGTGTTCTTTTCCACAAACAACTTATGGATCAACCAGTGGTCATTGCATGTGTGTTCTTTTCACAAACTACATGTGGACCCACTAGAGTCATTGTATGTGTGTTCTTATACTAAAACTAGCACTAGAGTCATCGCATGTCTGTTCTTTTACACACACCACATATGGATCAACCAGTGGTCATTGCATGTGTGTTCTTTCCACAAACCACACATGGATCAACCAGTGGTCATTGCATGTGTGTTCTATCCACAAACCACACATGGATCAACCACTAGAGTCATTGCATGTGTGTTCTTTTCCACAAACCGCACATGGATCAAGCAGTGTCATTGCATGTGTGTTCTTTCCACAAACCACATATGGATCAACCAGTGGTCATTGCATGTTTGTTCTTTTGACAAACCACATGTGAACCCACTAGAGTCATTGCATGTGTGTTGTTATACTAAAACCAACACTAGAGTCATTGCATGTGTGTTCTTTTCACAAACCACACATGGATCCACCACTGTCATTGCATGTGTGTTCTTTCCACAAACCACACATGGATTAACCAGTGGTCACTTCATGTGGTTCTTTTCCACAAACCACATATGGATCAACCAGTGGTCATTGCATGTGTGCTCTTTCCACAAACCACACATGGATCAACCAGTGTCACGGCATGTGTGTTCTTTCCACAAACCACATGTGGATCAACCAGTGGTCATTGCATGTGTGTTATTTTCCACAAACCACATATGGATCAACCAGTGGTCATTGCATGTGTCTTTTTTCCACTAACCACACATGGATCAACCAGTGGTTATTGCATGTGTGTTCGTTTCCACAAACCAGACATGGATCCACTAGACTCATTGCATGTGTGTTATTTTCCAGAAACCACATATGGATCAACCAGTGGTCATTGCATGTGTGTTCTTTCCACAAACCACATATGGATCAACCAGAGTCATTGCATGTGTGTTCTTTCCAAAAACCACATATGGATCCATTTGAGTAATTGCATGCTTGTTCTTATACTAAAAGCACAAACCAGCACTACAGTCATTGCATGTGTGTTCTTTTCCACAAACAACTTATGGAACAACCAGTGGTCATTGCATGTGTGTTCTTTTCACAAACTACATGTGGACCCACTAGAGTCATTATATGTGTGTTCTTATACTAAAACTAGCACTAGAGTCATTGCATGTGTGTTCTTTCCATTAACCACTTATGGATCCATTAGAGTTATTGCATGTGTGTTATTTCCACAAACCAAACATGGATCAACCAATAGAGTCATTGCTTGTGTGTTATTTCCAAAAACCACATATGGATCAACCACTAGAGTTATTGCATGTGTGTTCTTTCCACAAACCACACATGGATCAAGCAGTGTCATTGCATGTGAGTTCTTTCCACAAACCACATATGGATCAACCAGTGGTCATTGCATGTGTGTTCTTTTCCACAAACCACATATGGATCAACCATTGGTCATTGCATGTGTGTTCTTTTCCACAAACCACATATGGATCAACCATTGGTCATTGCATGTGTGTTCTTTTCCACAAACCACATATGATCAACCAGTGGCATTGCATGTGTGTTCTTATACTAATACCAACACTAGAGTCATTGCATGTGTGTTCCTGTTATGGACCACATTTGGATCAACCAGTGTCATTGCATGTGTGTTCTTTCCATGAACCACATATGGATCAACAGTTGGTATTGCATGTGGGTTCTTTCCACAAACCAGATATGGATCCATTTGACTAATTGCATGTTTGTTCTTATACTAAAACCACAAACCAGCACTAGAGTCATTGCATGTGTGTTCTTTTCCACAAACCACACATGGATCCACTAGACTCATTTCATGTGTGTTCTTTTCCACAAACAACTTATGGATCAACCAGTGGTCAGTGCATGTGTGTTCTTTTCACAAACTACATGTGGACCCACTAGAGTCATTGTATGTGTGTTCTTATACTAAAACCTGCACTAGAGTCATTGCATGTGTGTTCTTTTCCATAAACCACATATGGATCAACCAGTGGTCATTGCATGTGTATTCTTTCCACAAACCACACATGGATCAACCAGTGATCATTGCATGTGTGTTCTTTCCACAAACCACACATGGATCAACCACTAGAGTCATTGCATGTGTGTTCTTTTCCACAAACCACACATGGATCAAGCAGTGTCATTGCATGTGTGTTCTTTTCACAGACCACATGTGAACCCACTAGAGTCATTGCATGTGTGTTCTTATACTAAAACCAACACTAGAGTCATTGCATGTGTGTTCTTTTCACAAACCGCACATGGATCCACCACTGTCATTGCATGTCTGTTCTTTCCACAAACCACACATGGATCAACCTGTGGTCATTGCATGTGTGTTCTTTTCCACAAACCACATATGGATCAACCAGTGGTCATTGCATGTGTGTTCTTTCCACAAACCACATATGGATCAACTAGAGTCATTGCATGTGTGTTCTTTCCACAAACCACATATGGATCCATTTGAGTAATTGCATGTTTGTTCTTATACTAAAACCACAAACCAGCACTAGAGTCATTGCATGTGTGTTCTTTTCCTCAAACCACACATGGATCCACTAGACTCATTGCATGTGTGTTCTTTTCCACAAACAACTGATGGATCAACCAGTGGTCATTGCATGTGTGTTCTTTTCACAAACTACATGTGGACCCACTAGAGTCATTGTATGTGTGTTCTTATACTAAAACTAGCACTAGAGTCATTGCATGTGTGTTCTTTTCCACAAACCACATATGGATCAACCAGTGGTCATTGCATGTGTGTTCTTTCCACAAACCACACATGGATCAACCAGTGGTCATTGCATCTGTGTTCTATCCACAAACCACACATGGATCAACCACTAGAGTCATTGCATGTGTGTTCTTTTCCACAAACCACACATGGATCAAGTAGTGTCATTGCATGTGTGTTCTTTCCACAAACCACATATGGATCAACCAGTGGTCATTGCATGTGTGTTCTTTTCACAAACCACATGTGAACCCACTAGTCATTGCATGTGTGTTCTTATACTAAAACCAACACTAGAGTCATTGCATGTGTGTTCTTTTCACAAACCAACATGGATCCACCACTTTCATTGCATGTGTGTTCTTTCCACAAACAACACATGGATCAACCAGTGGTCATTGCATGTGTGTTCTTTTCCACAAACCACATATGGATCAACCAGTGGTCATTGCATGTGTGTTCTTTCCACAAACCACATATGGATCAACTAGAGTCATTGCATGTGTGTTCTTTCCATAAACCACATATGGATCCATTTGAGTAATTGCATGTTTGTTCTTATACTAAAACCACAAACCAGCACTAGAGTCATTGCATGGTGTTCTTTTCCACAAACCACACATGGATCCACTAGACTCATTACATGTGTGTTCTTTTCCACAAATAACTTATGGATCAACCAGTGGTCATTGCATGTGTGTTCTTTTCACAAACTACATGTGGACCCACTAGAGTCATTGTATGTGTGTTCTTATACTAAAACTAGCACTAGAGTCATTGCATGTGTGTTATTTTCCATAAACCACTAATGGATCCATTAGAGTCTTTGCATGTGTGTTATTCCACAAACCACACATGGATCAACCAATAGAGTCATTGCTTGTGTGTTATTTCCACAAAGCACACATGGATCAACCACTAGAGTCATTGCATGTGTGTTCTTTCCACAAACCACACATGGATCAAGCAGTGTCATTGCATGTGTGTTCTTTCCACAAACCACATATGGATCAACCAGTGGTCATTGCATGTGTGTTCTTTTCCACAAACCACATATGGATCAACCAGTGGTCATTGCATGTGTGTTCTTTCCACAAACCACACATGGATCAACCAGTGGTGATTGCATGTGTGTTCGTTTCCACAAACGACACATGGATCCACTAGACTCATTGCATGTGTGTTCTTTTCCACAAACCACATATGGATCAACCAGTGGTTATTGCATGTGTGTTCTTTCCACAAACCACATATGGATCAACCAGAATCATTGCATCTGTGTTCTTTCCAAAAACCACATATGGATCCATTAGAGTAATTGCATGTTTGTTCTTATACTAAAAGCACAAACCAGCACTAGAGTCATTGCATGTGTGTTCTTTTCCACCAACCGCACATGGATCCACTAGACTCATTGCATGTGTGTTCTTTTCCACAAACCACATATGGATCAACCAGAGTCATTGCATGTATGTTCTTTCCAAAAACCACATATGGATCCATTTGAGTAATTGCATGTTTGTTCTTATACTAAAAGCACAAACCAGCACTAGAGTCATTGCATGTGTGTTCTTCTCCTCAAACCACACATGGATCCACTAGACTCATTGCATGTGTGTTCTTTTCCACAAACAACTTATGGATCAACCAGTGGTCATTGCATGTGTGTTCTTTTCACAAACTACATGTGGACCCACCAGAGTCATTTTATGTGTGTTCTATACTAAAACTAGCACTAGAGTCATCGCATGTCTGTTCTTTTACACAAACCACATATGGATCAACCAGTGGTCATTGCATGTGTGTTCTTTCCACAAACCACACATGGATCAACCAGTGGTCATTGCATGTGTGTTCTATCCACAAACCACACATGGATCAAGCACTAGAGTCATTGCATGTGTGTTCTTTTCCACAAACCACACATGGATCAAGCAGTGTCATTGCATGTGTGTTCTTTCCACAAACCACATATGGATCAACCAGTGGTCATTGCATGTTTGTTCTTTTGACAAACCACATGTGAACCCACTAGAGTCATTGCATGTGTGTTGTTATACTAAAACCAACACTAGAGTCATTGCATGTGTGTTCTTTTCACAAACCACACATGGATCCACCACTGTCATTGCATGTGTGTTCTTTCCACAAAACACACATGGATTAACCAGTGGTCACTTCATGTGTTTCTTTTCCACAAACCACATATGGATCAACCAGTGGTCACTGCATGTGTGTTCTTTCCACAAACCACACATGGATCAACCAGTGTCACTGCATGTGTGTTCTTTCCACAAACCACATGTGGATCAACCAGTGGTGATTGCATGTGTGTTATTTTCCACAAACCACATATGGATCAACCAGTGGTCATTGCATCTGTCTTCTTTCTACTAACCACACATGGATCAACCAGTGGTTATTGCATGTGTGTTCGTTTCCACAAACCACACATGGATCCACTAGACTCATTGCATGTGTGTTATTTTCCAGAAACCACATATGGATCAACCAGTGGTCATTGCATGTGTGTTCTTTCCACAAACCACATATGGATCAACCAGAATCATTGCATGTGTGTTCTTTCCAGAAACCACATATGGATCCATTTGAGTAATTGCATGCTTGTTCTTATACTAAAAGCACAAACCAGCACTACAGTCATTGCATGTGTGTTCTTTTCCACAAACCACACATGGATCCACTAGACTCATTGCATGTGTGTTCTTTTCCACAAACAACTTATGGATCAACCAATGGTCATTGCATGTGTGTTCTTTTCACAAACTACATGTGGACCCACTAGAGTCATTGTATGTGTGTTCTTATACTAAAACTAGCACTAGAGTCATTGCATGTGTGTTCTTTCCATTAACCACTTATGGATCCATTAGAGTCATTGCATGTGTGTTATTTCCACAAACCAAACATGGATCAACCAATAGAGTCATTGCTTATGTGTTATTTCCAAAAACCACACATGGATCAACCACTAGAGTTATTGCATGTGTGTTCTTTCCACAAACCACACATGGATCAAGCAGTGTCATTGCATGTGAGTTCTTTCCACAAACCACATATGGATCAACAAGTGGTCATTGCATGTGTGTTCTTTTCCACAAACCACATATGGATCAACCATTGGTCATTGCATGTGTTTTCTTTTCCACAAACCACATATGATCAACCAGTGGCATTGCATGTGTGTTCTTATACTAATACCAACACTAGAGTCATTGCATGTGTGTTCCTGTTATGAACCACATTTGGATCAACCAGTGTCATTGCATGTGTGTTCTTTCCACGAACCACATATGGATCAACAGTTGGTATTGCATGTCTGTTCTTTCCACAAACCACATATGGATCCATTTGAGTAATTGCATGTTTGTTCTTATACTAAAACCACAAACCAGCGCTAGAGTCATTGCATGTGTGTTCTTTTCCACAAACCACACATGGATCCACTAGACTCATTTCATGTGTGTTCTTTTCCACAAACAACTTATGGATCAACCAGTGGTCAGTGCATGTGTGTTCTTTTCACAAACTACATGTGGACCCACTAGAGTCATTGTATGTGTGTTCTTATACTAAAACCTGCACTAGAGTCATTGCATGTGTGTTCTTTTCCATAAACCACATATGGATCAACCAGTGGTCATTGCATGTGTATTCTTTCCACAAACCACACATGGATCAACCAGTGATCATTGCATGTGTGTTCTTTCCACAAACCACACATGGATCAACCACTAGAGTCATTGCATGTGTGTTCTTTTCCACAAACCACACATGGATCAAGCAGTGTCATTGCATGTGTATTCTTTCCACAGACCACATATGGATCAACCAGTGGTCATTGCATGTGTGTTCTTTTCACAAACCACATGTGAACCCACTAGAGTGATTGCATGTGTGTTCTTAAACTAAAACCAACACTAGAGTCATTGCATGTGTGTTATTTTCACAAACCGCACATGGATCCACCACTGTCATTGCATGTCTGTTCTTTCCACAAACCACACATGGATCAACCAGTGGTCATTGCATGTGTGTTCTTTTCCACAAACCACATATGGATCAACCAGTGGTCATTGCATGTGTGTTCTTTCCACAAACCACATATGGATCAACTAGAGTCATTGCATGTGTGTTCTTTCCACAAACCACATATGGATCCATTTGAGTAATTGCATGTTTGTTCTTATACTAAAACCACAAACCAGCACTAGAGTCATTGCATGTGTGTTCTTTTCCTCAAACCACACATGGATCCACTAGACTCATTGCATGTGTGTTCTTTTCCACAAACAACTGATGGATCAACCAGTGGTCATTGCATGTGTGTTCTTTTCACAAACTACATGTGGACCCACTAGAGTCATTGTATGTGTGTTCTTATACTAAAACTAGCACTAGAGTCATTGCATGTGTGTTCTTTTCCACAAACCACACATGGATCAACCAAAGGTCATTGCATGTGTGTTCTTTCCACAAACCACATATGGATCAACCAGTGGTCATTGCATGTGTGTTCTTTTCACAAACCACATGTGAACCCACTAGTCATTGCATGTGTGTTCTTATACTAAAACCAACACTAGAGTCATTGCATGTGTGTTCTTTTCACAAACCAACATGGATCCACCACTGTCATTGCATGTGTGTTCTTTCCACAAACCACACATGGATCAACCAGTGGTCATTGCATGTGTGTTCTTTTCCACAAACCACATATGGATCAACCAGTGGTCATTGCATGTGTGTTCTTTCGACAAACCACATATGGATCAACTAGAGTTATTGCATGTGTGTTCTTTCCACAAACCACATATGGATCCATTTGAGTAATTACATGTTTGTTCTTATACTAAAACCACAAATCAGGACTAGAGTCATTACATGGTGTTCTTTTCCACAAACCACACATGGATCCACTAGACTCATTACATGTGTGTTCTTTTCCACAAACAACTTATGGATCAACCAGTGCTCATTGCATGTGTGTTCTTTTCACAAACTACATGTGGACCCACTAGAGTCATTGTATGTGTGTTCTTGTACTAAAACTAGCACTAGATTCATTGCATGTGTGTTCTTTTCCACAAACCACATATGGATCAACCAGTGGTCATTGCATGTGTGGTCTTTCCACAAACCACACATGGATCAACCAGTGGTCATTGCATGTGTGTTCTATCCATAAACCACACATGGATCAACCACTAGAGTCATTGCATGTGTGTTCTTTTCCACAAACCACACATGGATCAAGCAGTGTCATTGCATGTGTGTTCTTTCCACAAACCACATATGGATCAACCAGTGGTCATTGCATGTGTGTTCTTTTCACAAACCACATGTGAACCCACTAGTCATTGCATGTGTGTTCTTATACTAAAACCAACACTAGAGTCATTGCATGTGTGTTCTTTTCACAAACCAACATGGATCCACCACTGTCATTGCATGTGTGTTCTTTCCACAAACCACACATGGATCGTTTATGAGACGATCCCGAGCTGTGCTTGTCGGAGTGTTTCCTCTTCCTACTCTCGACTTGCTTCATTTTATTCTCCACAATAACAGCCTTGTCACACAGCGACTGATAAGTTGGAACGTATGCCACAGACAGCTGCAGATTCAGCTCATCATTCAAGCCTTCCAGAATCTTTTCCTTCCTTTTGGCATCAGTGTCAACCTCATCCGGTGCATAGCGCACCAGATTGTTGAATTCTTCAATATATTCAGCCACGCTGTGGTGGCGCTGCTTCAGGTTGTGAAACTCTTTCTTTTTCAGGCTCATCATTCCTGGTGAGATATGAGTAGTACGAAATCCATCTTCAAAGATAGCCCAAGTCACCTCATCAATAGGTGTGGTGATCTGGAAATTGTCCCACCATGCGGCGGCTGGTCCTTCCAATGATGTGTCATGAACTGACTTTTTCAGCATCTGTGCAGCCCACAGTCACTAAGTCTTTGTTCACAGAATGTAGCCAATCATTGGACACCATGGGATCAGTCGATCCTGAAAACTTAGCTGGCCTCAGACGCAGAAATCTGGTAAGCATATCAAAACCTGGAGGGTTGTTGTTGTTGTTATTGTTGTTGTTGTTGTTATTGGGGTTGTTGTTGTTCTGGTTCTGGATGAACGTCGTCATCATTTGCATAAGCGTCTCACGATTCATCATTTGTTGCATTTCCGGGGTAATGTTGGGATTGGGGTTGGGGTTTGCGCGACGGGGAGGCATCTGTGGTTTATTCATATAGAGATAAGAATGAGATACCCTTACATGATTTATGCACAATACATTACACAAGCAGACACATAGCAAGCAACATGAGGATAAAACTCAACAACAAGACAAAAGTCTCAAGTAAAAACACACAAGTGGCAAGCCATCCACATGTAGGATGGTCCAATAATAAGTTCACAAATAACAAGTGCGGTAAATAAAATAACTGAGTAGTCAAATCTACTCGTCAGCCTCAATCTCCTCCTCGACAAAGGTAAGACCTGCTTCCATTGCGGTCTTGTTCTCCTCGATGGTAGTGGTCAAAGAGTCGATCTTGGCCTTGAGAGCCCTCTTCCGGGAACGAAGCCTCTCAATCACCGCTGCTTGCTCTAACTCAAGTCCTTGACTGCAGTTCCTCGGTCATATCATGAATCCTCTTGTTCCTATCCTGACACGCTTCTCTTGACTCTTGAACTTACGGTCTTGGGTCTCAACTTTGCCTCCATCTCCTTGACTATCTCTGCCCTGCTGCTGAAGAGCTTGTCCTTCTCGAAGCTGCACTGAGCTCGTCGTTACTAAGCATGACGTTGGTCCCATCGGTATCCACGTGCCTAATAAGAGTCTCTAAGTCCTGGAGGTACAGCGCGTATCGGCTCGCTGTGACCTCGAGTCGCCCTCAAAGTCAATGGACTCTCCGTCATCATCACGCCCAAGGCGTGGAAGTGAGTACCTCTAACCTGTCGGAGTGACGGCCTACAGACGCCCTATCGAGATCCTGCATGACAACCTCCATGCCTCTCTCCCTGTCATCGTGCATAAGCTTGAAGACGATGGCCTCAGAGTAGGCTCACCGGCCCCGGCTGGTTCACCTTGAAGCCCCAAAGGTCCTTCCTCTCAAACTTGGTGAGGGTGCACCGTAATGATAGGAAGAGGGAGATCGAGTAAAGTAGTAAGCTCACGATACGAGGACCAAAACGGGTAGCTGAACTCCTCAACAAAGGTTGATGGCAATAGGCATCTATTTATAAGATTGAAAAAGTTAGAACAACACAATTTAAGATAATCAAGTCAACATTCAAACACATTCTTGGAACACACAAATCACTCAAGTCATGCAAACAAAAATTCATTACATCATCCAAGGTTCAAACTTATTTAAGGTATCATTTTGGAAAATAAGGTGATAGGTGGTGGTCCAACTAACGGCGCGCTACAATCCTATCTCACTGGATCTGGTGGCTAACACAATGTTCCTAGTGGCAATCACCCTATCTTGTTCACATGCTTCTATCACTAAGTCTATAATATCTCCTCTTAAGTTTTGGTTGGTGACTTCCAACTCTTGGGTATGTTCCTTCTCTTTCTCTAAGTCTTTTTGGAGGTTGAGCATCCTGCCCTTGACTCTAGCACTTAGTTCCTTGATAGTCTTCCAAGCTGCTTCTTTTGCTGACTCAAAGAATGTGGTGTGCATAAAAGTGTTGGTGTACATGCAGAAGCCTTTTTCTTTGTGGTTGTCTTCCTTGTTTTTGTACAAGTGAAGTTGCACCCACCAATACTCCACTCCATCCTCCAACACTGGAAAGCCCTTGTACACAGCTGCACCATGTGCTCCCATTGTCTCCATGAGATCCTTGAGAATCTTGGGAAACTCAGTCTCACACTCCAAGGTCATGGTCATGAGTGGTCCTCTCTTCACCGCTTCGTTGATGGAGTTCATCTACAAATAGAGATGAGAATGAGAAGATTAGAAAAGTTTACGAGAAGAATAGAAAAGTGTAGAAGAAGTAAATTTTTTTTTCCTTAGTGGTTTCCAATCCTAGGGTCATAATCCTACAGGCAACACAGTGCTCTGATACCATCTGTAAGATCCCTCCTTATTAAAGAGAAAGATCCCTGTGATTGCAATGCTAGTCCCTGGATCAATGCTAGCATCCACAGTTTAAGATGAAGTACACAGATACAAAGGTCGTTTATTACAGTCATTCTAGAGATAAAACATAGTCTTTTACAACTCATGGCCAAAGGCCTAATACAAGAGTTTATGGAATATGTAAATAAACATAAGTCTTCATCTTCATGCGCCACAGGCAAGCATGTTGACTGTAGACTCATGACTCCTAATCATCATCAGAATAACCTGCAACATTACAAGTTACAGCCACAGAGGGTCAATACTTTGGAATAGTATTGGCAAGTGATACCTTAGTATATTTTAAGTGGACTATAATACTATATGCATTTGGCTGGTGGAGCTTAGGCTTGCATTGCTCAAAATAGATTTTTTTCCTTAACTTTTGAAAACACTAAGTTTTGCTTTGCACAAAACACCCAAGGCATCTAACAATCAAAGACTGAAGATCCACTCAGGGCATCTACCAATCAAAGACTGAAGATCCTTTTAACCCTTGTTCACCCACAAGTTTTATTTTGAAATTGGAGTGATGAGATTCTTGATTGCTTCCATGTCTTGATGCTCAAATTGTCCTTTACTGGGACATGGCTAAGTACTTAGGTTTTACACTCTGCAGAGGTGGTGCACTTTCCCCACAAGACTTGGTTTCCCAAGACAAGATCCTTCAGAAGACTTTCCTTAGTCAAATGGACGCGCTCCAACCTATCATTCCCTCTACCACCAACTGTCCAAGAGACTAAGTTCTAGCAACCTAAGATCATGGCAGAGCCCATAATGCCAAGTGGTTGCACTTGAAGCTTCTCAACATTTGACATCTCAAATCTCTTTGTTTCCTGGGTGGCCATCCACAAGTGAGATACACCAAGGTAAACCATAGACATGGGCCTTGTGAACCACTCAACCAAAACCACCAAGCAAGTCCCATTCCACCCAGGAGATTCATTAACTTAGTTGTTTTATTAAACAAAAACATAAGTCCTCATACTTAGAGATTTTTCCATAGTGTGAAAATATAAACCACCCTTGTTTTCTAGTAGCTAGGCTAAGCATGGTAGTATTAGGAATCTTGACTTAGGTAATTTTCACTAAGGTTTCACCTAATAGGTTTTCCCATCATCAATTGACAAAAGTAGCATGCAAGTCCTAACAAAATATATCTAATGCATGTAAAAAAAATATAGGAGTGGAATATTCATGATGATATCACTTGCCTTGGTAGTGTGGAGAGTAGCACTCGTCACAATCACAATCACTAGAAAAATCTACACACAAAGTTGTAGCACACAATTACACACAAATATATACAAACAAAAATATTATGAATGCATGCATGCATGAATCTACTAAGTGGTGATTTCTAAAAATTCTACCAATCAAGGGCAATATTACAGAATCTAAACAAGTCACAAAGTAGCCAAGACAAACTTAAATAACCCTAAAACGAAATAGTAAACTAAATCTATACTCAAAAGGGCCTCAAACAAGTTTCTGCAATTTAAGCAAATCTAATGGTTACTATTTGCTAAACAAAAATGATAGGCAGAAAGGTCATGTTGTACTGAATCCAACGGTATAAAGTTTGCAAAATTCCAACGTGGAATTCAAAAGATATAGGCATTTGAATTTGGATCAAATTTCTGGTTTTAAATCTATTTTCAGACCTAACCCTAGCCACGCGTCTCTGTCTAATTGGTCGGTACGGTTAAATGCGGATCGAGTGATACAGACCGCTGGATTTAAAGGGGCAGGTGCGGCTCAGATCATCGCGTACCCCTTCGATTAGTCATTCTATCCAAGCCATCAGATGCAGATCTATCGGTTCCTATTGCCCTGGCCAAAAGCTGGCGGCGGTGCGGTGGCTACCGGCGGCGGAAATGGTCGGTCGATGACGTTGCCGACGATGCAGGGGGCGAGGAAGAGAGAGGAGATGCTCACCGGGCTCAGGGGGTCACGGTGATGCTCGTGGTACTTGCGGTTGGTCAAGGGGCGCTCGGGGCTGTCCTAGATTGCTCGCCGGAGTTGCTGTGGGCGGCGGTTCGCTCTGGTTGCTGTCGAGGACGAAGCTGTAGATCACCCCAAGGCAAAAAAACGACGCGGTTAGGTTCACAGGGTCAAGGCGAAGTCGTGTGCATGAACGGAAAGGCGAGGGGCGGTCTGTACTTACCCCTAGAGTTCGCCGGAGTTCGTGCAGAAGACGGTGGCGGCCAGTCGATGATGTTGCCGGAGCTACAGTTCATGCGAGGGCAAACGAAGGGTGTTCAAAGAAGCGCAGAGGCTCACTGAACCAGTTTGCAAGAACGAGAGGCAGAGGGGAGCTCAGAACTCACCGGAATTTGCCGGCGCAGTCGTCGGAGACGGCGGGGCTACAGAGGGTAATGCTCGCAGCCTGGTGGCGCTCTGGGTTCGGGGTTTGAGGGAGAAGAGAGAGGGGGCAGAGGGGGTTCTTATAGCCTGGTCACGAGCGAGAATCACTCAGCCATTGAATCGAATTAACGCTGCGAATTAAACATAGAAAACGCCCGCGTTGATTTGGGGATGAACTGGTCGTGCGGTGGAGACGATGCTGACGTGGAGAAGGCCCGCTTGTCAGCGAAACGCGCGAGGAGTAGATGGGGTCTGGCTGTCAGCGTCTGTTTGCGTGTGCTCGCGCGTGAGAGAAAGAAAAGGAGATCCCCGGGTGGGCTAGATGGGCTTGATCTACTAATGGGCCAGATTCCTGGCGCTCGGCCTTTTTCCCTTGATAAGTCCTTTTCTTTTTCTAAATTCATTTTCTGGTATGAATTTGATATGAATTCAAATCCTTTTGAATTCAAACTGCTTTGGGAATTTTTGCAGGGTTCTGTGGGTTCAAAATCAATCAAATAACCAAGTGGTTACCTTGCAAAGGCTTGGTCAAGCTTGGGTTTCAAAATAAACAGAGACTTGCTCTAGTTTGCAAATGTTTTTGAGAAGGGATTTGAAAATATTTCTAAATTGGATACTTGGGTTTAAAAGATTCACCTAGTCTTTCCATCAATGGAGGCAAGCAACAAGTACCTAAACATTCAAATCTCAAAGGGTGATGGCCAATTGAGTTGAATTGCACACATGAAATCATAGCTCAAACTTCTGTCTCTAAATGATTTTGAGAAAAACCCTATATGAATGAATGATGCAAGAATGATATGAATGAGTTTTGAAATATGATTTTTGGGATGTTACAAATCTAACCCCCTTAAAATGAATCTCGCCCTCGAGATTCGGATTGGCTAGCAAATAGGTGAGGGTGGTCTTTCCGAAGATCATCTTCTCTTTCCCATGTTGCTTCCTCTTCGGAATGATGATTCCATTGCACTTTGCAAAACTTGATAGTCTTTGTCCTTGTGACTCTTTCTGCGGTCTCGAGAATTTTGACAGGCTTTTCTTCATAGGTGAGATCACTTTCTAGTTGAACTTCCTCCAAAGGTATGGTATCCTTCAAAGATGATTCTTCCATTTCTGGGTGACATTTCTTAAGTTGACTCACATGAAAAACATTATGGACTGCTGACAAAGATGCTGGTAATTCTATTTCATATGCAACTTCTCCCTTGCGACTTAGAATGTTAAATGGTCCAACATATCTTGGTGCTAACTTTCCTTTGACTCCAAATCTCTTCACTCCACGAAGTGGTGATACTCTAAGATAAGCTCTATCTCCAACTTCGTAGGTGACTTCTCTACGCTTAGCATCTGCGTAGCTTTTCTGTCGAGACTGGGCTATCTTCAACCTGTCCCTAACCAATTTGACTTTTTCTTCGGCGTCTTTGATAAGATCTGGTCCAAACAAACTTCTTTCTCCCACACCATTCCATAGCAATGGGGTGGTACACTTCCTTCCGTATAGAAACTCAAATGGTGCCATCCCAATACTAGATTGGTGACTGTTGTTGTAAGAGAACTCTGCGTAAGGCAGACTTTCATCCCAACTTGCTCCATAGTCTAGGGCACATGCCCTCAACATGTCTTCAAGAATTTGATTAGTCCTTTCTGTTTGTCCATCAGTTTCAGGATGAAAAGCAGTGCTGAATTCCAACCTTGTTCCTAAAGATTCATGAAGCTGTCTCCAAAAGTGAGAAGTGAACTGAGTTCCTCTATCAGATACAATGCTCTTTGGCACACCGTGAAGGCATACTATTCTGCTCATGTAGATTTTGGCTAACTTGGCACTGGTATAAGTTGTCTTTACGGGTATAAAATGAGCCACTTTAGTTAGGCGATCCACTACTACCCATATGGAATCATACCCTGACCGGGTCCTTGGTAATCCGGTAATGAAATCCATACCAATATTTTCCCACTTCCATTCAGGAATAGGCATTGGTTGAAGCAAACCTGCTGGTTTCTGATGCTCCGCTTTCACTCTACTACACACATCACACAAAGCGATGTGTTCGGCGATGTCCCTTTTGAGATTTTTCCACCAAAATCTTTCTTTCATATTGTCACATCCCAAGATTTTCCAAATCTTGTAATGTGAAAAATAAATAAACAAAATAAAGTTTTGTTGAAAATCAGGGTGAAAAGAAACTTTTGTTTCTAAAAGGAAACTTAAAAATCCCATCTTGAACAAACTTTGGCTAAAGTTTGAATTCAACAAAATCCAATCAAGGGAAATGCATTCCTCAATGAATGTATCTGGAAATTTAAACACTTGGAAAATAAATCCAAAACCATAAACCCTAATAAAAATCATCTCCAGAGTATCTCCAAATCTATGGATTTGATCCATACCAAATTTGATCAACAAGTAATCACAAAGGATCAAGAAAGACCATAGAGATTGGTTTCACTTAGTTGGAACCATGGACAAAACCTTATGAATATAAAAAGATAAGGAAATTGAATTTCCAAAGCTAATAAAGCCCTTACCAAAAGCCCATACCATTTGGTGAACTAAAATCCTAAAGGGATTTATAAAGTTCAACATTTATCAAAGGAAAATAAATTG
Source organism: Avena insularis (assembly GCA_023614405.1). Lineage (NCBI taxonomy): Eukaryota > Viridiplantae > Streptophyta > Magnoliopsida > Poales > Poaceae > Avena > Avena insularis. The sequence continues at coordinate 206,886 of JAJUPC010000526.1, read as the reverse complement.
TTTTGGAAACACTAATTTAGATCTTTTAATAAAAGACTTTGTTTTCAAATGAAAAGGTGAGCCAAATTAATTTTGGCCAAACTTTTGTAATAAAATATTTTGTTTTGATAAAATGAGTAAAGGTTTATTTAAATAAAATAATAAGGATTTAAATATCCAATTTTATTTAAGTAAAGGCTTTTCCCATTTTAAATGAACACCAAGTATTTTATTACTACTTTGAAATCTTTTATTAAAAGGTTTTGCTTTGATTAAAATGAGTAGAGGATTATTTAAATAAAATAATAAGGATTTAATTATCCAATTTTATTTAAGTAAAGGCTTTCCCATTTTAATTAAACACCAAAACTTGTTTATTTATTTAAATAAGTTTCCAAGTATTCTTTTATTTATCAAATAAAACCATCTGGTTTGGTTTTAAAAATAATTGGGTTTCAAATGGAAATTTTATTAAATAAATCAAAACCCTATTAATAAACTAAAGATCCATTTTATTTAATTATTAAATGGATCCTAAAATAAATAAAAATATTATTTTATTTTAAATTTGGATTATGTCTTAAACAGAACCAAATTCAAATGAAAAGTTGAGTGTGATTGAATTGTTTGAACCTTGTTTGAAATTGTTTGAATAATTGTTTGAAATTCCAAACAGAAAAAGAATTAGAAAAGAATAAAACAAACAGACAGAAAAAAAGGGGAAAGAAACCAGCCCAGCCGGCCAGCCCACTAAGGCCCAGCAGCCCAGTATTCCCTCCCCCGCAGATAAAACTGTTGACACCGTTTAACTGACCCGCTAAGTCCCTGACCGGTGGACCCAACTCCCTTTCTTCCTCTAACGCTGACAAGACGGCCCCACTTCACTGTTCTTCCTCCTCACCGCTCGACCGAGCCCACCTTCGCCGGCCGTTGCAGGCAGAGTAACTCCAGCGTAATTCGCCATAACGCCGCGTTGATTCCTCGCAATAACCCTGCCCCTTTAAACGCCAGTGATTCCTCTCTCGTTCCCCTCTGACACCTCGCGCTCGCACGCCCTAGACCGCCTCCAATTTTCTCCCCGAGCACCCTCTGCTCCGACATGGTCCGGTGATTCCGAAACCTCACCGCCCGAGCCTCCCTCGAGTACGCGGCTTCACTCAGTCGACGGCGCCAAGAGCCTCAGCTCGCCCGCGGGTGCACCAGAACCTCGCCTCCGTCGTCGACAGTGAGCACCGCCGTCTGCCTCCTCTCCGACGAGTCCCACCGGTGAGACCAGACCACCCCTTCACCTCTCGTTCAAACACACAGATTTGCCTGAGTCCTGCGCATCTAACCGTGCCGTCATTTCACTTCGAGGTGATCCCCAGCGACGCCAACGACGACAACCCGAGAGCACCGCCGCCTTGAGAACTCGACGAGCAATCCATCCCGTGCGGTCGCCTCGTCGAATGAAAGTACCTTGAGCATCGCCGTGACCCCTGAGCCTGGTGAGCATCTCCTCTCTCCTCACCTCCTGTAGCATCGCCGTCGTCGGCCGAGCTCCGCGCCGCTTACCGTCATTGCCGCCGTTCTTGTCCAGCGATAACGCCGTTGGATCTGGATCGACGCACTAGATAGAACCACTTAAACGCGAATGGGTATGCTCTGCACCGCACGATCTAATTAGATCTAACGCATGCAGCGTGATCCACACCGAACCGGTATCAGCCAATGAGATAGCGCCGCGTGTCGCCTGTTAGGTTTAAAACAGAATTTGAAAACAGAATTTCTTGCAAACTTCAAACCCATGTATCTTTTGATCCACACGTCCAAATTTTACAAATTTGATGTCGTTGTTATCAGCAAGACAAGCTCTAACCAACCCTGCCCTTAGTTTAGCATATAGTAACTGTTAGCTTGTTTAACTTTGCAGAAACTTTTGATTGCTTGTTTAGATTAGAAAAATGATTTAAAAATGATTTTTAGGTTAAAACCTTTGCAATTTAGTTTTTTGTGACCTTACTGACCCTAGGAACCAACCCATGGTTTTGAAAATGATTTTGGAAAAGAATAGAATGGATTAATTAGTTTAGTCCATTTCTAGCCAATTAAAAACCATTGTTTTGTTTATGAAAATGCTTTCATAAAGAAAACTTTGAGAAAATGTTTTGGACCAAACCTACTGACCCAAAACACCAAGTTTTGCAATAGCAACTCATTTGGTGAAAAACATAAAGTTTTGCCTTGATAGAATTATTTTCCACCACATAAAATGATTGATGGATTTAAAAATAGTTTTTGAGCAAAACCCTCTAACCAATGACTTTGCCATTTTGGTGAATGACCAATTTGGAACTTACAAAGTTTAGAAGCCTAGTGAAGACCATCCTTACAATAGAACCAACCTTTGCATGCTTATGCATGACTTAGATTCCATTGCTTTGTGAGTGTGAAATTGTTTGTTTGACTTTGTTTGGAATGTTAGTTGATTTTGTGTTTGCTTGATTGACTTGTAGTGAAGTTAGAGAAGTGTGAGACTAGCAAGATCAAGGAGTGAACCATCATTCCCTACCCAAAAAGGCAAGTTGCACTATCATACAAAAGTCCTACTATTTTCATTATACTTAGTGGATTTTGAAAACATGCATGAAAACTATTTTTATACTTATGCTATGCTAAATCCTAATAGGATTCCCTTACATTACTTAGTGAAAACCTTGTAGTTGTACATGCTTAGCCATGCTATATTTTGAAAAGAGATACATGTTGAGATTTTACAAAGTTGAGAAAAGGACTTGTGTTTTATATAATAAAACAAGGACTCAATGAACCACCTAGGTGGAGGATACTTTAAGTTTTGGAGAAGGTGGCAACAAAAGGAACCATTCTATGGCAATCTCTTTGTGTTGTGCTCTAAAAGAAAACCCACCTAGGAAACTTAGAGATTGAACATGCTTCTCCAATTGTGGCTTTCGTGTGCAACCACATGCTATTATGGCTCTGGCTTAGTCAATTACATTAGGAAGACCCATACATTGTCTTTAGTTACCAGACATGGGGATCTGGAATGCTTCATGGGGCTAAAGACAAGCTAGCAATGGTGTATGGGAGGACCTTTTGGAAAGACTTCGTCATATTCTCAATCTGCCAGTATTCCATCTTGGTGAGTACTAATCCAGCCCCACTGGTGGCAACAAGATGAGAGTGTGACATGTGGGTAAAGTGTACAACTTCTGCAGAAGATAATAAAATCTAAGTACTTAGCCGTGTCCCCGGTTATGGACAATACTGAGCAACTAAAGGCCTGAAGCTATGGAAGATCTCGACATTCTAATTTCTAAAAGAAAACTTTTAAAACTTGATGCACTTGGAGTTACCAAGGAACTCAAGAGATTTTGACAAAACTTGATGCACTTGGAGTTACCAAGAAGCTCAAGAGATTTTGACAAAACTTGATGTACTTGGAGTTACCAAGGAACTCAAGAGATTTTGACAAAACTTGATGCACTTGGAGTTACCCAGAAGCTCAAGAGATTTTGACAAAACTTGATGTACTTGGAGTTACTAAGTTGCTCAAGAGATTTTTGACAAGGACTTGAACACTTGGGTTTTTACCAAGGAGTTCAAGAGATTTATGCAAGGAGATTTGACAAAGGACCAAAAACCATTTTTGAAAAGTTAGGATAAAATATTGCTTTATGCAAATGAGCCTGAAACTCTACTTAGCCAAATATGCATGTAGTGATAGGATCCACCTATATTACACATAGAAGTGAAACTTGCCAATACAATTCAAATGTATTGACCCTTGTGGCTGTAACTTATTATGTTGCAGGTTTGATTGTTTTTAGTGAAGATTGACTGATTAGGATTACAAAGCCTACAACCAACATGTCTTCCTGTGGCGCTTTGAAGATGAAGGATCCATGACTATAGTTATTCCGCTGCAATGTAATGTAAATAGCCAATGAGCTATGTTTGATGTAATAAAATTATTTTATTCCTGGTTATAAAGTTGTATTATGACCTTTGTTTCTTGATATTACATCTAAACTGTGGATGCTAGCTATTGATCCAGGGACTAGCATTGTAAACACAGGGGACTCAATCTTATTAAAGGTTGGGGACGCTACACATATCCATGTACATTTTGGTGTTTCCCGGGTGAATAGAATATGGAGAGTTATGGGCTTCTTGTAAAATCAGTTTCCGCATTTCCGGATCTTGTGGAACACAAATACGTTTCCCGTGCCATAAAGTACCCTGTTCGTCCATATGGAAACTTTTAGCTTTCCCTTGGCTAATCCTTTCCCTAATCTCTTCGATCTCCTTATCTGTCTTTTGGGCTTCCTTAATCTTATCCAACAGAGTGGGTTGAACATCCAAAGACATGAGATGTCCTTCTGGCACAATCTCCAACCTGAGTTCCTTGAATTGCTTACACAAGTCATCTGGCAATTCACCTTTGGTAAGACCATTTACAAACGCTTTATGACTTAGAGCATCTGCTACTACATTTGCTTTACCGGGGTGGTATTGCAAACTCAAATCGTAATCCTTGATAAGTTCTAGCCATCCTCTTTGTCTCATATTGATTTCCTTCTGGGTGAAGATATACTTCAAACTCTTATGGTCGGTGAACACTTCACAACGTTTTCCCAAAAGGTAGTGTCTCCATGTTTTGAGTGCATGGACAACAGCGGCTAACTCTAAATCATGAGTAGGATAGTTTACTTCATGAGTTTTGAGTTGTCTCGAGGCATATGCCACAACTTTTCCGCCTTGCATAAGTACGGCACCTAATCCTTGATGCGAAGCATCACAATATACTTGGAAATCTTTTTCTAAATCTGGTAGGCACAAAACTGGTGCTGACACAAGTCTCTTCTTTAATTCTTGAAAGCTAAGTTCACAAACTTCAGACCAAGCAAATTTCTTATCCTTCTTTAACAATTCTGTCATTGGTTTAGCAACCTTTGAAAAAATTTCAATGAACCTTCTGTAGTAACCCGCTAAACCAAGGAAACTACGAACCTCTTTTACGTTCTTAGGAGATTCCCATTCTGTCACAGCTAAAACTTTAGCGGGATCAACTGCCACTCCATCCTTAGTCATGACATGACCAAGAAATCCAACTTCCTCTAACCAAAACTCACACATGCTGAATTTGGCATAAAGCTTATGTTCCCTTAGTTTCTCAAGTATCAAGCGTAGATGTCTTTCATGCTCTTCCTTGCTCTTGGAGTAGACTAAGATGTCATCGATGAAAACGACAACGAACTTGTCGAGAAATTCCATGAACACCTTGTTCATCATATTCATGAAGTACGCTGGAGCGTTGGTTAAACCAAAAGGCATCACAGTGTACTCATACAATCCATACCTTGTGGTGAATGCTGTTTTAGGTATGTCTTGCTCTCTTATCTTGAGTTGAAAATAGCCTGACCGAAGATCAATCTTCGAGAACACACATGCTCCTTCTAGCTGATCAAACAAGTCATTTATTCTTGGCAAAGGGTATTTGTTCTTAATGGTTACCTCGTTGAGAGAACGGTAATCTATGCATAATCTTTGAGTTCTGTCTCTCTTTTCTACGAACAAAACTGGAGCTCCCCAAGATGAAGAACTTGGCTGGATGAATCCTTTCTGCAATTGTTCCCCAAGTTGTTTCTTGAGTTCCTTAAGTTCGTCAACTGACATTTTATAAGGCCTCTTAGCTCTTGGTCCAGAACCTGGTACCAAATTTATTATAAATTCCACATCTCTATCTGGTGGCATTCCCGGTAACTCTTCCGGAAACACATCCGGATACTCACACACAATTGGCACACTGTCCATGCTAACCCCCTTAAGAGAATTCAGCTTACTCCCTTTAAATTTAAAATTGGACTTAAATTTTATCCTCTTACCTTCAGGGGTTGTGAGTGAAACTTTACGATTTGCACAATCTAGTACTCCCTCATACTTAACCATCCAATCCATTCCCAAAATTACATCCAATCCTTGGGAATTCAGGATTATTAGGTTTACTGGAAACTTATGTTTTCCGATCTCTATTATTAGATCCCGGCATCCAAGACTCACTATCATATCTCCTCCCGGAGAGCTAACTTTTATCGGACACCCAATGTTTTCAGATGCAAACCCGCTTCTATCAACAAATGCTTTTGATATGAATGAATGAGATGCACCAGTATCAAAGAGTACAAATGCTGAGATGGAATTGAGTCTGAACTTACCAGCAACGGCATCAGGCTCTTCATAGACCTCCTCCACATTGATGTGGTTAACCTGTCCTTTCTGAAAAGGATTGGGATTGTTAGGTCCTTCAACGTTCTCAGGGCACTCATTAGCATAATGCCCCAGCTTCTTGCATTTGAAGCATTCAACCTGACTGATGTCCCTCTTAGGCTGACTTCCACTTCCACTTCCACTGTGGTGGCTCTTATGTCCACTCTTGTGATTCTTATACTTATCATTGTCATGACTGCGATGATGCTTGTTGTCATGACGGTTGTGGTTGTGGTGCTTGTTAAACTTCCCCTGCTTGTGGGAACCTGAGCTGACACTATCATCATAGTGAGATCGTTTATGAGACGATCCCGAGCTATGCTTGTCAGAGTGTTTCCTCTTCCTACTCTCGACTTGCTTCATTTTATTCTCCACAATAACAGCCTTGTCACACAGCGACTGATAAGTTGGAACATATGCCACAGACAGCTGCAGATTCAGCTCATCATTCAAGCCTTCCAGAATCTTTTCCTTCCTTTTGGCATCAGTGTCAACCTCATCCGGTGCACAGCGCACCAGATTGTTGAATTCTTCAATATATTCAGCCACGCTGTGGTGGCGCTGCTTCAGGTTGTGAAACTCTTTCTTTTTCAGGCTCATCATTCCTGGTGAGATATGAGTAGTACGAAATCCATCTTCAAAGATAGCCCAAGTCACCTCATCAATAGGTGTGGTGATCTGGAAATTGTCCCACCATGCGGCGGCTGGTCCTTCCAACAGATGTGCCGCGAACCTGACTTTTTCAGCATCTGTGCAGCCCACAGTCACTAAGTCTTTGTTCACAGAACGTAGCCAATCATTGGCCACCATGGGATCAGTCGATCCTGAAAACTTAGCTGGCCTCAGATGCAGAAATCTGGTAAGCATATCAAAACCTGGAGGGTTATTGTTGTTGTTGTTGTTGTTATTGTTGTTGTTGTTATTGGGGTTGTTGTTGTTCTGGTTCTGGATGAACGTCGTCATCATTTGCATAAGCTGTGTCTGTGCATTCATCATTTGTTGCATTTCCGGGGTAATGTTGGGATTGGGGTTGGGGTTTGCGCGACGGGGAGGCATCTGTGGTTTATTCATATAGAGATAAGAATGAGATACCCTTACATGATTTATGCACAATACATTACACAAGCAGACACATAGCAAGCAACATGAGGATAAAACTCAACAACAAGACAAAAGTCTCAAGTAAAAACACACAAGTGGCAAGCCATCCACATGTAGGATGGTCCAATAATAAGTTCACAAATAACAAGTGCGGTAAATAAAATAACTGAGTAGTCAAATCTACTTGTCAGCCTCAATCTCCTCCTCGACAAAGGTAAGACCTGCGTTCTCCATTGCGGTCTTGTTCTCCTCGATGGTAGTGGTCAAAGAGTCGATCTTGGCCTTGAGAGCCCTCTTCTGGGAACGAAGCCTCTCAATCACTGTCTGCTGCTGCTCTAACTCGAAGTCCTTGGACTGCAGTTCCTCGGTCATATCACGAATCCTCTTGTTCCTATCCTGGACACGCTTCTCTTGACTCTTGAACTTACGGTCTTGGGTCTCGAACTTTGCCTCCATCTCCTTGACTATCTCGTCCTGCTGCGCGAAGAGCTTGTCCTTCTCGCTGGCACTGCACAGGCTAATCATTACTAAGCATGACGTTGGTCCTATCGGTATCCACGTGCCTAATAAGAGTCTCTAAGTCCTGGAGGTACAGGCGTATCGGCTCTGTTGTGACCCTCGAGTCGTCCTCAAAGTCAATGGACTCTCCGGCATCATCACGCCTTCCAAAGGCGTGGAAGTGAGTACCTCTAACCTGTCGGGAGTGACGGCCTAACAGACGTCCTATCAGATCCTGCATGACAACCTCCATGCCTCTCTCCCATCGCCGTGCATAAGCTTGAAGACGATGGCCTCCGTAGTAGGCTCAGTCTGGCGTCCTGGCTGGTTCACCTTGAATCCCCAAAGGTCCTTCCTCTCAAACTTGGTGAGTGGGTGCACCGTAATGATAGGAAGAGGGAGATCGAGTAAAGTAGTAAGCTCTACGATACGAGGACCAAAACGGGTAGCCTGGAACTCCTCAACAGTGCTGATGGCAATAGGCATCTATTTATAAGATTGAAAAAGTTAGAACAACACAATTTAAGATAATCAAGTCAACATTTAAACAAATTCTTGGAACACACAAATCACTCAAGTCATGCATACAAAAATTCATTACATCATCCAAGGTTCAAACTTATTTAAGGTATCATTTTGGAAAATAAGGTGATAGGTGGTGGTCCAACTAACGAAGTGCGCTTACAATCCTATCTCACTGGATCTGGTGGCTAACACAATGTTCCTAGTGGCAATCACCCTATCTTGTTCACATGCTTCTATCACTAAGTCTATAATATCTCCTCTTAAGTTTTGGTTGGTGACTTCCAACTCTTGGGTATGTTCCTTCTCTTTCTCTAAGTCTTTTTGGAGGTTGAGCATCCTGCACTTGACTCAAGCACTTAGTTCCTTGATAGTCTTCCAAGCTGCTTCTTTTGCTGACTCAAAGAATGTGGTGTGCATAAAAGTGTTGGTGTACATGCAGAAGCCTTTTTCTTTGTGGTTGTCTTCCTTGTTTTTGTACAAGTGAAGTTGCACCCACCAATACTCCACTCTATCCTCCATCACTGGAAAGCCCTTGTACACAGCTGCACCATGTGCTCCCATTGTCTCCATGAGATCCTTGAGAATCTTGGGAAACTCAGTCTCACACTCCAAGGTCATGGTCATGAGTGGTCCTCTCTTCACCGCTTCGTTGATGGAGTTCATCTACAAATAGAGATGAGAATGAGAAGATTAGAAAAGTTTACGAGAAGAATAGACAAGTGTAGAAGAAGTAAATTTTTTTTTCCTTAGTGGTTTCCAATCCTAGGGTCATAATCCTACAGGCAACACAGTGCTCTGATACCATCTGTAAGATCCCTCCTTATTAAAGAGAAAGATCCCTGTGATTGCAATGCTAGTCCCTGGATCAATGCTAGCATCCACAGTTTAAGATGAAGTACACAGATACAAAGGTCGTTTATTACAGTCATTCTAGAGATAAAACATAGTCTTTTACAACTCATGGCCAAAGGCCTAATACAAGAGTTTATGGAATATGTAAATAAACATAAGTCTTCATCTTCATGCGCCACAGGCAAGCATGTTGAGTGTAGACTCATGACTCCTAATCATCATCAGAATAACCTGCAACATTACAAGTTACAGCCACAGAGGGTCAATACTTTGGAATAGTATTGGCAAGTGATACCTTAGTATATTTTAAGTGGACTATAATACTATATGCATTTGGCTGGTGGAGCTTAGGCTTGCATTGCTCAAAATAGATTTTTTTCCTTAACTTTTGAAAACACTAAGTTTTGCTTTGCACAAAACACCCAAGGCATCTACCAATCAAAGACTGAAGATCCACTCCGGGCATCTACCAATCAAAGACTGAAGATCCTTTTAACCCTTGTTCACCCACAAGTTTTATTTTGAAATTGGAGTGATGAGATTCTTGATTGCTTCCATGTCTTGATGCTCAAATTGTCCTTTACCAGGGACATGGCTAAGTACTTAGGTTTTACACTCTGCAGAGGTGGTGCACTTTCCCCACAAGACTTGGTTTCCCAAGACAAGATCCTTCAGAAGCCTTTCCTTAGTCAAATGGACGCGCTCCAACCTATCATTCCCTCTACCACCAACTGTCCAAGAGACTAAGTTCTAGCAACCTAAGATCATGGCAGAGCCCATAATGCCAAGTGGTTGCACTTGAAGCTTCTCAACATTTGACATCTCAAATCTCTTTGTTTCCTGGGTGGCCATCCACAAGTGAGATACACCAAGGTAAACCATAGACATGGGCCTTGTGAACCACTCAACCAAAACCACCAAGAAAGTCCCATTCCACCCAGGAGATTCATTAACTTAGTTGTTTTATTAAACAAAAACATAAGTCCTCAGACTTAGAGATTTTTCCATAGTGTGAAAATATAAACCACCCTTGTTTTCTAGTAGCTAGGCTAAGCATGGTAGTATTAGGAATCTTGACTTAGGTAATTTTCACTAAGGTTTCACCTAATAGGTTTTCCCATCATCAATTGACAAAAGTAGCATGCAAGTCCTAACAAAATATATCTAATGCATGTAAAAAAAATAGGAGTGGAATATTCATGATGATATCACTTGCCTTGGTAGTGTGGAGAGTAGCACTCGTCACAATCACAATCACTAGAAAAATCTACACACAAAGTTGTAGCACACAATTACACACAAATATATACAAACAAAAATATTATGAATGCATGCATGCATGAATCTACTAAGTGGTGATTTCTGAAAATTCTACCAATCAAGGGCAAGATTACAGAATCTAAACAAGTCACAAAGTAGCCAAGACAAACTTAAATAACCCTAAAAAGAAATAGTAAACTAAATCTATACTCAAAAGGGCCTCAAACAATTTTCTGCAATTTAAGCAAATCTAATGGTTACTATTTGCTAAACAAAAAGGATAGGCAGAAAGGTCTTGTTGTACTAAATCCAACGGTATAAAGTTTGCAAAATTCCAACGTGGAATTCAAAAGATATAGGCATTTGAATTTGGATCAAATTTCTGGTTTTAAATCTATTTTCAGACCTAACCCTAGCCAATGCGTCCACCGTCTAATTGGTCGGTACCGGTTCGTCTGGATCGAGTGATACAGACCGCTGGATTTAAAGGGGCAGGTGCGGCTCAGATCATCGCGTACCCCTTCGATTAGTCATTCTATCAAAGCCATCAGATGCAGATCTAACGGTTCCTATTGCCCTGGCCAAAAGCTGGCGGCGGTGCGGTGGCTACCGGCGGCGGAAACGGTCGGTCGATGACGTTGTCGACGATGCAGGGGGCGAGGAAGAGAGAGGAGATGCTCACCGGGCTCAGGGGTCACGATGATGCTCGTGGTACTTGCGGTTGGTCAAGGGGCGCTCGGGGCTGTCATAGATTGCTCGCCGGAGTTGCTGTGGGCGGCGGTTGGCTCTGGTTGCTGTCGAGGACAAAGCTGTAGATCACCCCAAGGCAAAACAACGACGCGGTTAGGTTCATAGGGTCAAGGCGAAGTCGTGTGCATGAACGGAAAGGCGAGGGGCGGTCTGTACTTACCCCTAGAGTTCGCCGGAGTTCGTGCAGAAGACGGTGGCGGCCAGTCGACGATGTTGCCGGAGCTACGGTTCATGCGAGGGCAAACGAAGGGTGTTAAAAGAAGCGCAGAGGCTCACTGAACCAGTTTGCAAGAACGAGAGGCAGAGGGGAGCTCAGAACTCACCGGAATTTCCCAGCGATCGTCGGAGGCGGGCTACAGAGGGTAATGCTCGCAGCCTGGTGGCGCTCTGGGTTCGGGGTTTGAGGGAGAAGAGAGAGGGGGCAGAGGGGGTTCTTATAGCCTGGTCACGAGCGAGAATCACTCAGCCATTGAATCGAATTAACGCCGCGAATTAAACACAGAAAACGCCCGCGTTGATTTGGGGATGAACTGGACGTGCAGTGGAGAGGATGCTGACGTGGAGAAGGCCCGCTTGTCAGTGAAACGCGCGAGGTGTAGGTGGGGTCTGGCTGTCAGCGTCTGTTTGCGTGTGCTCGCGCGTGAGAGAAAGAAAAGGAGATCCCCGGGTGGGCTAGATGGGCTTGATCTACTAATGGGCCAGATTCCTGGCGCTCGGCCTTTTTCCCTTGAAAAGTCCTTTTCTTTTTCTAAATTCATTTTCTGGTATGAATTTGATATGAATTCAAATCCTTTTGAATTCAAACTGCTTTGGGAATTTTTGCAGGGTTCTGTGGGTTCAAAATCAATCAAATAACCAAGTGTTTACCTTGCAAAGGCTTGGTCAAGCTTGGGTTTCAAAATAAACAGAGACTTGCTCTAGTTTGCAAATGTTTTTGAGAAGGGATTTGAAAATATTTCTAAATTGGATACTTGGGTTTAAAAGCTTCACCTAGTATCTCCATCAATGGAGGCAAGCAACAAGTACCTAAACATTCAAATCTCAAAGGGTGATGGCCAATTGAGTTGAATTGCACACATGAAATCATATCTCAAACTTCTGTCTCTAAATGATTTTGAGAAAAACCCTTTATGAATGAATGATGCAAGAATGATATGAATGAGTTTTGAAATATGATTTTTGGGATGTTACAGTTCTTATACTAATACCAACACTAGCGTCATTGCATGTGTGTTCCTGTCATGAACCACATTTGAATCAACTAGTGTCATTGCATGTGTTATCTTTCCACGAACCACATATGGATCAACCAATGGTATTGGATGTGTGTTCTTTCCACAAACCACATATGGATCCATTTCAGTAATTGCATCTTTGATATTATACTAAAACCACAACCCAGTACTAGAGTCATTGCATGTGTGTTCTTTTCCACAAACCACACATGGATCCACTAGACTCATTGCATGTGTGGTCTTTTCCACAAACAACTTATGGATCAACCAGTGGTCAGTGCATGTGTGTTCTTTTCACAAACTACATGTGGATCCACTAGAGTCATTGTATGTGTGTTCTTATACTAAAACTTGCACTAGAGTCATTGCATGTGTGTTATTTTCCATAAACCACTTATGGATCCATTAGAGTCATTGCATGTGTGTTATTTCCACAAACCACACATGGATCAACCAATAGAGTCATTGCGTGTGTGTTATTTCCACAAACCACACATGGATCAACCACTAGAGTCATTGCATGTGTGTTCTTTCCACAAACCACACATGGATCAAGCAGTGTCATTGCATGTGTGTTCTTTCCACAAACCACATATGGATCAACCAGTGGTCATTGCATGTGTGTTCTTTTCCACAAACCACATATGGATCAACCAGTGGTCATTGCATGTGTGTTCTTTCCACAAACCACATATGGATCCATTTGAGTAATTGCATGTTTGTTCTTATACTAAAACCACAAACCAGCACTAGAGTCATTGCATGTGTGTTCTTTCCACAAACCACATATGGATCAACCAGTGGTCATTGCATGTGTGTTCTTTTCCACAAACCACATATGGATCAACCAGTGGTCATTGCATGTGTGTTCTTTCCACAAACCACATATGGATCCATTTGAGTAATTCCATGTTTGTTCTTATACTAAAACCACAAACCAGCACTAGAGTCATTGCATGTGTGTTCTTTTCCTCAAAGCACACATGGATCCATTAGACTCATTGCATGTGTGTTCTTTTCCACAAACAACTTATGGATCAACCAGTGGTCATTGCATGTGTGTTCTTTTCACAAACTACATGTGGACCCACTAGAGTCATTGTATGTGTGTTCTTATACTAAAACTAGCACTAGAGTCATTGCATGTGTGTTCTTTTCCACAAACCACATATGGATCAACCAGTGGTCATTGCATGTGTGTTCTTTCCACAAACCACACATGGATCAACCAGTGGTCATTGCATGTGTGTTCTATCCACAAACCACACATGGATCAACCACTAGAGTCATTGCATGTGTGTTCTTTTCCACAAACCACACATGGATCAAGCAGTGTCATTGCATGTGTGTTCTTTCCACAAACCACATATGGATCAACCAGTGGTCATTGCATGTGTGTTCTTTTCACAAACCACATGTGAACCCGCTAGTCATTGCATGTGTGTTCTTATACTAAAACCAACACTAGAGTCATTGCATGTCTGTTCTTTTCACAAACCAACATGGATTCACCACTGTCATTGCATGTGTTCTCTTTCCACAAACCACACATGGATCAACTAGTGGTCATTGCATGTGTGTTCTTTTACACAAACCACATATGGATCAATCAGTGGTGATTGCATGTGTATTCTTTCCATAAACCACATATGGATCAACTAGAGTCATTGCATGTGTGTTCTTTCCACAAACCACATATGGATCCATTTGAGTAATTGCATGTTTGTTCTTATACTAAAATCACAAACCAGCACTAGAGTCATTGCATGGTGTTCTTTTCCACAAACCACACATGGATCCACTAGACTCATTACATGTGTGTTCTTTTCCACAAACAACTTATGGATCAACCAGTGGTCATTGCATGTGTGTTCTTTTCACAAACTACATGTGGACCCACTAGAGTCATTGTATGTGTGTTCTTATACTAAAACTAGCACTAGAGTCATTGCATGTGTGTTATTTTCCATAAACCACTAATGGATCCATTAGAGTCATTGCATGTGTGTTATTCCACAAGCCACACATGATTCAACCAATAGAGTCATTGCATGTGTGTTATTTCCACAAAGCACACATGGATCAACCACTAGAGTCATTGCATGTGTGTTCTTTCCACAAACCACACATGGATCAAGCAGTGTCATTGCATGTGTGTTCTTTCCACAAACCACATATGGATCAACCAGTGGTCATTGCATGTGTGTTCTTTTCCACAAACCACATATGGATCAACCAGTGGTCATTGCATGTGTGTTCTTTCCACAAACCACACATGGATCAACGAGTGATGATTGCATGTGTGTTCGTTTCCACAAACGACACATGGATCCACTAGACTCATTGCATGTGTGTTCTTTTCCACAAACCACATCTGCATCAACTAGTGGTCATTGCATGTGTGTTCTTTCCACAAACCACATATGGATCAACCACAATCATTGCATGTGTGTTCTTTCCAAAAACCACATATGGATCCATTTGAGTAATTGCATGTTTGTTCTTATACTAAAAGCACAAACCAGCACTAGAGTCATTGCATGTGTGTTCTTTTCCACAAACCACACATGGATCCACTAGACTCATTGCATGTGTGTTCTTTTCTACAAACCACATATGGATCAACCAGAGTCATTGCATGTGTGTTCTTTCCAAAAACCACATATGGATCCATTTGAGTAATTGCATGTTTGTTCTTATACTAAAAGCACAAACCAGCACTAGAGTCATTGCATGTGTGTTCTTTAACTCAAACCACACATGGATCCACTAGACTCATTGCATGTGTGTTCTTTTCCACAAACAACTTATGGATCAACCAGTGGTCATTGTATGTGTGTTCTTTTCACAATCTACATGTGGACCCACTAGAGTCATTGTATGTGTGTTCTTATACTAAAACTAGCACTAGAGTCATCGCATGTCTGTTCTTTTCCACAAACCACATATGGATCAACCAGTGGTCATTGCATGTGTGTTCTTTCCACAAACCACACATGGATCAACCAGTGGTCATTGCATGTGTGCTCTATCCACAAACCACACATGGATCAACCACTAGAGTCATTGCATGTGTGTTCTTTTCCACAAACCACACATGGATCAAGCAGTGTCATTGCATGTGTGTTCTTTACACAAACCACATATGGATCAACCAGTGGTCATTGCATGTGTGTTCTTTTCACAAACCACATGTGAACCCACTAGAGTCATTGCATGTGTGTTGTTATACTAAAACCAACACTAGAGTCATTGCATGTGTGTTCTTTCCACAAACCACACATGGATCCACCAGTGGTCATTGCATGTGTGTTCGTTTCCACAAACCACTCATGGATCCACTAGACTCATGGCATGTGTGTTCTTTTCCACAAACCACATATGGATCAACCAGTGGTCATTGCATGTGTCTTCTTTCCATAAACCACATATGGATCAACCAGAGTCATTGCATGTGTGTTCTTTCCACAAACCACATATGGATCCATTTGAGTAATTACATGTTTGTTCTTATACTAAAACCAACACTAGAGTCATTGCATGTGTCTTCCTGTCATGAACCACATTTGGATCAACCAGTGTCATTGCATGTGTGTTCTTTCCACGAACCACATATGCATCAACTAATGGCATTGTATGTGTGTTCTTTTCACAAACCACATATGGATCAACCAGTGTTCACTACATGTGTGTTCTTTCCACAAACCACTTATGGATCAATCAGTTATGGATCAACCAGTGGTCATTGCATGTGTGTTCTTTTCCACAAACAACTTATGGATCAACCAGTGGTCATTGCATGTGTGTTCTTTTCACAAACAACATGTGGACCTACTAGATTCATTGTATGTGTGTTCTTGTACTAAAACTAGCACTAGAGTCATTGCATGTGTGTTCTTTTCCATAAACTACTTATGGATCCATTAGAGTCATTGCATGTGTGTTATTTCCAAAAACCACACATGGATCAACCAATAGAGTCATTGCATGTGTGTTATTTCTAGAAACCACACATGGATCAACCACTAGAGTCATTGCATGTGTGTTCATTCCACAAACCACACATGGATCAAGCAGTGTCATTGCATGTGTGTTCTTTCCACAAACCACATATGGATCAACCAGTTGTCATTTCATGTGTGTTCTTTTCCACAAACCACATATGAATCAACCAGTGGTCATTGCATGTGTGTTCTTTCCATAAACCACATATGGATCAACCAGTGGTCATTGCATGTGTGTTCTTTCCACAAACCACATATGGATCAACCAGAGTCATTGCATGTGTGTTCTTTCCAAAAAACAGATATGGATCCATTTGAGTAATTGCATGTTTGTTCTTATACTAAAACCACAAACCAGCACTAGAGTCATTGCATGTGTGTTCTTTTCCACAAACCACACATGGATCCACTAGACTCATTGCATGTGTGTTCTTTTCCACAAACAACTTATGGATCAACTAGTGGTCAATGCATGTGTGTTCTTTTCACAAACAACATGTGGACCCACTAGAGTCATTTATGCGTGTTCTTATACTAAAACTTGCACTAGTGTCATTGCATGTGTATTCTTTTCCATAAACCACTTATGGATCCATTAGAGTCATTGCATGTGTGTCCTTTCCACAAACCACATATGGATCAACCAATAGAGTCATTGCATGTGTGTTCTTTTCCACAAACCACATATGGATCAACCAGTGGTCATTGTATGTGTGTTCTTATACTAAAACTAGCACTAGAGTCATTGCATGTGTGTTCTTTCCATAAACCACCTATGTGTGTTCTTTCCACAAACCACACATGGATCAAGCAGTGCCATTGCATGTGTGTTCTTTCCACAAACCACATATGGATCAACCGGTGGTCATTGCATGTGTGTTCTTTTCCACAAACCACATATGGATCAACCAGTGGTCATTGCATGTGTGTTCTTTCCACAAACTACACATGGATCAACCAGTGTTCATTGCATGTGTGTTCGTTTCCACAAACCACACATGGATCCACTAGACTCATTGCATGTGTGTTCTTTTCCACAAACCACATATGGATCAACCAGTGGTCATTGCATGTGTGTTCTTTCCACAAACCACATATGGATCCATTTGAGTAATTGCATGTTTGTTCTTTCCACAACCCACATATGGATCCATTTGAGTAATTGCATGTTTGTTCTTATACTAAAAGCACAAACCAGCACTAGAGTCATTGCATGTGTGTTCTTTTCCACAAACCACACATGGATCCACTAGACTCATTGCATGTGTGTTCTTTTCCACAAACAACTTATGGATCAACCAGTGGTCAGTGCATGTGTGTTCTTTTCACAAACAACATGTGGACCCACTAGAGTCATTGTATGTGTGTTCTTATACTAAAACCTGCACTAGAGTCATTACATGTGTGTTCTTTTCCACAAACCACATATGGAGCAACCAGTGGCCATTGCATGTGTGTTCTTTTCCACAAACCACTTATGGATCCAATAGAGTCACTGCATGTGTGTTATTTCCACAAACCACACATGGATCAACCAATATAGTCATTGCATGTGTGTTATTTCCACAAACCACACATGGATCAACCACTAGAGTCATTGCATGTGTGTTCTATCCACAAACCACACATGGATCAAGCAGTGTCATTGCATGTGAGTTCTTTCCACAAACCACATATGGATCAACCAGTGGTCATTGCATGTGTGTTCTTTTCCACAAACCACATATGGATCAACCAGTGGTCATTGCATGTGTGTTGTTTTCCACAAACCACATTTGATCAACCAGTGGTCATTGCATGTGTGTTCTTATACTAAAACCAACACTAGAGTCATTGCATGTGTGTTCCTGTCATGAACCACATTTGGATCAACCAGTGTCATTGCATGTGTGTTCTTTCCATGAACCACATATGGATCAACCAATGGTATTGCATGTGTGTTCTTTCCACAAACCACATATGGATCCATTTGAGTAATTGCATGTTTGTTCTTATACTAAAACCACAAACCAGCACTAGAGTCATTGCACGTGTGTTCTTTTCCACAAACCACACATGGATCCACTAGACTCATTGCATGTGTGTTCTTTTCCACAAACAACTTATGGATCAACTAGTGGTCAGTGCTTGTGTGTTCTTTTCACAAACTACATGTGTACCCACTAGAGTCATTGTATGTGTGTTCTTATACTAAAACTTGCACTAGAGTCATTGCATGTGTGTTCTTTTCCATAAACCACTTATGGATCCATTAGAGTCATTGCATGTGTGTTATTTCCACAAAACACACATGGATCAACCAATAGAGTCATTGCATGTGTGCTATTTCAGCAAACCACACATGGATCAACCACTAGAGTCATTGCATGTGTGTTCTTTCCACAAACCACACATGGATCAAGCAGTGTCATTGCATGTGTGTTCTTTCCACAAACCACATATGGATCAACCAGTGGTCATTGGATGTGTGTTCTTTTCCACAAACCATATATGGATCAACCAGTGGTCATTGCATGTGTGGTATTTCCACAAACCACACATGGATCAACCAGTGGTCATTGCATGTGTGTTTCTTTCCACAAACCACACATGGATCCACTAGACTCATTGCATGTGTGTTCTTTTCCACAAACCACATATGGATCAACCGGTGGTCATTGCATGTGTGTTCTTTCCACAAACCACATATGGATCAACCAGAGTCATTGCATGTGTGTTCTTTCCACAACCCACATATGGATCCATTTGAGTAATTGCATGTTTGTTCTTATACTAAAAGCACAAACGAACACTAGAGTCATTGCATGTGTGTTCTTTTCCACAAACCACACATGGCTCCACTAGACTCATTGCATGTGTGTTCTTTTCCACAATCAACTTATGGATCAACCAGTGGTCAGTGCATGTGTGTTCTTTTCACAAACAACATGTGGACCCACTAGAGTCATTTATGTGTGTTCTTATACTAAAACTTGCACTAGTGTCATTGCATGTGTGTTCTTTTCCATAAACCACTTATGGATCCATTAGAGTCATTGCATGTGTGTCCTTTCCACAAACCACATATGGATCAACCAATAGAGTCATTGCATGTGTGTTCTTTTCCACAAACCACATATGGATCAACCAGTGGTCATTGCAGGTGTGTTCTTTCCACAAACCACACATGGATCAACCAGTTGTCATTGCATGTGTGCTCCTTTCCACAAACCACACATGGTTCCACTAGACTCATTGCATGTGTGTTCTTTTCCACAAACCACATATGGATCAACCAGTGGTCATTGCATGTGTGTTCTTTCCACAAACCACATATGGATCAACCAGAGTCATTGCATGTGTGTTCTTTCAACAAACCACATATGGATCCATTTGAGTAATTGCATGTTTGTTCTTATACTAAAAGCACAGACCAGCACTAGAGTCATTGCATGTGTATTCTTTTCCACAAACCACACATGGATCCACTAGACTCATTGCATGTGTGTTCTTTTCCACAAACAACTTATGGATCAACTAGTGGTCATTGCATGTGTGTTCTTTTCACAAACTACATGTGGACCCACTAGAGTCATTGTATGTGTGTTCTTATACTAAAACTAGCACTAGATTCATTGCATGTGTGTTCTTTCCATAAACAACTTATGGATCCATTAGAGTCATTGCATGTGTGTTATTCCCATAAACCACACATGGATCAACCAATAGAGTCATTGCATGTGTGTTATTTCCACAAAGCACACATGGATCAACCACTAGAGTCATTGCATGTGTGTTCTTTCCACAAACCACACATGGATCAAGCAGTGCCATTGCATGTGAGTTCTTTCCACAAACCACATATGGATCAACCAGTGGTCATTGCATGTGTGTTCTTTTCCACAAACCACATATGATCAACCAGTGGTCATTGCATGTGTGTTCTTATACTAAAACCAACACTAGAGTCATTGCATGTGTGTTCCTGTCATGAACCACATTTGGATCAACCAGTGTCATTGCATGTGTGTTCTTTCCACGAACCACATATGGATCAACCAATGGTATTGCATGTGTGTTCTTTCCATAAAACCACATATGGATCCATTTGAGTAATTGCATGTTTGTTCTTATACTAAAACCACAAACTAGCACTAGAGTCATTGCATGTGTGTTCTTTTCCACAAACCACACATGGATCCACTAGACTCATTGCATGTGTGTTCTTTTCCACAAACAACTTATGGATCAACTAGTGGTCATTGCATGTGTGTTCTTTTCACAAACTACCTGTTGACCCACTAGAGTAATTGTATGTGTGTTCTTATACTAAAACTAGCACTAGAGTCATTGCATGTGTGTTCTTTCCATAAACCACTTATGGATCCATTAGAGTCATTGCATGTGTGTTATTCCCACAAACCACACATGGATCAACCAATAGAGTCATTGCATGTGTGTTATTTCCACAAACCACACATGGATCAACCACTAGAGTCATTGCATGTGTGTTCTTTCCACAAACCACAGATGGATCAAGCAGTGTCATTGCATGTGAGTTCTTTCCACAAACCACATATGGATCAACCAGTGGTCATTGCATGTGTGTTCTTTTCCAAAAACCACATATGGATCAACCACTGGTCATTGCATGTGTGTTCTTTTCCACAAACCACATATGATCAACCAGTGGTCATTGCATGTGTGTTCTTATACTAAAACCAACACTAGAGTCATTGCATGTGTGTTCCTGTCATGAACCACATTTGGATCAACCAGTGTCATTGCATGTGTGTTCTTTCCACGAACCACATATGGATCAACCAATGGTATTGCATGTGTGTTCTTTCCACAAACCACATATGGATCCATTTGAGTAATTGCATGTTTGTTCTTATACTAAAACCACAAACCAGCACTAGAGTGTAGGGTCCCCAACCTTTAATAAGATTGAGCCCCCTATGTTTACAATGCTAGTCCCTGGATCAATAGCTAGCATCCACAGTTAAGATGTAATATCAAGAAACAAAGGTCATAATATAACGTTATAACCAGGAATAACATAGTTTTATTACATCTTACATAGATCATTTGGCTATTTACAATACATTGCAGCGGAATAACTATAAGCATTGGGTCCTTCATATTCAAAATGCCATAGGCAGATGTTGGTTGTAGACTTTGTAATCCTAATCAATCAATCTTCTCTAAAATCAAACAAACCTGCAACATTACAAGTTACAGCCACAAGGGTCAATACATTTGAATTGTATTGGCAAGTGATACTATGGTAGTATAGTGGAGTCTATCATCTATATGCATTTGGCTAAGTGGAGTTGAGGCTTGCATTGCTCAAAATAGATTTTTCCTTAACTTTTGAAAATACTAAGTTTTGCTTGGAAAAATCATTTTTTCCCAATCAAAGATTTGAAGATCCTTTTCCAAGGCATCTCTCCATCAAAGATTGAAGATTTCAAACAACCCTGGTTCAACCACAAGTTTTTAACTTAGAAATTTGAATGATGAGATTCTTGATTGCTTCCATGTCTTGATGCTCAAATTGTCCTTTTCCAGGGACATGGCTAAGTACTTAGGTTTTACACTCTGCAGAGGTGGTGCACTTTCCCCACAAGACTTGGTTTCCCAAGACAAGATCTTTCAGAAGCTTTCCCTTAGACCATCATGGACGCGTTCCAACCTATCAAACACTACCACCCACTGTCCATTTGGCTAAGTTCTTGCGACCTATATGATCATGGCAGAGGCCATATTGCCAAGTGGCTGCACTTGAAGCTTCTCAACATTTGACATCTCAAATCTCTTTGTTCCTGGGTGGCCATCCACAAGTGAGATACACAAGCCAAGTCCATGGCCTTGTGAACCACTCAACACAAACCATTCCTTCCATTCCACCCAGGTGATTCATTCACTTAGTTGTTTTATTAAACAAAACATAAGTCCACAGACTTAGGATATTTTTCCATAGTGTGAATATATATTCCACCCATGTTTTCTATTAGCTAGGCTAAGCTTGATAGTAATAGGATTCTTAACTTAGGAAAATCCTACTAAGGATTCACCTACTAGGTTTTCCTATAGCAAGGTCTATACTTAGCAAAATCCATGCAAGTTTTACTTAGCAAAACACTAATGCATAGTGAAAGTAATGGGATAGAAAGTATGAAGCATCACGTGCCTTTTTGGTAGAGTATAGGCTCACTCCTTGTCCTTGCAACAATCACACTCTTCAAGTCACTACAAATCAATCAAGCAAGGCACAAACTCAATCTACCAATCAAGCAAAACAACACATAAAATGACAAAGTCAAAGTAATGCATGCAAGCATCCCAAGCTTTGTTTTGTTTGAAAAAGTGGTTCCTAATGGGTCATAAACATTTTGAAAACACCTATTGGTCATTTTGTAAAGTGGCAAAGTCATTTGCAATAGGTTTCACTTTTTTTTAAAAACCATTTTCAAAACAAAGTATCATTTTATGTGGTGTAGAAATATTTTTACTAAGGCATGAGCCTATAGGGTTCACCAAATATGTTTTCAAATCACAAAACTTGGTTTTTTGGGGTCAGAGAGTTTAAAACAAAACATTTTCCAAAGGTTTTCTTCCAAAACCATTTTTAATAAATAAACCACATTTCTATTTGACTAGAAATGGTTTTAAATCAAGAATCATTATTTTGTTTCACCAAATGAGTTGCTATTGCAAAACTTGGTGTTTTGGGTCAGTAGGTTTGTTCCAAACCATTTTCTCAAAGTTTTCCATTCAAAACCATTTTCATAAGCAAAACAATAGTTTTATTTAGCTAGAAATGGACTAAACCAAGTAATCCATTCTAAACTTTTCCAAATCCATTTTCCAAAACATGGGTTGGTTCCTAGGGTCAGTAAGGTCACAACAAACCATTTTGAAAAGGTTTTAACCCTAAAAACATTTTTAAACAATTTTTCTAATCTAAACTAGCACACAAAAGAATCTGCAAAAACAAGCAAACTAACAGATACTATTTGCTAAACTAAGGGCATGGTCGGCTAGGTCTTGTTCTCCTGAATCCAACGACATAAAATTTGTAATTTTTGGACGTGTGGATTCAAATATACAAGGGTTTGAAATTCACAGAATATTCTATTTTCAAATCTGTTTTTAAACAGAACAGTGACACGCGTCGCGTTCTAACTGGGTGGTACCGGTTCGGCCGGATCGGCAACGTGGACCGTAGGATCTAGGTTGATCGCACGGCACAGGGCGCGTACCTCTTCGCGGCTTAAGTGATCTATCGTAGGCGTTGGATTAAGATCCTACGGATGCTAATGCTCGGTCACAGATGGGCGGCGCTGCGGTGGCTACCGGCGGCGGAGCTGTCGGTCGACGACGGTGCCGATGCTACAGGAGGTGAGGGAGAAAGGGGAGATGCTCACCAGGCTCAGGAGAACACGGCGAAGCTCAAGGTACTCGCGGTTGGTCAAGGGGTGCACGGAGACGGAGGTAATCGCTCGCCGGAGTCGTCGTCGGCGTCGGTTGGTCCTGCTCGCGGTTGGAGTCGACGCTACAGATCAAGAGAAGGTAGACCGAGGGCATGGTTAGACGCAGGAGATCATGGCGGAGCTGTGAGCGTGAACGAGAAGTGAAGGGGCGGTCTGGTTCACCTGGGAGACGTCGCCGGAGAAGTTGTAGACGGCGGCGCTGTTCGGAGCTTGTCGTAGCCGACGCTCTGGGGCGCCCGCGGTCGAACTAAAAGTGCTGGGAGGTGCGTCTGGGAGTGGGGAAGCTGCTAGGTTGTACAGGGAGGCACGGGGCGGTGAGTCTTGGCCGGAATCGACACCGGACCTCGTCGGAACAGAGGATGGTTTCTGGCAAAATACGGCAGCCTGAGGGCGAGCTAAGGTGTGGTGACAGAGGGGAAAGGAGGAGGGAACGCTGGCGTTTTATCAGGCATGGTCAATGGCAGGTTTAATCCATCCTTCAATGCGAATTACGTCGGGTTTAACTCGCCTGCAACTGCAGCGAGGTTTGGGGGAGGGAGGTCGCGAGGTGAGGACGATGGCTAGTGAAGTGGGACCGTTGCGTCAGTGGGAAAAAGGGTGAGGAGGAGGTCCACCCGTCAGTGGCTTTCCGGGCTGTTTCAGCGGTGAGGAAAAACGGTTCGCTCGTGAGAGAGAGAGGTGGGGTCCACCGGTCAGTGGGAAAAGAAATGAGGGCGAGGGTCCACTAGTCATTGTCTATGTGGGTCAGAACCTGGGTGTGAATTGTTTTCTTTCTGGAAGAAAACTGGGCTGGTTTGCTGGGCCTTAGTGGGCTGGGCTGCTTTCTTCCCTTTGCACTATTTTTTTCTGTCTAAAACATTTTTCCTTTTCTATTTCTATTTTTCTGTTTTGAATTTTCATTCAACTATTCAAACAACATTCAAATCAATTCAAACAAACACCACACTACACAACTTTGAACTTGGTTTTGTTTATCAACGCAAACCAAAGTCCAAAACAAAATAATATTTTTATTCATTTTAGGATCCATTCAATATTTAAATAAAATGGATCTTTAGTTATTTAATAAAATAGGGTTTGATTTAATTAATAAAATTTCCATTTGAAATCAAAATATTTTCAAAACCAAATCATTAGGTTTTATTTGAAAATAAGGAATACTTGAAAACTTGTTTAAAACAAAATAACCTTTTTGCTATAGGGTCCATTAATAATTAAATAAAATGGACCTTAGTTAATAATCCATATAGGATTTGTTTATTTAAAAACTTTATTTTGAAATCTAAAATAAAACCAAAACACTTCAGTAGGTTTTATTTGAGAAAACAAAATACTTGGAAAACTTATTTTAAAAGAATAAATAAGTTTTGATGTTTTGAAAATAGTAAATCCTTTATTAATAAAACTTGGATATTTAAATCCTTTTTATTTTAAATAAACCTCTACTATTTTTAATCAAAGCAAAACCTTTTGTTTCAAAGTCTTGGCCAAGGTTTAATTTGGCTTTAAAATATAATCTTCATTTATAAATCCACCTTTTCATTTGAAAACAAAGCCTTTTCTTAAAAGATCCAAAATAGTGTTTCCAAAATATTTTATTTTCCTTTATTAAATGTTTATCTTTTTAAATCCCTTTAGGATTTTATTTGATCCAACTGGTTTGAAGTCCCAATTGAAATCAAAAAGTTTCTTCTGGCCTTGAAAATCAAACAAAGTTTTATTTTATTCATTTATTTTTCACATTACAAGATTTGGAAAATCTTGGGATGTGACAGGCTACCACCCTTAAAATAAATCTCGTCCCGAGATTTGGGGAGGCTAGGGTTACAAGTTGGCTCAAAACAACTAGGGTACTACCACCCTTAAAAATTTTCCAACTAAACTACATGCTGGCCTTCTTGGGATCCTGGGGAAACTTCTCTGGGCAAACATCTGCATAGTGTCCTTTATTTCCATACTTGACTCATGGGCCAAGGTTGAGATCCTTCATAGGCTTGTTCAACTTGTTCTTCATCTTTTCTGGACAGTTGCTTGCATAATGTCCTGGATTCTTGCAGTTGAAACAATGGATGTCCTTGAGTTCTTTACGTGGCTATTGTGGACAAGTTGCTACATAATGACCTAGCTCTTTGCAGTTGTTGCACACCACTTGGTCAATTCCCTTATTCTTCTGGTTCTCTGGGCATCCACTGCGGTAGTGTCCCATTTCCTTACATTTACGACATTGCACAAGGCTCATGTCCTGCTTTGGTTTCTTGGGTTTCTTTGATCCTTTGAATTGGGTTGTCTTGTTTGGAGGTACGAGTGGTCCTTTTCCTTTGGTAGACTTGGATCCTTCTTGTTTCCTTTGTTCCACCATGGAATAGATGGGGCATTGTATAGGAGTATGATTGTTTCCTTCGCATAGGTAACAAGTGGCTTGAGAGGTAGGACATTGTCCAATAGGATGTTTCTCTTCACAGTTAGGGCATTGATCTTCATGCTCCTTGGAAGTATGGTCCTTGTCTCCACAAATAATGCAAGCTGGGTCTCCATCTAGAATAATATTTCTGTCATCCTTGTTGTCAAAGACTCTTTTGGGATAGCTTTCTTCCATGTTGATCATTTGATTAGTCACCTTAAGCATCAGTTGGGTTTGTTCTTCCAAAAACTTTTGCAGTGCTGGATCTTTATCACTATTGCTGGCTATGAACTGAGCTGTTAGTTGGTTCAACTGGTTTTGGGTTGCTATGAGCTCTTTCATGCTGTCACCTTGGTTGGTGTTGTTGTCATCATCTTTGATGTTGGAGTCTCTTGGAGAAGTCATCTGTTTGGGTTGAGTTGGGGTTAGAATAGGCAAGAGATTTCTAAGGAAATAATTCTAATCACACACATCAATTCACTCAAGCAATGGGCAAGCAGTCACAAACAAACATTCCACTCAAACAACAAGTTTCAAGCATAATTTTAGGCAACCAAAAATATTTTTGTTACACCACATAAGTTGGTGGGTTTGACTTAAACTAAATATGGTGGTCCATCTATATGGTTCACTTGAGATCTTTCCATCCTTCTTGGTTGATTCTTCTTGCATGAGATCATGTTTTCCTTGGAAAACTTTTGGTCACAATTCTTCAAATGATGTAGGCTCCTTCTAACTTTTGCATTCCCTCATTCTCTAAATCTTGAGAAAGATGTCCTTGTCTATCTTGTAGTCCTTAGTGATATCCAAGTTGGAGGTCCTTGATGAATATGCTGAAGATGTTGAAGTCATTAGAGTTGAAGAAGTTGAAGTCATTAGAGTTGATGAAGTCTTTTGCACATGGTATGGTCTTTGGCCATGGGGTAGGTTTTTCCATCAAGTTGAAGTAGAAGAGATGTAGAGTTGAAACCAAAATGGTTGAGAAAATAGTTTACAAGTGTTTTTGTAAATAAGTTTTGGATCAAAATACAACTCCTATTTTTCTAAGGGTTTTTGTCCAATCCTAGGTTTACAAATCCTACAGGCAACACAATGCTCTGATACCATCTGTAGGGTCCCCAACCTTTAATAAGATTGAGCCCCCTGTGTTTACAATGCTAGTCCTTGGATCAATAGCTAGCATCCACAGTTAAGATGTAATATCAAGAAACAAAGGTCATAATATAACTTTATAACTAGGAATAACATAGTTTTATTACATCTTACATAGCTCATTTGGCTATTTACAATACATTGCAGCGGAATAACTATAAGCATTGGGTCCTTCATCTTCAAAATGCCACAGGCAGATGTTGGTTGTAGACTTTGTAATCCTAATCAATCAATCTTCTCTAAAATCAAACAAACCTGCAACATTACAAGTTACAGCCACAAGGGTCAATACATTTGAATTGTATTGGCAAGTGATACTATGGTAGTATAGTGGAGTCTATCATCTATATGCATTTGGCTAAGTGGAGTTGAGGCTTGCATTGCTCAAAATAGATTTTTCCTTAACTTTTGAAAATACTAAGTTTTGCTTGGCAAAATCATTTTTCCCCGATCAAAGATTTGAAGATCCTTTTCCAAGGCATCTCTCCATCAAAGATTGAAGATTTCAAACAACCCTGGTTCAACCACAAGTTTTTAAGTTAGAAATTTGAATGATGAGATTCTTGATTGCTTCCATGTCTTGATGCTCAGATTGTCCTTTTCCAGGGACATGGCTAAGTACTTAGGTTTTACACTCTGTAGAGGTGGTGCACTTTCCCCACAAGACTTGGTTTCCCAAGACAAGATCTTTCAGAAGCTTTCCCTTAGACCATCATGGACGCGTTCCAACCTATCAAACACTACCACCCATTGTCCATATGGCTAAGTTCTTGCGACCTATATGATCATGGCAGAGCCCATATTGCCAAGTGGCTGCAATTGAAGCTTCTCAACATTTGACATCTCAAATCTCTTTGTTCCTGGGTGGCCATCCACAAGTGAGATACACAAGCCAAGTCCATGGCCTTGTGAACCACTCAACACAAACCATTCCTTCCATTCCACCCAGGTGATTCATTCACTTAGTTGTTTTATTAAACAAAACATAAGTCCACAGACTTAGGATATTTTTCCATAGTGTGAATATATATTCCACCCATGTTTTCTATTAGCTAGGCTAAGCTTGATAGTAATAGGATTCTTAACTTAGGAAAATCCTACTAAGGATTTACCTACTAGGTTTTCCTATAGCAAGGTCTATACTTAGCAAAATCCATGCAAGTTTTACTTAGCAAAACACTAATGCATAGTGAAAGTAATGGGATAGAAAGTATGAAGCATCACTTGCCTTTTTGGTAGAGTATAGGCTCACTCCTTGTCCTTGCAACAATCACACTCTTCAAGTCACTACAAATCAATCAAGCAAGGCACAAACTCAATCTACCAATCAAGCAAAACAACACATAAAATGACAAAGTCAAAGTAATGCATGCAAGCATGCCAAGCTTTGTTTTGTTTGAAAAAGTGGTTCCTAATGGGTCATAAACATTTTGAAAACACCTATTGGTCATTTTGTAAAGTGGCAAAGTCATTTGCAATAGGTTTCACTTTTTTTTTTAAAAAACCATTTTCAAAACAAAGTATCATTTTATGTGGTGTAGAAATATTTTTACTAAGGCATTAGCCTATAGGGTTCACCAAATATGTTTTCAAATCACAAAACTTGGTTTTTTGGGGTCAGAGAGTTTAAAACAAAACATTTTCTAAAGGTTTTCTTCCAAAACCATTTTTAATAAATAAACCACATTTCTATTTGACTAGAAATGGTTTTAAATCAAGAATCATTATTTTGTTTCACCAAATGAGTTGCTATTGCAAAACTTGGTGTTTTGGGTCAGTAGGTTTGGTCCAAACCATTTTCTCAAAGTTTTCCATTCAAAACCATTTTCATAAGCAAAACAATAGTTTTATTTAGCTAGAAATGGACTAAACCAAGTAATCCATTCTAAACTTTTACAAATCCATTTTCCAAAACATGGGTTGGTTCCTAGGGTCAGTAAGGTCACAACAAACCATTTTGCAAAGGTTTTAACCCTAAAAACATTTTTAAACAATTTTTCTAATCTAAATAAGCACACAAAAGAATCTGCAAAAACAAGCAAACTAACAGATACTATTTGCTAAACTAAGGGCATGGTTGGCTAGGTCTTGTTCTCCTGAATCCAACGACATAAAATTTGTAATTTTTGGACGTGTGGATTCAAAGATACAAGGGTTTGAAATTCACAGAATATTCTGTTTTCAAATCTATTTTTAAACAGAACAGTGACACGCGTCGCGTTCTAACTGGGTGGTACCGGTTCGGCCGGATCGGCAACGTGGACCGTAGGATCTAGGTTGATCGCACGGCACAGGGCGCGTACCTCTTCGCGGCTTAAGTGATCTATCGTAGGCGTTGGATTAAGATCCTACGGATGCTAATGCTTGGTCACAGATGGGCGGCGCGGTGGTGGCTACCGGCGGCGGAGCTGTCGGTCGACGATGGTGCCGATGCTACAGGAGGTGAGGGAGAAAGGGGAGATGCTCACCAGGCTCAGGAGAACACGGTGAAGCTCAAGGTACTCGCGGTTGGTCAAGGGGTGCACGGAGACGGAGGTAATCGCTCGCCGGAGTCGTCGTCGGCGTCGGTTGGTCCTGCTCGCGGTTGGAGTCGACGCTACAGATCAAGAGAAGGTAGACCGAGGGCATGGTTAGACGCAGGAGATCATGGTGGAGCTATGAGCGTGAACGAGAAGTGAAGGGGCGGTCTGGTTCACCTGGGAGACGTCGCCGGAGAAGTTGTAGACGGCGGCGCTGTTCGGAGCTTGTCGTAGCCGACGCTCTGGGGCGCCCGCGGTCGAACTAAAAGTGCTGGGAGGTGCGTCTGGGAGTGGGGAATCTGCTAGGTTGTACAGGGAGGCACGGGGCGGTGAGTCTTGGCCGGAATCGACACCGGACCTCGTCGGAACAGAGGATGGTTTCTGGCAAAATACGGCAGCCTGAGGGCGAGCTGAGGTGTGGTGACAGAGGGGAAAGGAGGAGGGAACGCTGGCGTTTTATCAGGCATGGTCAATGGCAGGTTTAATCCATCCTTCAATGCGAATTACGTCGGGTTTAACTCGCCTGCAACGGCAGCGAGGTTTGGGGGAGGGAGGTCGCGCGGTGAGGACGATGGCTAGTGAAGTGGGACCGTTGCGTCAGTGGGAAAAAGGGTAAGGAGGAGGTCCACCCGTCAGTGGCTTTGCGGGCTGTTTCAGCGGTGAGGAAAAACGGTTCGCTCGTGAGAGAGAGAGGTGGGGTCCACCGGTCAGTGGGAAAAGAAATGAGGGGGAGGGTCCACTGGTCATTGTCTATGTGGGTCAGAAACTGGGTGTGAATTGTTTTCTTTCTGGAAGAAAACTGGGCTGGTTTGCTGGGCCTTAGTGGGCTGGGCTGCTTTCTTCCCTTTGCACTATTTTTTTCTGTCTAAAACATTTTTCCTTTTCTATTTCTATTTTTCTGTTTTGAATTTTCATTCAACTATTCAAACAACATTCAAATCAATTCAAACAAACACCACACTTCACAACTTTGAACTTTGTTTTGTTTATCAACGCAAACCAAAGTCCAAAACAAAATAATATTTTTATTCATTTTAGGATCCATTCAATATTTAAATAAAATGGATCTTTAGTTATTTAATAAAATAGGGTTTGATTTAATTAATAAAATTTCCATTTGAAATCAAAATATTTTCAAAACCAAATCAGTAGGTTTTATTTGAAAATAAGGAATACTTGAAAACTTGTTTAAAACAAAATAACCTTTTTGCTATAGGGTCCATTAATAATTAAATAAAATGGACCTTAGTCAATAATCCATATAGGATTTGTTTATTTAAAAACTTTATTTTGAAATCTAAAATAAAACCAAAACACTTCAGTAGGTTTTATTTGAGAAAACAAAATACTTGGAAAACTTATTTTAAAAGAATAAATAAGTTTTGATGTTTTGAAAATAGTAAATCCTTTATTAATAAAACTTGGATATTTAAATCCTTTTTATTTTAAATAAACCTCTACTATTTTTAATCAAAGCAAAACCTTTTGTTTCAAAGTCTTGGCCAAGGTTTAATTTGGCTTTAAAATATAATCTTCATTTATAAATCCACCTTTTCATTTGAAAACAAAGTCTTTTCTTAAAAGATCCAAAATAGTGTTTCCCAAATATTTTATTTTCCTTTATTAAATGTTTATCTTTTTAAATCCCTTTAGGATTTTATTTGATCCAACTGGTTTGAAGTCCCAATTGAAATCAAAAAGTTTCTTCTGGCCTTGAAAATCAAACAAAGTTTTATTTTATTCATTTATTTTTCACATTACAAGATTTGGAAAATCTTGGGATGTGACATTTACCACTTAAAATAAATCTCGTCCCGAGATTTGGGGAGGCTAGGGTTACAAGTTGGCTCAAAACAACTAGGGTACTACCACCCTTAAAAATTTTCCAACTAAACTACATGCTGGCCTTCTTGGGATCCTGGGAAACTTCTCTGGGCAAACATCTGCATAGTGTCCTTTATTTCCATACTTGACTCATGGGCCAAGGTTGAGATCCTTCATAGGCTTGTTCAACTTGTTCATCATCTTTTCTGGACAGTTGCTTGCATAATGTCCTGGATTCTTGCAGTTGAAACAATGGATGTCCTTGAGTTCTTTACGTGGCTATTGTGGACAAGTTGCTACATAATGACCTAGCTCTTTGCAGTTGTTGCACACCACTTGGTCAATTCCCTTATTCTTCTGGTTCTCTGGGCATCCACTGGGGTAGCGTCCCATTTCCTTACATTTACGACATTGCACAAGGCTCATGTCCTGCTTTGGTTTCTTGGGTTTCTTTGATCCTTTGAATTGGGTTGTCTTGTTTGGAGGTACGAGTGGTCCTTTTCCTTTGGTAGACTTGGATCCTTCTTGTTTCCTTTGTTCCACCATGGAATAGATGGGGCATTGTATAGGAGTATGATTGTTTCCTTCGCATAGGTAACAAGTGGCTTGAGAGGTAGGACATTGTCCAATAGGATGTTTCTCTTCACAGTTAGGGCATTGATCTTCATGCTCCTTGGAAGTATGGTCCTTGTCTCCACAAATAATGCAAGTTGGGTCTCCATCTAGAATAATATTTCTGTCATCCTTGTTGTCAAAGACTCTTTTGGGATAGCTTTCTTCCATGTTGATCATTTGATTAGTCACCTTAACCATCAGTTGGGTTTGTTCTTCCAAAAACTTTTGCAGTGCTGGATCTTTATCACTATTGCTGGCTATGAACTGAGCTGTTAGTTGGTTCAACTGGTTTTGGGTTGCTATGAGCTCTTTCATGCTGTCAGCTTGGTTGGTGTTGTTGTCATCATCTTTGATGTTGGAGTCTCTTGGAGAAGTCATCTGTTTGGGTTGAGTTGGGGTTAGAATAGGCAAGAGATTTCTAAGGAAATAATTCTAATCACACACATCAATTCACTCAAGCAATGGGCAAGCAGTCACAAACAAACATTCCACTCAAACAACAAGTTTCAAGCATAATTTTAGGCAACCAAAAATATTTTTGTTACACCACATAAGTTGGTGGGTTTGACTTAAACTAAATATGGTGGTCCATCTATATGGTTCACTTGAGATCTTTCCATCCTTCTTGGTTGATTCTTCTTGCATGAGATCATGTTTTCCTTGGAAAACTTTTGGTCACAATTCTTCAAATGATGTAGGCTCCTTCTAACTTTTGCATTCCCTCATTCTCTAAATCTTGAGAAAGATGTCCTTGTCTATCTTGTAGTCCTTAGTGATATCCAAGTTGGAGGTCCTTGATGAATATGCTGAAGATGTTGAAGTCATTAGAGTTGAAGAAGTTGAAGTCCTTAGAGTTGATGAAGTCTTTTGCACATGGTATGGTCTTTGGCCATGGGGTAGGTTTTTCCATCAAGTTGAAGTAGAAGAGATGTAGAGTTGAAACCAAAATGGTTGAGAAAAGAGTTTACAAGTGTTTTTGTAAATAATTTTTGGATCAAAATACAACTCCTATTTTTCTAAGGGTTTTTGTCCAATCCTAGGTTTACAAATCCTACAGGCAACACAATGCTCTGATACCATCTATAGGGTCCCCAACCTTTAATAAGATTGAGCCCCCTGTGTTTACAATGCTAGTCCCTGGATCAATAGCTAGCATCCACAGTTAAGATGTAATATCAAGAAACAAAGGTCATAATATAACTTTATAACCAGGAATAACATAGTTTTATTACATCTTACATAGCTCATTTGGCTATTTACAATACATTGCAGCGGAATAACTATAAGCATTGGGTCCTTCATCTTCAAAATGCCACAGGCAGATGTTGGTTGTAGACTTTGTAATCCTAATCAATCAATCTTCTCTAAAATCAAACAAACCTGCAACATTACAAGTTACAGCCACAAGGGTCAATACATTTGAATTGTATTGGCAAGTGATACTATGGTAGTATAGTGGAGTCTATCATCTATATGCATTTGGCTAAGTGGAGTTGAGGCTTGCATTGCTCAAAATAGATTTTTCCTTAACTTTTGAAAATACTAAGTTTTGCTTGGCAAAATCATTTTTTCCCAATCAAAGATTTGAAGATCCTTTTCCAAGGCATCTCTCCATCAAAGATTGAAGATTTCAAACAACCCTGGTTCAACCACAGGTTTTTAACTTAGAAATTTGAATGATGAGATTCTTGATTGCTTCCATGTCTTGGTGCTCAAATTGTCCTTTTCCAGGGACATGGCTAAGTACTTAGGTTTTACACTCTGCAGAGGTGGTGCACTTTCCCCACAAGACTTGGTTTCCCAAGACAAGATCTTTCAGAAGCTTTCCCTTAGACCATCATGGACGCGTTCCAACCTATCAAACACTACCACCCACTGTCCATATGGCTAAGTTCTTGCGACCTATATGATCATGGCAGAGCCCATATTGCCAAGTGGCTGCACTTGAAGCTTCTCAACATTTGACATCTCAAATCTCTTTGTTCCTGGGTGGCCATCCACAAGTGAGATACACAAGCCAAGTCCATGGCCTTGTGAACCACTCAACACAAACCATTCCTTCCATTCCACCCAGGTGATTCATTCACTTAGTTGTTTTATTAAACAAAACATAAGTCCACAGACTTAGGATATTTTTCCATAGTGTGAATATATATTCCACCCATGTTTTCTATTAGCTAGGCTAAGCTTGATAGTAATAGGATTCTTAACTTAGGAAAATCCTACTAAGGATTCACCTACTAGGTTTTCCTATAGCAAGGTCTATACTTAGCAAAATCCATGCAAGCTTTACTTAGCAAAACACTAATGCATAGTGAAAGTAATGGGATAGAAAGTATGAAGCATCACTAGCCTTTTTGGTAGAGTATAGGCTCACTCCTTGTCCTTGCAACAATCACACTCTTCAAGTCACTACAAATCAATCAAGCAAGGCACAAACTCAATCTACCAATCAAGCAAAACAACACATAAAATGACAAAGTCAAAGTAATGCATGCAAGCATGCCAAGCTTTGTTTTGTTTGAAAAAGTGGTTCCTAATGGGTCATAAACATTTTGAAAACACCTATTGGTCATTTTGTAAAGTGGCAAAGTCATTTGCAATAGGTTTCACTTTTTTTTTTTTAAAAACCATTTTCAAAACAAAGTATCATTTTATGTGGTGTAGAAATATTTTTACTAAGGCATTAGCCTATAGGGTTCACCAAATATGTTTTCAAATCACAAAACTTGGTTTTTTGGGGTCAGAGAGTTTAAAACAAAACATTTTCTAAAGGTTTTCTTCCAAAACCATTTTTAATAAATAAACCACATTTCTATTTGACTAGAAATGGTTTTAAATCAAGAATCATTATTTTGTTTCACCAAATGAGTTGCTATTGCAAAACTTGGTGTTTTGGGTCAATGAGGTTTGGTCCAAACCATTTTCTCAAAGTTTTCCATTCAAAACCATTTTCATAAGCAAAACAATAGTTTTATTTAGCTAGAAATGGACTAAACCAAGTAATCCATTCTAAACTTTTCCAAATCCATTTTCCAAAACATGGGTTGGTTCCTAGGGTCAGTAAGGTCACAACAAACCATTTTGCAAAGGTTTTAACCCTAAAAACATTTTTAAACAATTTTTCTAATCTAAATAAGCACACAAAAGAATCTGCAAAAACAAGCAAACTAACAGATACTATTTGCTAAACTAAGGGCATGGTTGGCTAGGTCTTGTTCTCTTGAATCCAACGACATAAAATTTGTAATTTTTGGACGTGTGGATTCAAAGATACAAGGGTTTGAAATTCACAGAATATTCTGTTTTCAAATCTGTTTTAAAGCGAATGATGACACGCGTTGCGTTCTAACTGGGTGGTACCGGTTCGGCCGGATCGGCAACGTGGACCGTAGGATCTAGGTTGATTGCACGGCACAGGGCGCGTACCTCTTCGCGGCTTAAGTGATCTATCGTAGGCGTTGGATTAAGATCCTACGGATGCTAATGCTCGGTCACAGATGGGCGGCGCTGCGGTGGCTACCGGCGGCGGAGCTGTCGGTCGACGACGGTGCCGATGCTACAGGAGGTGAGGGAGAAAGGGGAGATGCTCACCAGGCTCAGGAGAACACGGTGAAGCTCAAGGTACTCGCGGTTGGTCAAGGGGTGCACGGAGACGGAGGTAATCGCTCGCCGGAGTCGTCGTCGGCGTCGGTTGGTCCTGCTCGCGGTTGGAGTCGACGCTACAGATCAAGAGAAGGTAGACCGAGGGCATGGTTAGACGCAGGAGATCATGGCGGAGCTATGAGCGTGAACGAGAAGTGAAGGGGCGGTCTGGTTCACCTGGGAGACGTCGCCGGAGAAGTTGTAGACGGCGGCGCTCTTCGGAGCTTGTCGTAGCCGACGCCTGGGCGCCAAGTCGAACTAAAAGTCTTTGGGAGGTGCGTGCGGGAGTGGGAAGCTGCTAGGTTGTACAGGGGAGGCACGGGCGGTGAGTCTTGGCCGGAATCGACACCGGACCTCGTCGGAACAGAGGATGGTTTCTGGCAAAATACGGCAGCCTGAGGGCGAGCTGAGGTGTGGTGATAGAGGGGAAAGGAGGAGGGAACGCTGGCGTTTTATCAGGCATGGTCAATGGCAGGTTTAATCCATCCTTCAATGCGAATTACGTCGGGTTTAACTCGCCTGCAACGGCAGCGAGGTTTGGGGGAGGGAGGTCGCGCGGTGAGGACGATGGCTAGTGAAGTGGGACTGTTGCGTCAGTGGGAAAAAGGGTGAGGAGGAGGTCCACCCGTCAGTGTCTTTGCGGGCTGTTTCAGCGGTGAGGAAAAACGGTTCGCTCGTGAGAGAGAGAGGTGGGGTCCACCGTCGTGGGAAAAAGAAATGAGGGGAGGTCCACTGGTCATTGTCTATGTGGGTGAGAAATCGGGTGTGAATTGTTTTCTTTCCGAAGAAAACGGGCTGGTTTCTTTGGGCCTTAGTGAAAGCTGCTTTCTTCCCTTTGCACTATTTTTTTCTGTCTAAAACATTTTTCCTTTTCTATTTCTATTTTTCTGTTTTGAATTTTCATTCAACTATTCAAACAACATTCAAATCAATTCAAACAAACACCACACTTCACAACTTTGAACTTGGTTTTGTTTATCAACGCAAACCAAAGTCCAAAACAAAATAATATTTTTATTCATTTTAGGATCCATTCAATATTTAAATAAAATGGATCTTTAGTTATTTAATAAAATAGGGTTTGATTTAATTAATAAAATTTCCATTTGAAATCAAAATATTTTCAAAACCAAATCAGTAGGTTTTATTTGAAAATAAGGAATACTTGAAAACTTGTTTAAAACAAAATAACCTTTTTGCTATAGGGTCCATTAATAATTAAATAAAATGGACCTTAGTTAATAATCCATATAGGATTTGTTTATTTAAAAACTTTATTTTGAAATCTAAAATAAAACCAAAACACTTCAGTAGGTTTTATTTGAGAAAACAAAATACTTGGAAAACTTATTTTAAAAGAATAAATAAGTTTTGATGTTTTGAAAATAGTAAATCCTTTATTAATAAAACTTGGATATTTAAATCCTTTTTATTTTAAATAAACCTCTACTATTTTTAATCAAAGCAAAACCTTTTGTTTCAAAGTCTTGGCCAAGGTTTAATTTGGCTTTAAAATATAATCTTCATTTATAAATCCACCTTTTCATTTGAAAACAAAGTCTTTTCTTAAAAGATCCAAAATAGTGTTTCCCAAATATTTTATTTTCCTTTATTAAATGTTTATCTTTTTAAATCCCTTTAGGATTTTATTTGATCCAACTGGTTTGAAGTCCCAATTGAAATCAAAAAGTTTCTTCTGGCCTTGAAAATCAAACAAAGTTTTATTTTATTCATTTATTTTTCACATTACAAGATTTGGAAAATCTTGGGATGTGACAGGCTACCACCCTTAAAATAAATCTCGTCCCGAGATTTGGGGAGGCTAGGGTTACAAGTTGGCTCAAAACAACTAGGGTACTACCACCCTTAAAAATTTTCCAACTAAACTACATCTTTGGCCTTCTTGGGATCTGGGAAACTTCTCGGCAAACATGCATAGTGTCCTTTATTTCCATACTTGACTCATGGGCCAAGGTTGAGATCCTTCATAGGCTTGTTCAACTTGTTCTTCATCTTTTACGACAGTTGCTTGCATAATGTCCTGGATTCTTGCAGTTGAAACAATGGATGTCCTTGAGTTCTTTACGTGGCTATTGTGGACAAGTTGCTACATAATGACCTAGCTCTTTGCAGTTGTTGCACACCACTTGGTCAATTCCCTTATTCTTCTGGTTCTCTGGGCATCCACTGGGGTAGTGTCCCATTTCCTTACATTTACGACATTGCACAAGGCTCATGTCCTGCTTTGGTTTCTTGGGTTTCTTTGATCCTTTGAATTGGGTTGTCTTGTTTGGAGGTACGAGTGGTCCTTTTCCTTTGGTAGACTTGGATCCTTCTTGTTTCCTTTGTTCCACCATGGAATAGATGGGGCATTGTATAGGAGTATGATTGTTTCCTTCGCATAGGTAACAAGTGGCTTGAGAGGTAGGACATTGTCCAATAGGATGTTTCTCTTCACAGTTAGGGCATTGATCTTCATGCTCCTTGGAAGTATGGTCCTTGTCTCCACAAATAATGCAAGCTGGGTCTCCATCTAGAATAATATTTCTGTCATCCTTGTTGTCAAAGACTCTTTTGGGATAGCTTTCTTCCATGTTGATCATTTGATTAGTCACCTTAAGCATCAGTTGGGTTTGTTCTTCCAAAAACTTTTGCAGTGCTGGATCTTTATCACTATTGCGGGCTATGAACTGAGCTGTTAGTTGGTTCAATTGGTTTTGGGTTGCTATGAGCTCTTTCATGCTGTCAGCTTGGTTGGTGTTGTTGTCATCATCTTTGATGTTGGAGTCTCTTGGAGAAGTCATCTGTTTGGGTTGAGTTGGGGTTAGAATAGGCAAGAGATTTCTAAGGAAATAATTCTAATCACACACATCAATTCACTCAAGCAATGGGCAAGCAGTCACAAACAAACATTCCACTCAAACAACAAGTTTCAAGCATAATTTTAGGCAACCAAAAATATTTTTGTTACACCACATAAGTTGGTGGGTTTGACTTAAACTAAATATGGTGGTCCATCTATATGGTTCACTTGAGATCTTTCCATCCTTCTTGGTTGATTCTTCTTGCATGAGATCATGTTTTCCTTGGAAAACTTTTGGTCACAATTCTTCAAATGATGTAGGCTCCTTCTAACTTTTGCATTCCCTCATTCTCTAAATCTTGAGAAAGATGTCCTTGTCTATCTTGTAGTCCTTAGTGATATCCAAGTTGGAGGTCCTTGATGAATATCTTTGAAGATGTTGAAGTCATTAGAGTTGAAGAAGTTGAAGTCCTTAGAGTTGATGAAGTCTTTTGCACATGGTATGGTCTTTGGCCATGGGGTAGGTTTTTCCATCAAGTTGAAGTAGAAGAGATGTAGAGTTGAAACCAAAATGGTTGAGAAAAGAGTTTACAAGTGTTTTTGTAAATAATTTTTGGATCAAAATACAA
Organism: Avena insularis; assembly: GCA_023614405.1. Classification (NCBI taxonomy): domain Eukaryota; kingdom Viridiplantae; phylum Streptophyta; class Magnoliopsida; order Poales; family Poaceae; genus Avena; species Avena insularis. Next base: position 167,346 of record JAJUPC010000526.1, on the reverse strand, counting down.
CTCCTATTTTTCTAAGGGTTTTTGTCCAATCCTAGGTTTACAAATCCTACAGGCAACACAATGCTCTGATACCATCTGTAGGGTCCCCAACCTTTAATAAGATTGAGCCCCCTGTGTTTACAATGCTAGTCCCTGGATCAATAGCTAGCATCCACAGTTAAGATGTAATATCAAGAAACAAAGGTCATAATATAACTTTATAACCAGGAATAACATAGTTTTATTACATCTTACATAGCTCATTTGGCTATTTACAATACATTGCAGCGGAATAACTATAAGCATTGGGTCCTTCATCTTCAAAATGCCACAGGCAGATGTTGGTTGTAGACTTTGTAATCCTAATCAATCAATCTTCTCTAAAATCAAACAAACCTGCAACATTACAAGTTACAGCCACAAGGGTCAATACATTTGAATTGTATTGGCAAGTGATACTATGGTAGTATAGTGGAGTCTATCATCTATATGCATTTGGCTAAGTGGAGTTGAGGCTTGCATTGCTCAAAATAGATTTTTCCTTAACTTTTGAAAATACTAAGTTTTGCTTGGCAAAATCATTTTTTCCCAATCAAAGATTTGAAGATCCTTTTCCAAGGCATCTCTCCATCAAAGATTGAAGATTTCAAACAACCCTGGTTCAACCACAGGTTTTTAACTTAGAAATTTGAATGATGAGATTCTTGATTGCTTCCATGTCTTGGTGCTCAAATTGTCCTTTTCCAGGGACATGGCTAAGTACTTAGGTTTTACACTCTGCAGAGGTGGTGCACTTTCCCCACAAGACTTGGTTTCCCAAGACAAGATCTTTCAGAAGCTTTCCCTTAGACCATCATGGACGTTGCTCCAACCTATCAAACACTACCACCTTGTCCATATGGCTAAGTTCTTGCGACCTATATGATCATGGCAGAGCCCATATTGCCAAGTGGCTGCACTTGAAGCTTCTCAACATTTGACATCTCAAATCTCTTTGTTCCTGGGTGGCCATCCACAAGTGAGATACACAAGCCAAGTCCATGGCCTTGTGAACCACTCAACACAAACCATTCCTTCCATTCCACCCAGGTGATTCATTCACTTAGTTGTTTTATTAAACAAAACATAAGTCCACAGACTTAGGATATTTTTCCATAGTGTGAATATATATTCCACCCATGTTTTCTATTAGCTAGGCTAAGCTTGATAGTAATAGGATTCTTAACTTAGGAAAATCCTACTAAGGATTCACCTACTAGGTTTTCCTATAGCAAGGTCTATACTTAGCAAAATCCATGCAAGCTTTACTTAGCAAAACACTAATGCATAGTGAAAGTAATGGGATAGAAAGTATGAAGCATCACTAGCCTTTTTGGTAGAGTATAGGCTCACTCCTTGTCCTTGCAACAATCACACTCTTCAAGTCACTACAAATCAATCAAGCAAGGCACAAACTCAATCTACCAATCAAGCAAAACAACACATAAAATGACAAAGTCAAAGTAATGCATGCAAGCATGCCAAGCTTTGTTTTGTTTGAAAAAGTGGTTCCTAATGGGTCATAAACATTTTGAAAACACCTATTGGTCATTTTGTAAAGTGGCAAAGTCATTTGCAATAGGTTTCACTTTTTTTTTTAAAAAACCATTTTCAAAACAAAGTATCATTTTATGTGGTGTAGAAATATTTTTACTAAGGCATTAGCCTATAGGGTTCACCAAATATGTTTTCAAATCACAAAACTTGGTTTTTTGGGGTCAGAGAGTTTAAAATAAAACATTTTCTAAAGGTTTTCTTCCAAAACCATTTTTAATAAATAAACCACATTTCTATTTGACTAGAAATGGTTTTAAATCAAGAATCATTATTTTGTTTCACCAAATGAGTTGCTATTGCAAAACTTGGTGTTTTGGGTCAGTAGGTTTGGTCCAAACCATTTTCTCAAAGTTTTCCATTCAAAACCATTTTCATAAGCAAAACAATAGTTTTATTTAGCTAGAAATGGACTAAACCAAGTAATCCATTCTAAACTTTTCCAAATCCATTTTCCAAAACATGGGTTGGTTCCTAGGGTCAGTAAGGTCACAACAAACCATTTTGCAAAGGTTTTAACCCTAAAAACATTTTTAAACAATTTTTCTAATCTAAATAAGCACACAAAAGAATCTGCAAAAACAAGCAAACTAACAGATACTATTTGCTAAACTAAGGGCATGGTTGGCTAGGTCTTGTTCTCCTGAATCCAACGACATAAAATTTGTAATTTTTGGACGTGTGGATTCAAAGATACAAGGGTTTGAAATTCACAGAATATTCTGTTTTCAAATCTATTTTTAAACAGAACAGTGACACGCGTCGCGTTCTAACTGGGTGGTACCGGTTCGGCCGGATCGGCAACGTGGACCGTAGGATCTAGGTTGATCGACGCACAGGCGTACCTCTTCGCGGCTTAAGTGATCTATCGTAGGCGTTGGATTAAGATCCTACGGATGCTAATGCTCGGTCACAGATGGGCGGCGCTGCGGTGGCTACCGGCGGCGGAGCTGTCGGTCCACGACGGTGCCGATGCTACAGGAGGTGAGGGAGAAAGGGGAGATGCTCACCAGGCTCAGGAGAACACGGCGAAGCTCAAGGTACTCGCGGTTGGTCAAGGGGTGCACGGAGAAGGAGGTAATCGCTCGCCGGAGTCGTCGTCGGCGTCGGTTGGTCCCTTCAGCGGTTGGAGTCGGCCTTCTGAGATCAAGAGAAGGTAGACCGAGGGCATGGTTAGACGCAGGAGATCATGGCGGAGCTGTGAGCATGAACGAGAAGTGAAGGGGCGGTCTGGTTCACCTGGGAGACGTCGCCGGAGAAGTTGTAGACGGCGGCGCTGTTCGGAGCTTGTCGTAGCCGACGCTCTGGGGCGCCCGCGGTCGAACTAAAAGTGCTAGGAGGTGCGTCTGGGAGTGAGGAAGCTGCTAGGTTGTACAGGGAGGCACGGGGCGGTGAGTCTTGGCCGGAATCGACACCGGACCTCGTCGGAACAGAGGATGGTTTCTGGCAAAATACGGCACCGAGGCGGTGAGGTGTGGTGACAGAGGGGAAAGGAGGAGGGAACGCTGGCGTTTTATCAGGCATGGTCAATGGCAGGTTTAATCCATCCTTCAATGCGAATTACGTCGGGTTTAACTCGCCTGCAACGGCAGCGAGGTTTGGGGGAGGGAGGTCGCGCGGTGAGGACGATGGCTAGTGAAGTGGGACCGTTGCGTCAGTGGGAAAAAGGGTGAGGAGGAGGTCCACCCATCAGTGGCTTTGCGGGCTGTTTCAGCGGTGAGGAAAAACGGTTCGCTCGTGAGAGAGAGGTGGGGTCCACCGGTCAGTGGGAAAAGAAATGAGGGGGAGGGTCCACTGGTCATTGTCTGTGTGGGTCAGAAACTGGGTGTGAATTATTTTCTTTCTGGAAGAAAACTGGGCTGGTTTGCTGGGCCTTAGTGGGCTAAATGCTTTCCTTTGCACTATTTTTTTTCTGTCTAAAACATTTTTCCTTTTCTATTTCTATTTTTCTGTTTTGAATTTTCATTCAACTATTCAAACAACATTCAAATCAATTCAAACAAACACCACACTTCACAACTTTGAACTTGGTTTTGTTTATCAACGCAAACCAAAGTCCAAAACAAAATAATATTTTTATTCATTTTAGGATCCATTCAATATTTAAATAAAATGGATCTTTAGTTATTTAATAAAATAGGGTTTGATTTAATTAATAAAATTTCCATTTGAAATCAAAATATTTTCAAAACCAAATCAGTAGGTTTTATTTGAAAATAAGGAATACTTGAAAACTTGTTTAAAACAAAATAACCTTTTTGCTATATGGTCCATTAATAATTAAATAAAATGGACCTTAGTTAATAATCCATATAGGATTTTTTTATTTAAAAACTTTATTTTGAAATCTAAAATAAAACCAGAACACTTCAGTAGGTTTTATTTGAGAAAACAAAATACTTGGAAAACTTATTTTAAAAGAATAAATAAGTTTTGATGTTTTGAAAATAGTAAATCCTTTATTAATAAAACTTGGATATTTAAATCCTTTTTATTTTAAATAAACCTCTACTATTTTTAATCAAAGCAAAACCTTTTGTTTCAAAGTCTTGGCCAAGGTTTAATTTGGCTTTAAAATATAATCTTTATTTATAAATCCACCTTTTCATTTGAAAACAAAGTCTTTTCTTAAAAGATCCAAAATAGTGTTTCCAAAATATTTTATTTTCCTTTATTAAATGTTTATCTTTTTAAATCCCTTTAGGATTTTATTTGATCCAACTGGTTTGAAGTCCCAATTGAAATCAAAAAGTTTCTTCTGGAATTGAAAATCAAACAAAGTTTTATTTTATTCATTTATTTTTCACATTACAAGATTTGGAAAATCTTGGGATGTGACATAGAGTCATTGCATGTGTATTCTTTTCCACAAACCACACATGGATCCATTAGACTCATTGCATGTGTGTTCTTTTCCACAAACAACTTATGGATCAACTAGTGGTCATTGCATGTGTGTTCTTTTCACAAACTACCTGTTGACCCACTAGAGTAATTGTATGTGTGTTCTTATACTCAAACTAGCACTAGAGTCATTGCATGTGTGTTCTTTCCATAAACCACTTATGGATCCATCAGAGTCATTGCATGTGTGTTATTTCCACAAACCACACATGGATCAACTAATAGAGTCATTGCATGTGTGTTATTTCCACAAACCACACATGGATCAACCACTAGAGTCATTGCATGTGTGTTCTTTCCACAAACCACACATGGATCAAGCAGTGTCATTGCATGTGTGTTCTTTCCACAAACCACATATGGATCAACCAGTGGTCATTGCATGTGTGTTCTTTTCCACAAACCACATATGGATCAACCAGTGGTCATTGCATGTGTGGTCTTTCCACGAACCACACATGGATCAACCAGTGGTCATTGCATGTTTTTCTCGTTTCCACAAACCACACATTGATCCACTAGACTCATTGCATGTGTGTTCTTTTCCACAAACCACATATGGATCAACCAGTGGTCATGCATGTGTGTTCTTTCCACAAACCACATATGGATCAACCAGAGTCATTGCATGTGTGTTCTTTCCACAAACCACATATGGATCCATTTGAGTAATTACATGTTTGTTCTTATACTAAAAGCACAAACCAGCACTAGAGTCATTGCATGTGTGTTCTTGTCCACAAACCACACATGGATCCACTAGACTCATTGCATGTGTGTTCTTTTCCACAAACAACTTATGGATCAACCAGTGGTCAGTGCATGTGTGTTCTTTTCACAAACTACATGTGGACCCACTAGAGTCAGTGCATGTGTGTTCTTATACTAAACCTAGCACTAGAGTCATTGCATGTGTGTTCTTTCCATAAACCACTGATGGATGCATTAGAGTCATTGCATGTGTGCTATTTCCACAAACCACACATGGATCAACCAACAGAGTCATTGCATGTGTGTTATTTCCACAAACCACACATGGATCAACCACTAGAGTCATTGCATGTGTGTTATTTCCACCAACCACACATGGATCAAGCAGTGTCATTGCATGTGAGTTCTTTCCACAAACCACATATGGATCAACCAGTGGTCATTGCATGTGTGTTCTTTTCCACAAACCACATATGCATCAACCAGTGGTCATTGCATGTGTGTTCTTTTCCACAAACCACATATGATCAACCAGTGGTCATTGCATGTGTGTTCTTATACTAAAACGAACACTAGAGTCATTGCATGTGTGTTCCTGTCATGAACCACATTTTGATCAACCAGTGTCATTGCATGTGTGTTCTTTCCATGAACCACATATGGATCAACCAATGGTACTGCATGTGTGTTCTTTCCACAAACCACATATGGATCGATTTGAGTAATTGCATGTTTTTTCTTATACTAAAACCACAAACCAGCACTAGAGTCATTGCATGTGTGTTCTTTTCCACAAACCACACATGGATCCAGTAGACTCATTGCATGTGTGTTCTTTTCCACAAGCAACTTATGGATCAACTAGTGCTCAGTGCATGTGTGTTCTTTTCACAAACTACATGTGGACCCACTAGAGTCATTGTATGTGTGTTCTTATACTAAAACTAGCACTAGAGTCAACGCATGTGTGTTCTTTTCCATAATCCACTTATGGATCCATTAGAGTCATTGCATGTGTGTTATTTCCACAAACCACACATGGATCAACCAATAGAGTCAATGCATGTGTGTTATTTCGACAAACCACACATGGATCAACCACTAGAGTCATTGCATGTGTGTTCTTTCCACAAACCACACATGGATCAAGCAGTGTCATTGCATGTGTGTTCTTTCCACAACCACATATTTATCAACCAGTGGTCATTGCATGTGTGTTCTTTTTCACAAACCACATATGGATCAACCAGTGGTCATTGCATGTGTGTTCTTTCCACAAACCACACATGGATCAACAAGTGGTCATTGCATGTATGTTAGTTTCCACAAACCACACATGGATCCACTAGACTCATTGCATGTGTGTTCTTTTCCACAAACCACATATGGATCAACTAGTGGTCATTGCATGTGTGTTCTTTCCACAAACCACATATGGATCAACCAGAGAAATTGCATGTGTATTCTTTCCAAAAACCACATATGGATCCATTTGAGTAATTGCATGTTTGTCCTTATACTAAAAGCACAAACCAGCACTACAGTCATTGCATGTGTGTTCTTTTCCACAAACCACACATGGATCCATTAGACTCATTGGATGTGTGTTCTTTTCCACAAACAACTTATGGATCAACCAGTGGTCATTGCATTTTTGTTCTTTTCACAAACTACATGTGGACCCACTAGAGTCATTGTATGTGTGTTCTTATACTAAAACTAGCACTAGAGTCATTGCATGTGTGTTCTTTCCATAAACCACTTATGGATCCATTAGAGTCATTGCATGTGTGTTATTTCCACAAACCACACATGGATCAACCAATAGAGTCATTGCATGTGTGTTATTTCCACAAACCACACATGGATCAACCACTAGAGTCATTGCATGTGTGTTCTTTCCACAAACCACACATGGATCAAGCAGTGTCATTGCATGTGAGTTCTTTCCACAAACCACATATGGATCAACCAGTGGTCATTGCATGTGTGTTCTTTTCCACAAACCACATATGGATCAACCAGTGTTCATTGCATGTGTGTTCTTTTCCACAAACCACATATGATCAACCAGTGGTCATTCCATGTGTGTTCTTATACTAAAACCAACATTAGTTGCATTGCATGTGTGTTCCTATCATGAACCATATTTGGATCAACCAGTGTCATTGCATGTGTGTTCTTTCCACGAACCACATATGGATCAACCAATGGTATTGCATGTGTGTTCTTTCCAAAAACCACATATGGATCCATTTGAGTAATTGCATGTTTGTTCTTATACTAAAACCACAAACCAGCACTAGAGTCATTGCACATGTGTTCTTTTCCACAAACCACACATGGATCCACTAGACTCATTGCATCTGTGTTCTTTTCCACAAACAACTTATGGATCAACCAGTGGTCATTGCATGTGTATTCTTTTCACAAACTACATGTGGACCCACTAGAGTCATTGTATGTGTGTTCTTATACTAAAACTAGCACTAGAGTCATTACATGTGTTTTCTTTAAACCACTTATGGATCCATTAGAGTCATTGCATGTGTGTTATTTCCACAAACCACATATGGAATAACCAATAGAGTCATTGCATGTGTGCTATTTCCACAAACCACACATGGATCAACCACTAGAGTCATTGCATGTGTGTTCTTTCCACAAACCACACATGGATCAAGCAGTGTCATTGCATGTGAGTTCTTTCCACAAACCACATATGGATCAACCAGTGGTCATTGCATGTGTGTTCTTTTCCACAAACCACATATGTATCAACCAGTGTTCATTGCATGTGTGTTCTTTTCCACAAACCACATATGATCAACAGGTGGTCATTGAATGTGTGTTCTTATACTAAAACCAACACTAGAGTCATTGCATGTGTGTTCCAGTCATGAACCACATTTGGATCAACCAGTGTCATGGCATGTGTGCTCTTTCCATGAACCACATATGGATCAACCAATGGTATTGCATGTGTGTTCTTTCCACAAACCACATATGGATCCATTTGAGTAATTGCATGTTTATTCTTATACTAAAACCGCAAACCAGCACTAGAGTCATTGCATGTGTGTTCTTTTCCACAAACCACACATGGATCCACTAGACTCATTGCATGTGTGTTCTTTTCCACAAGAAACTTATGGATCAACCAGTGGTCATTGCATGTGTGTTTCTTTCACAAACTTCATGTGGACCCACTAGAGTCATTGTATGTGTGTTCTTATACTAAAACTTGCACTAGAGTCATTGCATGTGTGTTCTTTTCCATAATCCACTTGTGGATCCATTAGAGTCATTGCATGTGTGTTATTTCCACAAACCACACATGGATTAATCAATAGAGTCATTGCATGTGTGTTATTTCCACAAACCACACATGGATCAACCAGTAGAGTCATTGCATGTGTGTTCTTTCCACAAACCACACATGGATCAAGCAGTCCACCTATTTATCAACCAATGGTCATTGCATGTGTGTTCTTTTTCACAAACCACATATGGATCAATCAGTGGTCATTGCATGTGTGTTCTTTCCACAAACCACACATGGATCAACCAGTGGTCATTGCATGTGTGTTCGTTTCCACAAACCACACATGGATCCACTAGACTCATTGCATGTGTGTTCTTTTCCACAAACCACATATGGATCAACCAGTGATCATTGCATGTGTGTTCTTTCCACAAACCACATATGGATCAACCAGAGTCATTGCATGTGTATTCTATTCAAAAACCACATCTGGATCCATTTGAGTAATTGCATGTTTGTCCTTATACTAAAAGCACAAACCAGCACTAGACTCATTGCATGTGTGTTCTTTTCCACAAACAACTTATGGATCAACCAGTGGTCATTGCATGTGTGTTCTTTTCACAAACTACATGTGGACCCACTAGAGTCATTCTATGTGTGCTCTTATATTAAAACTAGCACTAGAGTCATTGCATGTGTGTTCTTTCCATAAACCACTTATGGATCCATTAGAGTCATTGCATGTGTGTTATTTCCGCAAACCACACATGGATCAACCAATAGAGTCATTGCATGTGTGTTATTTCCACAAACCACACATGGATCAACCACTAGAGTCATTGCATGTGTGTTCTTTCCACAAACCACACATGGATCAAGCAGTGTCATTGCATGTGCGTTCTTTCCACAAACCACATATGGATCAACCAGTGGTCATTGCATGTGTGTTCTTTTCCACAAACCACATATGGATCAACCAGTGTTCATTGCATGTGTGTTCTTTTCCACAAACCACATATGATCAACCAGTGGTCATTCCATGTGTGTTCTTATACTAAAACCAACATTAGATGCATTGCATGTGTGTTCCTATCATGAACCACATTTGGATCAACCAGTGTCATTGCATGTGTGTTCTTTCCACGAACCACATATGGATCAACCAATGGTATTGCATGTGTGTTCTTTCCAAAAACCACATATGGATCCATTTGAGTAATTGCATGTTTGTTCTTATACTAAAACCACAAACCAGCACTAGAGTCATTGCACATGTGTTCTTTTCCACAAACCACACATGGATCCACTAGACTCATTGCATCTGTGTTCTTTTCCACAAACAACTTATGGATCAACCAGTGGTCATTGCATGTGTGTTCTTTTCACAAACTACATGTGGACCCACTAGAGTCATTGTATGTGTGTTCTTATACTAAAACTAGCACTAGAGTCATTACATGTGTGTTCTTTAAACCACTTATGGATCCATTAGAGTCATTGCATGTGTGTTATTTCCACAAACCACATATGGAATAACCAATAGAGTCATTGCATGTGTGCTATTTCCACAAACCACACATGGATCAACCACTAGAGTCATTGCATGTGTGTTCTTTCCACAAACCACACATGGATCAAGCAGTGTCATTGCATGTGAGTTCTTTCCACAAACCACATATGGATCAACCAGTGGTCATTGCATGTGTGTTCTTTTCCACAAACCACATATGGATCAACCAGTGGTCATTGCATGTGTGTTCTTTTCCACAAACCACATATGATCAACAGGTGGTCATTGAATGTGTGTTCTTATACTAAAACCAACACTAGAGTCATTGCATGTGTGTTCCTGTCATGAAGCACATTTGGATCAACCAGTGTCATGGCATGTGTGTTCGTTCCACGAACCACATATGGATCAACCAATGGTATTGCATGTGTGTTCTTTCCACAAACCACATATGGATCCATTTGAGTAATTGCATGTTTGTTCTTACACTAAAACCGCAAACCAGCACTAGAGTCATTGCATGTGTGTTCTTTTCCACAAACCACACATGGATCCTCTAGACTCATTGCATGTGTGTTCTTTTCCACAAACAACTTATGGATCAACCAGTGGTCATTGCATGTGTGTTTCTTTCACAAACTTCATGTGGACCCACTAGAGTCATTGTACGTGTGTTCTTATACTAAAACTTGCACTAGAGTCATTGCATGTGTGTTCTTTTCCATAAACCACTTATGGATCCATTAGAGTCATTGCATGTGTGTTATTTCCAGAAACCACACATGGATTAATCAATAGAGTCATTGCATGTGTGTTATTTCCACAAACCACACATGGATCAACCACTAGAGTCATTGCATGTGTGTTCTTTCCACAAACCACACATGGATCAAGCAGTGTCATTGCATGTGAGTTCTTTCCACAAACCACATATGGATCAACCAGTGGAAATTGCATGTGTGTTCTTTTCCACAAACCACATATGGATCAACCAGTGTTCATTGCATGTGTGTTCTTTTCCACAAACCACATATGATCAACCACTGGTCATTACATGTGTGTTCTTATACTAAAACCAACACTAGATTCATTGCATGTGTGGTCCTGTCATGAACCACATTTGGATCAACCAGTGTCATTGCATGTGTGTTCTTTCCACGAACCACATATGGATCAACCAGAGTCATTGCATGTGTGTTCTTTCCAAAAAACCACATATGGATCCATTTGAGTAATTGCATGTTTGTTCTTATACTAAAACCACAAACCAGCACTAGAGTCATTGCACATGCGTTCTTTTCCACAAACCACACATGGATCCACTAGACTCATTGCATGTGTGTTCTTTTCCACAAACAACTTATGGATCAACCAGTGGTCATTGCATGTGTGTTCTTTTCACAAACTACATGTGGACCCACTAGAGTCATTGTATGTGTGCTCTTATACTAAAACTAGCACTAGATTCATTGCATGTGTGTTCTTTCCATAAACCACTTATGGATCCATTAGAGTCATTGCATGTGTGTTATTTCCACAAACCACACATGGATCAACCACGAGAGTCATTGCATGTGTGTTCTTTCCACAAACCACACATGGATCAAGCAGTGTCATTGCATGTGTGTTCTTTCCACAATCCACATATGGATCAACCAGTGGTCATTGCATGTGTGTTCTTTTCCACAAACCACATATGGATCAACCAGTCGTCATTGCATGTGTGTTCTTTCCACAAACCACACATGGATCAACTAGTGGTCATTGCATGTGTGTTCGTTTCCACAAACCACACATGGATCCACTAGACTCATTGCATGTGTGTTCTTTTCCACAAACCACATATGGATCAACCAGTGGTCATTGCATGTGTGTTCTTTCCACAAACCACATATGGATCAACCAGAGTCATTGCACGTGTGTTCTTCCAAAAACCACATATGGATCCATTTGAGTAATTGCATGTTTGTTCTTATACTAAAAGCACAAACCAGCACTAGAGTCATTGCATGTGTGTTCTTTTCCACAAACCACACATGGATCCACTAGACTCATTGCACGTGTGTTCTTTTCCACAAAGAACTTATGGATAAACCAGTGGTCGTTGCATGTGTGTTCTTTTCACAAACTACATGTGGACCCACTAGAGTCATTGTATGTGTGCTCTTATACTAAAAATAGCACTAGAGTCATTGCATGTGTGTTCTTTCCATAAACCACTTATGGATCCATTAGAGTCATTGCATGTGTGTTATTTCCACAAACCACACATGGATCAACCAATAGAATCATTGCATGTGTGTTATTTCGACAAACCACACTTGGATCAACCACTACAGTCATTGCATGTGTGTTCTTTCCACAAACCACACATGGATCAAGAAGTGTCATTGCATGTGTGTTCTTTCCACAAACCACATATGGATCAACCAGTGGTCATTGCATGTGTGTTCTTTTCAACAAACCACATATGGATCAACCAGTCGTCATTGCATGTGTGTTCTTTCCACAAACCACACATGGATCAACTAGTGGTCATTGCATGTGTGTTCGTTTCCACAAACCACACATGGATCCACTAGACTCATTGCATGTGTGTTCTTTTCCACAAACCACATATGGATCAACCAGTGGTCATTGCATGTGTGTTCTTTCCACAAACCACATATGGATCAACCAGAGTCATTGCACGTGTGTTCTTCCAAAAACCACATATGGATCCATTTGAGTAATTGCATGTTTGTTCTTATACTAAAAGCACAAACCAGCACTAGAGTCATTGCATGTGTGTTCTTTTCCACAAACCACACATGGATCCACTAGACTCATTGCACGTGTGTTCTTTTCCACAAAGAACTTATGGATAAACCAGTGGTCGTTGCATGTGTGTTCTTTTCACAAACTACATGTGGACCCACTAGAGTCATTGTATGTGTGCTCTTATACTAAAAATAGCACTAGAGTCATTGCATGTGTGTTCTTTCCATAAACCACTTATGGATCCATTAGAGTCATTGCATGTGTGTTATTTCCACAAACCACACATGGATCAACCAATAGAATCATTGCATGTGTGTTATTTCGACAAACCACACTTGGATCAACCACTACAGTCATTGCATGTGTGTTCTTTCCACAAACCACACATGGATCAAGAAGTGTCATTGCATGTGTGTTCTTTCCACAAACCACATATGGATCAACCAGTGGTCATTGCATGTGTGTTCTTTTCAACAAACCACATATGGATCAACCAGTGGTCATTGCATGTGTGTTCTTTCCACAAACCACGCATGGATCAACCGGTGGTCATTACATGTGTGTTCGTTTCCACAAACCACACATGGATCCACTAGACTCATTGCATGTGTGTTCTTTTCAAAAATCACATATGGATCCATTTGAGTAATTGCATGTTTGTTCTTATACTAAAAGCACAAACCAGCACTAGAGTCATTGCATGTGTGTTCTTTTCCACAAACAACTTATGGATCAACCAGTGGTCATTACATGTGTGTTCTTTTCACAAACTACATGTGGACCCACTAGAGTCATTGTATGTGTGCTCTTATACTAAAACTAGCACTAGAGTCATTGCATGTGTGTTCTTTCCATAAACCACTTATGGATCCATTAGAGTCATTGCATGTGTGTTATTTCCACAAACCACACATGGATCAACCAATAGAGTCATTGCATGTGTGTTATTTCCACAAACCACACATGGATAAACCACTAGAGTCATGGCATTTGTGTTCTTTCCACAAATCACACATGGATTAAGCAGTGTCATTGCATGTGAGCTCTTTCCACAAACCACACATGGATCAACCAGTGGTCATTGCATGTGTGTTCTTTTCCACAAACCACATATGGATCAACCAATGGTCATTGCATGTGTGTTCTTTTCCACAAACCACATATGATCAACCAGTGGTCATTGCATGTGTGTTCTTATACTAAAACCAACACTAGAGTCATTGCATGTGTGTTCCTGTCATGAACCACATTTGGATCAACCAGTGTCATTGCATGTGTGTTCTTTGCACGAACCACATATGGATCAACCAATGGTATTGCATGTGTGTTCTTTCCACAAACCACATGTGGATCCATTTGAGTAATTGCATGTTTGTTATTATACTAAAACCACAAACCAGCCCTAGAGTCATTGCATGTGTGTTCTTTTCCACAAACCACACATGGATCCACTAGACTCATTGCATGTGTGGTCTTTTCCATAAACAACTTATGGATCAACTAGTGGTAATTGCATGTGTGTTCTTTTCACAAACTACATGTGGACCCACTAGAGTCATTGTATGTGTGTTCTTATACTAAAACTAGCACTAGAGTTATTGCATGTGTGTTCTTTTCCACAAACCACATATGGATCAACTAGTGGTCATTGCATGTGTGTTCTTTCCAAAAACCACCCATGGATCAACCAGTGGTCATTGCATGTGTGTTGTTTCGACAAACCACACATGGATCAACCACTAGAGTCATTGCATGTGTGTTCTTTCCACAAACCACACATGGATCAAGCATTGTCATTGCATGTGTGTTCTTTTCACAAACCACATGTGAACCCACTAGAGTCATTGCATGTGTGTTCTTATACTAAAACCAACACTAGAGTCATTGCGTGTGTGTTATTTTCACAAACCACACATGGATCCACCAATGTCATTGCATGTGTGTCCTTTCCACAAACCACACATGGATCAACCAGTGGTCATTGCATGTGTGGTCTTTTCCACAAACCATATATGGATCAACCATTGGTCATTGCATTTGAGTTCTTTCCACAAACCACATATGGATCAACCAGAGTCATTGCATGTGTGTTCTTTCCAAAAACCACATATGGATCCATTTCAGTAATTGCATGTTTGTTCTTATACTAAAAGCACAAACCAGCACTAGAGTCATTGCATGTGTGTTCTTTTCCACAAACCACACATGGATCCACTAGACTCATTGCCTGTGTGTTCTTTTCCACAAACAACTTATGGATCAAACAGTGGTCATTGCATGTGTGTTCTTTTCAGAAACTACATGTGGACCCACTAGAGTCATTGTATGTGTGCTCTTATACTAAAACTAGCACTAGAGTCATTGCATGTGTGTTCTTTCCATAAACCACTTATGGATCAATTAGAGTCATTGCATGTGTGTTATTTCCACAAACCACACATGGATCAACCAATAGATTCATTGCATGTGTGTTATTTCCACAAACCACATATGGATCAACCACTAGAGTCATTGCATGTGTGTTCTTTCCACAAACCACACATGGATCAAGTAGTGTCATTGCATGTGAGCTCTTTCCACAAACCACACATGGATCAACCAGTGGTCATTGCATGTGTGCTCTTTTCCACAAACCACATATGGATCAAGCAGTGGTCATTGCATGTGTGTTCTTATACTAAAACCAACACTAGAGTCATTGCACGTGTGTTCCTGTCATGAACCACATTTGGATCAACTAGTGTCATTGCATGTGTGTTCTTTCCACGAACCACATATGGATAAACCAATGGTATTGCATGTGTGTTCTTTCCACAAACCACATATGGATCCATTTGAGTAATTGCATGTTTATTCTTATACTAAAACCACAAACCAGCACTAGAGTCATTGCATGTGTGTTCTTTTCCACAAACCACACATGGATCCACTAGACTCATTGCATGTGTGTTCTTTCCACAAACCACACATGGATCAACTAGTGTTCATTGCATGTGTGTTCTTTTCCACAAACCACATATGGATCAACCAGTGGTCATTGCATGTGTGTTCTTTCCACAAACCACATATGGATCAACCAGAGTCATTGCATGTGTGTTCTTTCCACAAACCACATATGGATCCATTTGAGTAATTGCATGTTTGTTCTTATACTAAAACCACAAACCAACACTAGAGTCATTGCATGTGTGTTATTTTCCACAAACCACACATGGATCCACTAAAACTAGCACTGCCCCCAATGGATCCACCGTTAGTCCGAGTCTTCTAGAAGGCACGCCATAACATAGTTGATCTGCTTGACGATTGTTACATACCGTTTGATTGGGGCGCTTGGACGATTGGGATGGTCTTCGCGAGAGCGATCCTCGAGTAGGCTTATCTGCGGCATGATTGGCCACGCTTGCTCTAGACAAACTGGCATATTGCGAGTGTTACGACTCACGACTTCAGTGGGCCATATCCCAAAGGTCACGCCCTCACATTTCTCTTCCTCCTGCATTTCTTCCTTCCCTCAAGCCACTTTCCCCACTTCACTTCCATCCCGTCAGAGCAAGTCGATTTACATCTGCCAATTATCTGGTTGCTACCTTCATGGTAAGAAATCATTTTACACGCTTTTGAACTTATCCTACATATTCCCGCTATTCGCCAATCTAACTGCTGATCTTTTTTCCGATTTCTCGACGAACTTCAGATGTGGCAGATGTTGCAGCCCAAGAATCTGGGGATCCTCACGTGCAACTTCGCAGCGGCGTTCCCGCTCGTGTGCTCCCACCCAGGATGCTTTCGCCGTTACTCCTACCACGAGCTCCCGCTCCATGAGCTCACGTGCCCGCACGGAGCTGGGCTGCAACTACACCGGCCCGCCGGCAGAGCTTGTCGTCCACCTTGCAGATGGGCACTTGATCAAAGTGATTAGGATCTCGTACGGGCAAGCCCAACTTCTCCAAGAGGAGGTGCCATTCACTGACTCGGCACGCCGCCTGCTAATTTTCCAGGGGGGGACGACTCTGTTTTCGTCCTGACCATCACCGCCGGTGTTCCGGGAACCAGAGCCGGGCCCACTGTCGTGGGTGCCATATGCGTTAGGTCGGTCTCGTGCGCCTGGCCCATATACACGGTGCGCATGTGGGCGAACGCCCAGCCACCGTCGTCGGATAGCATTCTTGTGCTAGCCGAGGCGCCGAGCTTCCCGACGCCGCGGGAGGTGGAGTATGTGGACCTAAGGTCGATCCTATGCGTGCCATCTCAGTACCTTGTCGGTGCTGGACCGAACAGGCAGATGCATTTCTACATTTGTATCGAGAATACCGACAGGCAAATGTAGTACTTGTGCTATCGTTACTGTTACTTAAGCGATGCTTCTCAGGTGCTTAGAGCATACGTGTTGTGCGAATGTACCCTAGTTGTAGTTTTCAGTACTCCTTAATACTTCGACGAGTTATTATATTGGTCCAATTAGCTTGTTGTTGTCATGTTGCAAAGTCCGCTTGCTCTGGACAGACCGGCAATACCGTGTGCTCCCGCTCCCGCATGTCAGTGTCACGTGTTCCGAGGGCCCACCTGCCAGGGTCACGCCCCCCTCTTCCTTCCCCTCAAAGCCACTGTCCCATCTTCTCTTCCATCCTGCCACTCCCGTTCGATGGTTGTAATATGATGATTTTCGTTGGATTGTTTACAAGTAATCTACGTTGATAATGCAACATGCAAATGGCACAGACACAATTTCTAAAGTGGAAGCACTCACCCGCTGCTATTGCACATATTTCTCAATATAGCTCGACAAACACATTACAATAATTGTACTCGCATTAAACACAACCGAAATTGCAACCATCCTAAACAACATCTAAACCCACATCACACTGCTGTCGTCGGAGTCCACCTCGATTGGTGACACCACCGTGCCCTTCCCGGCGACATCCACTCCCGCCCGTGGCTTGCCCTTCGCCAAGGAGGCAACAATGGCGTTCCGCACAGCTTCGTCCTCGTCGTCCTCCACATCGGAAGACAATGACGAAGGAGACGGGGTTGGCATGGACCGAGCGCCATCGCGCCTGGCGGCTCCTGCTCGAGCTCGACGCCGCATCAGTCCTTCTATAGGTAGGAGGGGACGAGCTCGCATACATAGCGTCGTCTCTCCTCTCAAGAAACCATGGCCATTTGATACTGCGACGGTAGGATCTTGGGGTGGATCCACCACGGCGAGCCCTACCGGAAGCGGTGGAGCGGATGGATCTACCGGTGCGAGCCATGACAAGTTCCTAGGAGGGAGTAAGATTGTGGGCCAGGCGTGTCTGGTTCCTGAGCAAGACCTCCCAGTCATATGTACGCGGGCAAGGTACCAAAAAATTTCGTCCAATGCGCGCGACAGGGCTTTTGAACCACGAAGGCACCATTTTTTTTGACAAGTCCACACGCTAGGTCCCCCACCTCTCAGCCGAATGTGGATGGTAGGATTCTGCCCGACTTATTAAGTAGGGATAAATCACGCTTCACCACTACCCTGACATCCAAAGGCTCCTCTTTCCTTTGCCTTCGCTCCCCTTGCTCATGGCTCGCAGCTCGTGCAGTTCGTCTCAGACGGAATCAGGGTCGGCTCAACGCCGTCAGGCGGGTGCCCCCATCAGGTACCGGAGGGCTCCCTACAATTACTACCCCGATATGCTGTGTTTCTACGGTGAGAAGATGCCGAGATGGATTTCATGGACCGACGAAAATACTGCAGGAAAATTCAGCAACTGTAGCATCAGAGCGGTAAGTTCCTACTGTAGGTACAATGGTAACCCGGATCCGGAAAGCGTAATGTAATTCTATTTTTTTGTTTCCTTCGATCTACTACGCAAGAAGGGAGGGGGACTGGCTATGACAAGTTTGTGTGGATTGAAAAGCCACTGACAGGTTTTC
The DNA here is from genome assembly GCA_023614405.1 of Avena insularis. Taxonomy (NCBI): domain Eukaryota; kingdom Viridiplantae; phylum Streptophyta; class Magnoliopsida; order Poales; family Poaceae; genus Avena; species Avena insularis. The sequence goes on along the minus strand of JAJUPC010000526.1, from coordinate 148,711 downwards.
ACAGAGAGCTTGTTCAGGATCTGCGTGATGCTGTGTGGGACAAGAAAGAGGAGATTCGTGTGATGGAGCGAGAGATCCGGGAGCTTCGGCAGGTGTAGGGGAGGCAGGGGCAGGGAGGTGGTGAGACAGATGGGCTCAAGATTAGGCCAGATAGTGGACACAATTTCCTCATTATCTGGGCATTCTCTGTTGCATTTTATGTTGCCATGTCATTGTCCAGCAGCTGAAATAAGTTGCTGCTTCGTGGAGTGTAGCGGCCAGCTTAAGAAATTGTTTTCTAGCCCAGAAACTTATCATAAGTGTAATGCCAACAGCAGGGATTTATTAAGCGCCTATAAATAAATCATGTCTGTGCCACTAACACCCATCAATTTTGGAGAGGATTTAACCACTCAGCTATCGCGATTGTTCAGATAGTAGTGGCAAAGTCTCAGTTTTGGATTCAACTAGTGGCCTCGGCCGTATCAAATCCTAAAGTCGCGATACATTTTACTCCGAGTACGGGAGGGAGATTGTTTCGCCCGACAAGTTCCACGCACACAGCTCAAGAGTTTAACCGAAATACATATATAGGTTCAAGTTCAATACATCATTAGGCTGCTACACTACTAGCCCTCTTTCTGTGCTTGGCTGCCAACTTTCTTCCTCTTTCCTTCATGTCCGTTGGCTTCTTCATCTCCTGCCTTCTTCCTCTTCCTAGGTGCCAATTTTCTTACCTTCACGTACCCTGCATCTCCGGGCCGAGGGAAGTCAGGCCAATCAGCACCAGAATCTTGTCCGGCATCATCACTCCACTCGTTTTGGTTTTCTTCCCGTAGCAAAATCACTAAGTCGGCTGTCTTGTTTCTTACCTTGCGCTTCCTATAAAAAAACAGTACATGGATTACTACCTTATAGCTACAGACTATAAACAATTTTTTTGTGTGAATGTACCATCTCATACCTAGGTTTGGGAGCATTAAGGGGACATCCAGCTGCTCTATGGCCTATAAGATGGCAGGTCTTGCATTTGTTTTTGCCGTTCTTTGTAGCACAGAAAGCCGAACCATTCTTCTCGAGAAAATTCTTAAACCTATTCACCTGGGGTCTTCCTCTGCCCCTTTTTATAACTGGCTGGCAAAGCTCGAAAGACAGTTGGACTTGAGGCCACTGAGATGGGTCTGTACATGGCTCGACAGATCCAACGTACGCAGCTCTTAACTTTTCCATAGAGTAGTAGTCTGACAAATACTGATACAAATGTGGTAGAGTTCTTTTCTTCACCAAGAAGTCCAAGGCGTGGTCACAAGGTTTCCCGGTATGCTGCCACTCTAAGCAGGTGCATTCTCGCAGCTGGATGTTCACAACATCCCTTTTTCCACTCTTGGACATATCGACCACCTCACAACTTCTGCTGGTTGATGGGAGAACCTTAAGATGAGCAAGTCCTCGGCTTCTCTTGTGCAATTGTTGTACAACTGGCGGTAGCATATGTCCTCTAAGTCTCCTACCAATCTCTCTCCTTATATTTAACAGCTTCATGATCATACCACGTATGCTGTCCATCAAGATATGAACAGGACGCACTTTTATGTCTTTCACCTAGTTATTCAGGCATTCTGCAAGGTTGTTGTTTATGTAATCAACTTTGATGTCAGGGTTGAATTGACTCCTCTTCCATAGCTGTGAATGATGGATGGCTAAGTACTCTGGAAGTTAAGGGGCTTCGGCAAAAATCTTGCTCATGAAATAATCGCTGCTACTAGGTTTGTAAACTCTAGCAGCAGGAAACATATAACGAAATACGCTGCCTACATAGTGTGAGTACAAGTTGAGCATCATATGGGCATGGCATTCTCTACCTTTAGCTCGCGGGAATACCTCCTTCACTGTATTCGTCAGCCCTTTGCATGCATCCGTGGATATACCCAATGGATCCATGTGGCCTATTGATCTCCTGAGCTGCCTCATAAACCAGACCCGCTTTTCCTCGTTTACATTTCAACGGCCAATGCCACTGGGAACATCCAGTTGTGACCATCAAATCTTGTGGTAGATGGCAGCAACCTTTCCATTTTCCGATTAGGATGCTTTTCTACACTCAGAATCGGACCTACATGTAGTCCTTGAATCCCTCGATGCAAGGTTTAAGTGCCATGAAAAATCTTTTGAAATATATTTTACCACCTTCTGATTCGGTGTCAATCTCCACAACACTCTCCGAACACCTAGCTTGTACCTGCGCCTTGAAGTTGTACAGCATCCTGAAGCTATTGGTCCAATCCCCGTGCAAGACCCCCAGAGCTTTCTCTTTACCTTTCCAAACCGTGTAATACGGAAGGACAATGTTGTATTAGAACCGAGGCTAGTCTGAATATTCTTCGTAGTCTCCTTAGGGTTATCCTTTAGTATGGACATAGATTGCATAGCCACCCACTCCGTATCAGCCATTGAGGATTTCAGTTTGCTGCCTGTCGGACACATGTGTGGATGGCCCATTTTGTTCACCTGCAACACAGATTCATTTAAAAGATAAGCGGAGTCGACTAGTTTCCAGAAAGATATTGCACATCAATTGTAGTTATAGAGTGAAAAGAGAGAGAGAGAGTTCTAATGGTTTGCTGCATTCATTGCCCCAATACCCTAATTGCAGTCGACGTAGGTAAGGATCTTGGTGTGATCCTCCATGGACAATGTACCTCGGCCTGTCCATTCATCCACGTTAACTTGCAAACGGCCTCATACCTCTCAGCAGAGTTCTTCAGTCGATAAACGTCGAACTCCCCCTTGATACAAAAATGCCGGAATGACATCCTGAACTCATGCATGCTCCTGAACTTGGTGCCGACTGAAATTATAGGATACTCATGGTCATGTTTCATTTCTTCTACTTCAATACCCAAATCATCAACTGGAATACCAGCCTCATCATTAAGTTCCTCGTCTATTTCATCATCACCAGATTCTTGATCCTCTATAGTGCCTTCTTCTTCATCTGATTCAGAATCTTCGCCATCGTCTTTAATGCCTAGTACTGCACACATCATATTGACTCCCATGGCTGGGGCTACACCATCGTCTCCGCCCGGATGGACAGCAACATTGCCCCAGTCCACCTCACCGCCAACTCTATTTTCTCCAAGACACTCGGTTGGTTCTGCTGCAACCACATGGGGTGGTCTTATGTTTGCACGCATCCCAGGTACTTTAGTGGAAAAACAGCAGTCAGAATTAATTTCATCTTGAGTGTACAGAACCCTCTTGCTCTTCCTGTGTACATCCTCCTTCCTAATGTAATCTTTCCTGATGGTATCAGTAGGGCTTGACATCCGTGTTCCATTCCCCATCGAACTAGGCCTTTTGCTGCCGCTCTTGGGTGTGATCTCCTTACTGCCTCCCCTCACGGGTGTTGGCTCCAGGGTGCTGGCATTATTGCCTGACCTCTGCGGCGTGTTCTTATTCGAATTATCCCTTTTGTTGCTACTATTGGGCGTGTTCTCCTTCGTGCTGGCATTATTGCCTGACCCTAGCGGCGTGTTCCGCTCCAAATTAGCCCTTTTGATGCTACTATTGGGCGTCTTCTCCTTCGTGCTAGCATTATTGCCTGATCTCAGCGGCGTGTTCCGCTCCAAATTAGCCCTTTTGCTGCTACTATTGGGCCTGTTCTCCTTCATGCTAGCATAATTCCTGACAGCGGCGTGTTCCGCTCCAAATTAGTGTTTTTCTGCTCCCACTAGGTGTGGTAGCCTCCGCGCTGGCCATCTTCGCCTCTTTGCTACCACTCCTGGGAGTGTTCACCACCGTGCTAGCCCTCTTAGCATTTTTGCTGCTACCATTCGGTGTGGCATTTTGACTGGATCTCAGGGGTGTACTCTGCGGCGTGGTGCCTTTTGTCATGCGACTCTTGGGCGTCCTCTTCTCTGGCATGGTCTCCTTGGTGACGTTCTTCTTTGGGGTGCCCTTTCTGGGGATGCTCTTCCTGCTCCTCTTTATGACGCTCCTCTGTAAGACTCTCCTCAGTCGCACCAGCCCCAGTGATGCCATGGATCAGGTCACGCATGCCTTCTAAAAGTCCATCATCTCTATTGTCGAGTTCCAATTCCTCTCCAACCGTGAGAACTACCAAGTGGAAGTAAACTTCACCTCTATAATGTTTCCTTGTAAACGGTACGACTAAATCCCTGATATCTTTCACTTCGATAGCCTTTTTGCTCCTGTAACCATAATATAACAAACGTGCTTCCTGGGAGGACCCCCACAACACCTTCACACGTAACGATGCCATCAGGTCAGATAACTCTACCACTTCAGGGTCGTATCTGCCAAGGATTACATCAAACTCGTCATAGAATTTTTCTGTGCCATCATCTAATTTTGCAGTATAATTCGCGACACCGATACGAACGATTACTTTGCCATCGTCAGGTTCTTCAGGATAGAAACCTCCAAGTGGTTCGAGAGATGGAGCGGCACCATCAGACCCAGCCCCAATGCCACCGCCGCCATTACCAGCGTCATCGTTAGCTGGATCAACCTCGGTGGAAGTACCAGGACAGGGAGCAAGGCGAGGGCCCTTAGCAACGGGAGATACATTACATGGTGGATAGGCAGGGGCCCTTCTAACGGAAGCCACAATAGGATCAGCTGCTGCCATGCCACCTCGACGATCAGGAGCAGTTCCCACAACAATAGTGTTTCAAGTGCTAGCAGAGTCCAGACCATGAGCTGGCTTCAGACCAATAGCTCGCTGAACCCGAGCACGGGTTCGAGGAGGAGAGAAGGCATCAGTCTTTGCAACAACAGTGGGGCAGCCTCCGGAATCCTTAGTTTGCTCAACAGCGGTAGGGATTGGGTCAACAACGTCCAGATCAAGAACAACACGAGGACGACCAGTACCAGCAGATTCTAGAGCACGGGTTCGCACAACTTGAGGACGATTTCGAGGAGGAGCAGCACACAAGGCAGCGGTCTTGGCAACAACAGCGGAGCAGCCTCCGGACGCCTTAGTTTGCTCAACAACGGCATGGATTGGGTGAGCAGCAGCCACAGCAACACGGGCACGGGGAAGGGGACGACCAGTACTAGCAGATTCTAGAGCAGAGTTTTCCACAATGGCAATACGGGGACTCCTACGAGGAGGTTGCCTGATAGAAGCATGTCGCGGACGAGGAACCACCTTTTTGCTCAATAATAGCAGGGGTTCGAGTTAGACCTCCATGTCCAATAATAGTTGGGCGACTCCCAGTAGCAGGAGCTTCCTCATCCACTATGTTACACACCAGCGTAACCACACGAAGCCTAACATTCTGTTTCATCAACCCAATTAGCTGACTGTCACACGCTATAGGAACCCTGAAACCTCGTTCATCAACGATGCTGAACCATGCAGTCTGCTCTGGCCTCATTTCAGCAAGTTCACGCACAACAGCAACCAAACCAGGGACAGTGCATAACTGCACAGGCGCTACTTCCATCTTCAGACTCTGAGCCTATTTCCACGTGCTCTTCCCATGTGCTAATTTAATGAGGTAGCCGCAGATGCTCACCAGAACCGTGTATTTGGGTTCAGCGGAGATCCTAGTTGACAGAAAATTGGAGACAAAAGAAAAGAATTGTTTGTTAGCGTCGTGCTAGCAAACAATTCTATGTTCGATATATCTCTGTAATGCCAATAGCCAGCTTGCAGTTATAGGTAGTGCGAATAGCAAAGAGAAGAGTAGCTCACCCGAAATTAGCCAGAAGTACTTCTTCCTCGGCAAATGGATCTGCCATCCTTCGCGCTGCTCAGCTTGTCGGCGGTAGAGGCGGGCTAGATCGTCGCAACGGCTGGCACGACATTCGGCATTAGAGCTCGGTAGCAGCAAGTAGGCGCAGCAACTTGGTGCCGGAAGTCAAATGCCCGAAGAGATCATTCTTGTTGGAGAGGGGATTTCGACGCCGCCGGTGTTGGGAAGGGAGTGGATTTTTGAATTTGGTCAACGCACGATGCTCCTTTAGTATCTCGTTTTGCCTACGTGGTTGCCGCGTTGGCGCTCGCGTCATGGAAATATTACTGACATGAGGGTCCCGACCGTCTACTTCACGGGGCAGTTTCACGGCATGTTTGGATTTGGTAGGGGTGAGATGAGTTTGCATCGAAATGGCCCCTCTCGGTAGTTGGCGACCCAACTTTTCGAAACGCGGTAATTTCAGGCAACTTAGGTACCGCCATGCGCTGGCTGCCAACTTTGGTACCGCAGACGAACAACCCCGTGGTGTGGGCCCCCTGTGGCCCATCTCCACTCCCCCTTCTGGCATCCTTCGTCTTCTGGAAAAATAGATTTTTCCATGTATTTTCCTGGATTTTCTGATCATGGCGAATTTCGCCTCCAAACAGCGGATTTTCTGATCATGGCGAATTTCGCCTCCAAACAGCGGATTTTCTGATCATGGCGAATTTCGCCTCCAAACAGCCCTTTTTCCATCAGAATCCTGACTACAGCGGTCCATGCTCCAAAAGTCATCAACCATGCAAAAACATATGAAATAACATAAGTATCATCTCTTAATATGAAATATATCAATGAATAACCGTAAATTATGATATAGAATACTGATGCAAAATGGACATATCACACACTTCATTTCACATCTTTGCAATCCAGAGGTACAACTTAAAAATGATTGGTATTCAACATTTAACATTGAAAGCTTTATGCCATGCCAGTCCTGGTTTAGCTAACAACCACTAATAAGATGTGAAGCACAAAATTTTCCATAGTGGTATCACCCCAAACCTTACTTTTTTCTGAGCTTTAAAATACATTAAAAGGGTGTTTGGAGGATTAACATATATACTATACTTGAAAGTAGCTTTTGCCACAAGTAGGTGAATATGCCTAGTCTAGTTTTAAGGGGCTTGGAACAAGTCTTAGCTTGTGTAGAAAAGGGTTAGCAAAAAGAGATCTAAGGAGTGTGCCATCTAGTTCATAATGTCCACATTTATTTTCTTACCTTGCCTCTTAATGTTGAACATAAATATCAAAGGATACAAATTAATAGGCATAAAATAGATCATGCTTCATATAAAACACTTGAGCTTAAGAACTAGACACAACATGAACTTTAGCTTTTGTTTTTATCTCCGCTTTTCTTTTATTCCATGGCATTCTTTTTCAGTTTTGATCTCATTAATGTAGAGTTTCTTTTAAATATCTAATCATAAACATTTATAATAATGGTGGTGGTGGCCTTTCTAATGCAAAACAAAAATTAAAATGCCAAAACAGATGCTCCAAGTTTTTACGATAGTTCTATGTTGCTAAAAAACAAAGTTTAGAGGTTTGCAAACCGAAAGTTGAGTTGGTCTAGTGGGGTGCCTTGGGCATCCCCAAGCTTATGGTTTTCACCATCCTTGGATTACTCTTGGTGTGGTGTTCCTCTATTCCTTGTCAAAAAACTTCAACACAAAGCTTTTTCTCCCATCTATTTTCTGAGAGGTGACATTAGTGGCACAAGAATATAATAGTTGCTGGATATATATCAAAGACAAAATTATTTATAAATTTTCTAGCAAGCATATAATGTTCCTACATATCCCTAGCATATATTATGACTCATACAAATCATCTTAGGACACTTGGGAATAGTTAAAACAAAACATGGCAGAATCTGTCCAGATTTTCAGCAACAGCAAAATGAATTTTTTTCGTCCACTTAGACATGTCAGGAATTTTAGCCATTTTTTGCATACAGAGGATGAAAATTTATAAATGATGTATGAATCTGAGAAAATTTACACACTAAAAATTGTTTTATAGAAATTTGCTACTCCATATGTTTAGCAACTTTTAAAACATCCAAATGGGTTCCACTTGGTACTTTATTCAAAACTTCAGAAAGAAAACCAAAACAAAACTCTCTTTCTACAGCAAGAGTTCAAAACAAAAACCCAAAAGAAATATAACCGGGCTACCTCCTGCAAAGCTACTTCTTTATAGCCATATAGCTATGGTTTACTTACTTGATTTAGGTGATGTGGAACTCATGGGATAGCTTGTGCTTCTTAGCTACCTCCTTCTTCCTTGGAAAGTGTTCCATGCACTTCTTGTGAGGAAACTGAAACTTCACATTTCCTTCTTTTGTATCAATGACTACACCTGTGGTTCTCAAGAAAGGTCTACCAAGTATTATAGGACTTGACGTATTGCTCCCCGTATCCATGACAATAAAATCAATGGGTATAAATGTCACATGTAGTTCAACCATAATATCTTGAACTTTTCCTAGAGCATGTTTAGTTGAATCATCAGCAAGTAAAAGATCTATTGAGCATTTTTCCATAGGTTTCAACTCACGCAAGTCATATAGTTCTTTAGATAAAACTGATACACTAGATCCTAAATCTAGAATAGCATGATGTATCTATTTTCCAATAGTGATTAATACCTTGGGGATCCAAACATCCCCAAGCTTAGGTGGTATCATAGCTTCTCTATTGTATCTTTCAATCTTTTCTTTTATAACATAATTTGCTAGGTAAGAACCAAATCCTGCTTGATGACCATTAAAGGATGGATCATTAGATTTTTTTTGCAATAAATGAATGAGTTCATGCAGGCTTCATTTATCTAGATGAGGTAGAGGTTTTTGTCACTTTGCATTTTGACTTCTTGTGCTTGTTTATCATTTGTTGGTTCTTTATTATTTTCAATCATAGTAGTTTCTTCCCTTTTTATTTTTAATGATTCAAAAATTTTGTCCCCAAAGATTATGCTGGAATCTTCTAAAGTTTCCACTTCTACCTTATTTTCAGCACGAGTTCTCCTAAGGGAAAAATTGGGGTTGAGTTCACTTAGGCTCTTGTTGATACTAGTTTCTACTAGAATTCCATCTAATGATGCACATGCTTCATGGGGATTTAGATATAAAAAGGATTCTTCGGTTTTGTTATCTGGGGATTGCTTAGATTCATGTGTAAGGCCTTGATAAAAACTCCCTACAAGCAACCAATCCTTCAACCCATGTTCCCCTTTATGTGTGATTTGTTTAAACCTTACCCAAGCATTAGTAAGAAGTTCATTTTCATATTGCTTGAAATCACATACCATTTTTTGCAATAAAGGGTCTTTTTACCAAATTTTTCTCGAAATGATACTTTCATATTGTACCATGTTTGTAAGTCTCTTTTAGGTGCATCATTATACCATATTTTATCAATTCCTTTTAAGAAGTGGAGAAATAATTTTACTTTCACTATTTTAGGATCAATGTCTAGGGCCCCTAGAGTTTTGCATGAATCTTCAAAGATTTTAATATGCCAATGAGCAGCTGCTACATTCCCATTAGAAAATGATTAAAGACTATTGTCCCTAACACCTCAGGATTAATGTTGCAATCAAACTTATTGCGAATAGACTTGTCTCCGACTTATTTTTTCTATTTTTCCTAGTCATGTTTAACAAAAGGTTGATATTAATTTTTATGTGTTTTTTGTGTTTTAAGGGAAAATCTTAAAAAGACTAAAAAGAAGAAAAAATAAAATACTTTAAAAATCAAAAAGGAGAGGAAAAATCTCATAGTGGTGCAACCTCCCCAAGCTTGGGTTGTTGCACAAGTTGATGAAGATGACGGCACGAGAAAATAATATAGCAGATGATACCTTTGATCCGGATTACAGATGTAGTATAGTCTTTTTTCCCTAGTAGACCTAGGTTATCGAATCCACGGGAAGCAGAAAGCGTAGTGAAGTTACTTTAACGGACCTTCGGGAGTTTGAGAATTCTTTTTGTGTTTTACTGGACCAAGTGTTTGTTGTCTTTTTTTGTTGTCGATGATGGATAAAGAGGGCCTAGGGCTTTCGGTTTCACTTGTAGCTGTGTAAAACATCTGATGGGAATAAAAGATAATAATAAAGTATGCATGTAATTTTTAGAGCAAGATAATTATATGTGGGCAGTGCATTCATAGTTGCTATTGCCTCCACAACCGCTTATAGCAATAACCTACTAGTCTCATCCATATAAGAAAGAGAACTCATGATATGCATAGTGACATCACAGTTAATCCCAAGTAAATCCCTCACATACAGCTGTACTACCCCTTCTGTCACTGGGGTTCCCAACCTGTAGATTAGTCATTACTCATACTCCCTATACCTGGCTCAACCCTCGGGGTCTTGGGTACCTGACAAGTCCTAGGATTGTGGCAAGAGAGGATACAATAATCATCATGTCATACAAACTAATACATGATTCCATCTATGATAAATAATATGCACAAAAGTTACATGGCTAGGCCGAAGCCCTTAGCCCAAAGAGAATTACTCACGCATAGAGATGAAATCAAAAATCATAAACATTGCAATGGAAATCATGAGATTGATAGCAAATAGTCTTACAATGTCACCAATCAAAGATAAGATCTACTATTACAAGTGCTGGAATATGGCGATGGTGGTGGATAATGGTTTGGAGATTAGATCTAAGTCTATTCCTCCGGCGGCTATTTGGTGTTGTGGATGCAGGTTTCTAGGGGCGGCGGGCGTGTGTCTAGCAAGGCGAGCGAGGCTATTTCTCGTTGCCCGAATCCTCTTTATATAGGGGTCCCTTCATGAAAGTTGTTCAGTTTGACCTAACAGTGTTGATGGCAACTATACGACCGGAACTATACGGCCGAAATTTTATTCCTGCCGTATAGTTGGTCATTAAAGCGTCTGTCTTCACTTCAGAACCCATGGTTTCTTCGGTTTGTTGGAAACCTCGTATCTTTGACTTTAATTTTTTGATTCCCATCATCAAACGTCATTATCTGTGTAGGGAAAAATAGAAAGAAAGGATTTCATACCCCTTTGATCATTAGGCATTAGTGGCAGGGTTTAGAGAGATATTTCATCAAAAATATGAATACTATCCCGTTAAAATGTGGATGTAGATGGCTATATTTCAGAGCCATCAACCTCCCCAAGCTTAAACTTGATCATCCTCAAGCAAGAAAACAAAATCAAAAAGGAACTCAGCATTTAAACTGAAATAACGAGATGATGACCTTACTCATGATTGGTAGTCTCATGTTTCCTTAACTTTATTAATATGAAAAACTTCAGCATAGATAGAGTAATGGCAAGCATATCATACGGGTTTTTATGCATCCTTATAGTGGGACAAAATTATTGTTAACATGGATGATTCAAATGAGTAAACCTTTTTCCATGTCATGTAATCAACTCATAGGGTTGCCTTTGAACAATAAAGTATAATCATGTAAAATTGAGAGTGTGACAGTTTGTCATGAAAATATATACACCAGAGTATCTCAATTCTCCCACATCAATAGACGAAGAATTTTCAAGCACTACTTTTTTATTCATTTTCCTTCAAGAATTTTAGTTCTTAAGTGATTGAGAGCATGCCAAGGATTTTAATTAGTTTATTGTAACTACCTCGGTGAATTATGCTCTAAGTTGCATGCCTGGATGAACGAAAGTGGTTAAAATAGTACGGTGGGGCCAGGGCCACTCACAAGTAGACCTTTCGGCCGTCCTAACCACTTCCAGAACATCGGGACAAGAACGAGCGGCGTAATCGGCAGGCGAAGGGATCAACTACATACACAAGTGAGTATGTATGCAAGCCACCATACAACAGTTTTCAGAGCCATTCCATCTAAAAGAAATAGAAATATTGCAATGCCATACGATAAGATCCAAATATCCTAGATAGAGATAATAGTTTAGGATAGCTCCTCATACATCAAACATCAGAGTATCTGGCGGAAGCGGAAAACAAGATCCGAGTACGGATAAGAAGCAAATCGGCATAAGATGCCACGTAAATAAACACATCCCGCCCACAGATCCCGCGGATCCCCATCCCCAGAATCTCTACACCGAGTGATCGTTGCCAACATCATCTGTCTCCTCCACCCAGTATCCATCTTGCGAGTACACCTGTTCATCTGAATCAAACAATTTATGGTGTGAGACCCTAGGGGTACTCAGCAAGTCTTTATGCCTCTAAAGGGGACATAAACCTGGGGTGACGCAGCAAAAGATAATAACTAACAAGTCTATAGATACTCGCTAACCATCCGCCTAACCAATGATAGACGGATGTCCGTTAATTAGTAACAACATTTATAACAGTATAATTAACAGATCCATCCTCCTTATCGCTTACCAACGAGAAGGCGGACAAACAACCCATCCGTTGGTAGTTTTATTAACCATTCCATGAGTATTGCACTATTTACTAGTCAGGTACTTAGTCAAATTAAAAGCGGTACTTTAGTTATACTTGTCTATGATCGAGAAACTGTGCTCCAAGTCGTCCATAACCGCAGACACGGCTTTCAGAAAGATTTACCCTGCAGGGGTGCACAAATAGCAACACACACTCGATCAACCTCGGAAAAACCAAATCAAAACCCAACGAGGCATTCACGACAAAGTGATCACAGGATTCCGAAATATTTCAGGGGGCCACCCCATTAAGCTACCATAGAAGTTGGCCTCGAGACGGACCCAAGGTTTAAGGCCAATGGCTGTAAACGACTGGGAACCCGAAAATGTGACTGGGCTTGTCGATACCGCGAAAACATTCCGCATCCAAAACAGTACAGGTGCTCCACGCACAATCTTAAATAAAACAGTAAAGCATGGCATAAGTATAGGATAGTAACAAAGCCCCAAACTACTTTGTGGCCCCAAGAAACAGAAATGAATCAAGCTCTGGCTCAGGGGGGTTCATAAGGCCTCCCGGATGTGGATAGTGCAAATAATCAAGGAACAGGAATCAAGTACTCGGGGTCCTACGGGACATAAGTGAGCATGAAAAACCAAATAGCAGATATTGCCCACTGGTGCCTCTTTCATTAGTTATCCCATTACTACTCAGGTTAAGTTGTTTAGGTACCTCGTTATCCATCAGACACTCACATACCCTACACATGCTGTTCTACGACTCGCATGGCCCAAACAACTCCTGTAGTAATGGCTCATGGGATGGAGGAACAAGCTTCGGTGGGGTTTAAAAGTAAAGGCTATGCAGTACTTGGGATTCAATTTAATGCAATCGCGACTCAATGATGCAAGAATAAGATAGAGGCAATAGGTACTATATGTATGCAATCATGTGGTAGTGCTTGCCTGGAAGCTCAATTGTAGCGAGAGAAGGATCTGGGTAGTACTCCTGGGATTCCTGGTATTTCTCCTGCTCGGCGTCTATTCGAAAGAAGAACCAAACAAACAAGGGCCAACATAAATAAAGTGCACAAGCATATGAATAAAATGCGACAAGCAAACAAGCATGCCATGATGAATGATGCACAATTTACATGGCAATAATGTAGCATGGCATGGGTGAGGTGTGGGGTACAAGAATAAAACATTTTATTAAGTTTTAGTCATGTTTTGCACCCATAACACTTGCTGTCCACTTAATATTTATATGATGCATGCTGCAATTCAGAACATGGAATACACAGTTAGAACAGGCTCGTTGCGCTGATCGATGTAGACATATCATTTGTCGAATTTGGAGTTGTAGAATTAAAGTTATTAATTAATTAAGAAAAGGCATTTTTATTGCATTTAAACGATTTCAAAAAATTTAATTTGCCCAAAAGATTTTTTGAATGGCATATTTGAATTGCTCACATTTTTCTGATTCAGAAACATATATCATTTGCATTATTTGGAATTACAAATTAAAGGCTATTAAAAACAGATTTAAAATCATTTAAACAAATTTGGAATTATATTTTGTTAACAGAAAAGTTCACAGACATTTTATACCGAGGAAAACCTAGCTACACCCACTGACCTGTGGGACAGGGAGACGTTGACTGGAAAGGCACAGATGAGGTGGTAGGAATGAGGCTGACTGGTGGGGTCGTGGTGACAGCGCGAGAGAAAAGGAAAAAAAAGGGGGGCGGCCTGGGGTTCGAACCCGCGACCTCTCCTTTGGGAGGAGAACAGCACGGGGTGTTACCACTGTGCCGGACTGGGTTTGGTGACGAGAAAGGGATCTTCGCCAAGATAACCTACATCGGCTGTATGATATACTAACGAACGGACGAACTGCACTGTCAACGAGTCGCTGCGAGCAGGTTGAATTTTGCGGGCAAGGTTTCTCCACGCTCGCTGAACGGAAAAAGGAGTATGAGTACTCGAAAAGACCGGGAAAAAACGATCTACACGCTGGTATGATCGGTTCGTGCTGGGGTGGACTGTGCTGCACGCAGTTCCGTGATGAACACAAAGACAGACACAAAACAGATCTGGTTGACAAGCAACCTAGCGAGCAAGATTATCGGAGATTTACTGGACGGTTTTTAACGTTCTATAGCTAGTTTTGAAGAGGAAGTCTGGATCTACAACTTTGGTTCAGGCTCCAAGCACAGAAGAGCACCACAGGGAGAGCTAGAACGCGATGAACACAAGCAGCAGCAAGATGGCTAGCACATCTTCGACGGCTGAAGCGCCTCATGGCGGCGAGGGCGATGCAAGGTGAGATGGGGCGGGAGATGATGTTAGAGAGGTCGGTAGGCTCACCTACGACCCTCAGGTGCAACTAGTGGGCGCGGGGAGACGTAGATCGACAAGGAGGCAGCGGGAACGTGGCGCTTTCGGTCTCCTCGGTTCATGGCGGCGGCGAGGCTCCTCCGGCGAGCTCCGGCGTCGGTCGCTGGTACAGGTCGAAGAAGAGGAAGCAGTGGCACCTCCTGGACGTCGTGTTTCCTCCTAGGCATAGCTCCAACCTCCTCCTGCTGAACTTGGCCAAGCTAGGGTTTGCGATGGATATGGAGAGGCCATGGAGAGGCTTGGGGAGGAAGAAGGGAGGAAGATAGGGTTCAGATATCGATCTGGGACTTGGTCTCTGCAGGGTGGATAAGGAGAAAGGCAGGGGGAAGGTCACATGGGGTTGTTGGGTTAGCTTTTGCCAAAAGAGAGAGGGAGGAGGGTAGCTCGGGTAGATGGTTTGTTTCTTCTCTCCTCCTTGTTTCTTTGCTCAAAGAGGAAGGAGAGGGGGACCAGGAGAGGTGGAAGGCGTGATGGAGCTGGTCACGGGAGAGAGGGATGGGGAACATCACATGGGAGGTGGTGGTGTTGCTTTTCAAAAAGTGAGGGAGGTGACGTCGGGTGGGAGCTCTCTCCTTTCCTCCTCTTGTTCTCAGCCAGAAGTAGCAAGGGGAGAGGGACCAGGGAGGAGGACGTGGTGGACTTGGAGCTTGCCAAAGGGAGAAAAGATTGGAGAGGGTTGTACTAGATGGTTAATTAGATAAAAGAGTACAAGAGAGATTAGCTAGATGAGGTTTGGTTGGGAGAAGAGGGCATAGGTGTGCACTTGCACATGCATGGGATGGTGAGAGATATGGTGTTTTGTCTAGGTTGGTTGTCTTTCCAAACTTCCAAACTTTGCTTGAATTAAAAACCCATAAAAAGCACATAAGAACTCAAAAGAGAAAGTAGAAGTTGAAAGGTCACTTGCATGGCTCATGCATGATCACATAGGGCCACATATATTTGTTCAAACAAATATAATTCAAAAGGGCACTATGTTTTGATGCATGCATTCAAAATTGAAAGAAAACCAAGCTTGAACAAGATTGTGAAGAACCACACAGTCAAGTATGAAATAAATGGCCTATTTGAATATAATGCAACTTGCTAGTGTGTAATGGCCACTAGCTATTTTGTTGGTTACATAACATTCAAATAAGCTCATCCTTCCCAGCTTTTGCACATGAGCACTAATCACTCCACATGTAATTCCCCAAATGTGTAAATGGTGAAAACAACATAATCTTATATGGGCATGTGGTATAGAATTGAATCCATCTATATAATGTGAGCCAAACAAGAACCAAAGAAAATGCAAAAGCCAACAATTATTTTGGATGTGGAATTATAAGGTGGTGACAAGAAAAGGTGGTGGAGTTGAAATAGATATGCCCCCAACTCAACTTGGGCATTAAACAATTTATCAAGAAGCAAATACAATGTATCAAGAGGCAAATACAAGTGATACAAATGCATATGAGAGAAGAATCAAAATAAAAAGGGGTTTTATATGATGCTCAAATGCAAGGTGGCATGATGACATGAGCATGCTATAATGATGATGCAGCTAATTCTATGTAGGTGGTAGCATATATATAGACTAGGCTAGTAGCATTGCAATTTTTAGACAATTGGGATGCTACAACTCTCCCCCACTAAACAAGAATCTCGCCCCGAGATTCCTAGGAAAAAGAAAACAACACAAGGAGAGGCGGGTGTTCGGAATGAAGGTGACCCTCACGTTCCCAAGTTGATGAACCACTGAATGGTGCGACCATTACACCTTGCAAAACTTGCTAGACTTGTTGCTAGTCTTGCGTTTTGCTTGAGAAACAACGGGTTAGAAGAGTTGAAGGATTGTCGTGAGACAAGAAGGATAGGATGAACATAGCTTCGGTTTTTCGAGAAATAATATAAAAGACTAGAACCACTTGTGAAAGAATAGAAAGGACGGTGTATGAGGGAGAAAGAAACGACACACCATTAAGGTTAAAGATTTACCGATACGAGAGAGGATGAATCTTTGTCTCGCCGGAAGAAAAGAGCTAGATTTGAGAGATTTTGAACCATTATGGCAATAGCATTGTAACTTCTCTCGGATTTAAGAAATGAAGATTGAGGAAAACATTATTGCCTTCAAACAATAGAGTTCCTTGATATCAACGGAGAGATTGAGTTAGACATTGTCAGATTAGATTCTTCTTGCGCCAGTAAGAACCAAAGGATCACGCAATTGAGGTGCGCGGATATAGCTTCAATAGAAAGGGGGAATGCTAGCTTATGGTAGAATCCTTAGAAGAAGTGGAATGTGGAATAGATTTGCGATTAATGGCATCAACCATAATTGGCTTTACCACAAAAAAAGAATTGATGAAACAAAGAGAGAGATAGTTTCCTTCCATCTTGTTTGGGAATGTCGAGCACCGGTAGAAAGACGAAGATAGAAAAGAGTCTGCGTTTGTTCCCACCAGATAATTGAAGATTTGTCTCCATGTAGAAAGGGCGAGACTACCACCAAGAGATTATTGCTTACTTTCTTCGAGAGAGCACTCCGGAAAAAGAAGGACGGAAGTAAAAGTATCGAGGAATAAAGGCCACTTCGAACTTCCGTGGAATTAGTGGAATCACATTAATTCACCGATTCATTGTACAAAAGCGAATGATAAGAGTAGTGGTATGGTAGCTACTCCATCCCGCACTCAAAGCATTACTCCGCACATGAATAGGAAAACTAAGCAACCCAATTACCAAAACAAACTGAAGATCTTGACAAGGATAACTCATGGAACTCCGTTAGAAAACAAGGATAGATGCAAACGATTCGCCGGATTCAAGATAGATAAAGATGATGATGTTGTCGTCATATCAGAAGTAACAAGCCACCGGAAAGATATGAAGGAAGATCACGGAGACAAATGCAAGATTCCATAGATAAGGAAAAAGATAGCACCAACTTGAACAGAAGGATTACAAAAGATCTAAAAAGTCTTCATGGCCTCCGGTGGATTGAGCATGGATGATAGAACGAGAGGTTTTAAAGGCTGCTTACTGAGCGGAAGATCAAAAGAATTACTGATTCTTCTGAAGAATAACCAAGAGAGATTTAGCTGTCTTGAGGGAAACTTCGGCGGAAAGACGATGACAACTTGCCAACAAGGAACAACTCCGGGTTTGATTGAAGGTGGAGGATGGAATTAACAATGGACTTGCTGATTCCAGTATTGAAGCGATCTATTTAGCAGAAGGACGTGGTCGAGATACGTGACTTCAAGAAGCCAGAATTCACACTTTGAGAACTTTGCACACAAGCGGTGTTCGCGCAGCTTGAGAGAAAGAGACACAGATGATCTTCCATGTTCTTCCATTGATATAGAATAAGAAAGCATATCATGACGATATACCACCATGGATTAACAAGATATTCCTAGAATACCAAGTTCAAGAGGCGAGGGAAAACACACAAATGCTCAAAACACTTCCTGAGCTCCACGCTCTTTGAAAAATCAATATTAAGAGCACGGGTTCATGTTGAAGAAGATGCACTGGCAGAATAGATTATCTGGTCCTTCGGAAGAGAACAGGAAATGCCACTTGGTTCACATTGTCGATTGGGTCACCGGTTACAAAGATAAAGAGACCTTGGATAAAGAAACGATGACAGCTCATACCTTAAGCAAAGCTATGAGAGACGAAAAAGATGCAATTCCCTCGTGTCAAAGAGAATTTTTCAAATATGGAGTTCAAAAGATGTGGAGCATGATAACAGATGATAGACCACCGTAGAGCCTTAAGAAAAACTCTGGATTGCCAAGGATACTTGAATATGCATAGATATGATCACGGTGTAACTCAAAATCACAAGAGATAACTGCCACCATTTGGAGGATTGTGTCGATAGCATTTTCCATATTCCACTCATGATAAGTGTCATATAGCTATGCCGGAGAACCAAATTACAATCACCAGCATCAGATTGACACTTGTTATGTAATTAGCCCAAGAGAATTTGAAGATGAAGTAAAACTCCAGGATTAAGCGCCGATGACAAAAGAATGGGTTAGCATGATCATGCCGATACAAGGAAGATAGATAATGTTTCACACACGACTGAAGAGGAGTGTGGAAACACAGATGTATCAAAGAAAAAATTTCCGCATTTTTCGGCATTAAAATACCAATAGATGCGCAAAACCACTTATCAGGTAGAGATTAGCAACTCCACATTCTGTGAAAGCATGCTGGAAGGAAGAACACCCTTAACAAGATTGCGCCGATTAACAAAGAGTCGGATAGATCGTGTCTGTTACAAAAACCTGTCGGTATGGAATGCACCAACAGTTGATAACCAAAGGCAGATAGCAATAACAAGTTGGATGCAACAGATAGACAAGGAAGTACACACACACACAACCTATGGTACTACGGAACCCAGAACACGTGAATCCTAGTTTGAATTTTAGGAGAGGATTGAACACGTTACACTTCCTTACCAGAAAAGGGTGGGTGGGTGGGGAAGAAGAAAAATGGAAGCAGTCCTACTCTCACGTTTTGTTTTTCCCTAGTATACATAGCTACCAAAATATTTGCTAGACTGACAACGACCATTTGGCTGAGACCCTGAAGGGCGGGATGGCTCTGATACCAATTGTAACTACCTCGGTGAATTACGCTCTAAGTTGCATGCCTGGATGAACGAAAGTGGTTAATATAGTACGGTGGGGCCAGGGGCCACTCACAGGTAGACCTTTCGGCCGTCCTAACCACTTCCAGAACATCGGGACAAGAACAAGCGGCGTAATCGGCAGGCGAAGGGATCAACTACATACACAAGTGAGTATGTATGCAAGCCACCATACAACAGTTTTCAGAGCCATTCCATCTAAAAGAAATAGAAATATTGCAACGCCATACGGCAAGATCCAAATATCCTAGATAGAGATAATATTTTAGGATAGCTCCTCATACATCAAACATCAGAGTATCAGGCGGAAGCGGAAAACAAGATCCGAGTATGGATAAGAAGCAAATCGGCAAAAGATGGCACGTAAATAAACACATCCCGCCCACAGATCTCGCGGATCCCCATCCCCGGAATCTCTACACCGAGTGATCATTGCCAACATCATCTGTCTCCTCCACCCAGTATCCATCTTGCGAGTACACCTGTTCATCTGAATCAAACAATTTATCGTGTGAGACCCTAGGGGTACTCAACAAGTCTTTATGCCTCTAAAGGGGACATAAACCTGGGTGACGCAATTGTAGCAAAAGATAATAACTAACAAGTCTATAGATACTCGCTAACCATCCACCTAACCAATGATAGATGGATGTCCGTTAATTAGTAACAACAGTTATAACAGTATAATTAATAGATCCATCCTCCTTCTCGCTTACCAACGAGAAGGCGGACGAACAACCCATCCGTTGGTAGTTTTATTAACCATTCCATGAGTATTGCACTATTTACTAGTCAGGTACTTAGTCAAATTAAAAGCGGTACTTTAGTTATACTTGTCTATGATCGAGAAACTGTGCTCCAAGTCGTCCATAACCGCAGACACGGCTTTCAGAAGGATTTACCCTGCAGGGGTGCACAAATAGCAACACACACTCTATCAACCTCGGAAAAACCAAATCAAAACCCAACGAGGCATTCACGACAAAGCGATCACAGGATTCCGAAATATTTCAGGGGGCCACCCCATTAAGCTACCCGCAACGAAGTTGGCCGGCTCCAAGACGGACCCAAGGTTTGCGTCAATGGCTGTAAACGACTGGGAACCCAAAAATGTGACTGGGCTTGTCGATACCGCGAAAACATTCCGCATCCAAAATAGTACAGGTGCTCCACGCACAATCTTAAATAAAACAGTAAAGCATGGCATAAGTACAGGATAGTAACAAAGCCCCAAACTACTTTGTGGCCCCAACAAATAGAAATGAATCAAGCTCTGGCTCAGGGGGGTCCATAAGCCCTCCCGGATGTGGATAGTGCGAATAATCAGGGAACAGGAATCAAGTACTCGGGGTCCTACGGACACAAGTGAGCATGAAAAACCAAATAGCAGATATTGCCCACCGGTGCCTCTTTCATTAGTTATTCCATTACTACTCAGGTTAAGTTGTTTAGGTACCTCGTTATCCATCAGACACTCACATACCCTACACATACTGTTCTACGACTCGCATGGCCCAAACAACTCCTGTAGTAATGGCTCATGGGATGGAGGAACAAGCTTCGGTGGGGTTTAAAAGTAAAGACTATGCAGTACTTGGGATTCAATTTAATGCAATCGCGACTCAATGATGCAAGAATAAGATAGAGGCAATAGGTACTATATGTATGCAAGCATGTGGTAATGCTTTCCTGGCAGCTCAGTTGTAGCGAGAGAAGGATCTGGGTAGTACTCCTGGGATTCCTGGTATTTCTCCTGCTCGGCGTCTATTCGAAAGAAGAACCAAACAAACAAGGGCCAACATAAATAAAGTGCACAAGCATATGAATAAAATGTGACAAGCAAACAAGCATGTCATGATGAATGATGCATAATTTACATGGCAATAATGTAGCATGGCAATAACGATTTTGAAAATTTTAATTTTCCCAAAAGATATTTTGAATGGCATATTTGAATTCCTCACATTTTTCTGATTCAAAAACATATATCATTTGTATTATTTGGAATAACAAATTAAAAGTTATTAAAAACAGATTTAAAATCATTTAAACAAATTCGGAATTATATTTTGTTAACAGAAAAGTTCACAGACATTTTATACCGAGGAAAACCTAGCTACACCCACTGACCTGTGGGATAGGGAGACGTTGACTGGAAAGGCACAGATGAGGTGGTAAGAATGAGGCTGACTGGTGGGGCCGTGGTGACAGCGCGAGAGAAAAGGAAAAAAAAGGGGGGCGGCCCGGGGTTGGAACCCGTGACCTCTCCTTTGGAGGAGAACAGCACGAGGTGTTACCACTGGGCCAGACTGGGTTTGCTGACAGGAAAGTGATCTTCGCCAAGATAACCTACAGTGGCTGTATGATATACTAACGAACGGACGAACTGCACTGCCAGCGAGTCGCTGCGAGTAGGTTGAATCTTGCGGGCAAGGTTTCTCCATGCTCTCTGAACGGAAAAAGGAGTATGAGTACTCGAAAAGACCGGGACAAAACGATCTACACGCTGGTATGATCGGTTCGTCCTTGGGTGGATTCTGCTGCGCGTAGTTCCGCGATGAACACAAAGATAGACACAAAACAGATCTGGTTAACAAGCAACCTAGCGAGCGAGATTATCAGAGATTTACTGGACGGTTTTTAACGTTCTATAGCTAGTTTTGAAGAGGAAGTCTGGATCTACAACTTTGGTTCAGGCTCCAAGCACAGAAGAGCACCACAGGGAGAGCTAGAACACGATGAACACAAGCAGCAGCAAGATGGCTGGCACATCTTCGACGGGGCGATGCAAGGTGAGATGGGGCGGGAGATGATGTCTGATAGGTCGGTAGGCTCACCTATGACCCTCAGGTGCAGCTAGTGGGCGCGGGAAGGCGTAGATCGACGAGGAGGCAGCAGGAACGTGGCGCTTTCGGTCTCCTTGGGTCATGGCGGCGGCGAGGCTCCTCCGGCGAGCTCCGGCGTCGGTCGCTGGTACAGGTCGAAGAAGAGGAAGCAGTGGCACCTCCTGGACGTCGTGTTTCCTCCTAGGCATAGCTCCAACCTCCTCCTTCTGAACTTGGCCGAGCTAGGGTTTGCGATAGACATGGAGAGGCGATGGAGGATCTTGGGGAGGAAGATAGGGTTCAAATCTCGATCTGGGACTTGGTCTCTGCAGGGTGGATAAGGAGGAAGGTAGGGGGAAGGTCACATGGGGTTGTTGGGTTAGATTTTGCCAAAAGAGAGAGGGAGGAGGGTAGCTCTGGTAGATGGTTTGTTTCTTCTCTCCTCCTTGTTTCTTTGCTCAAAGAGGAAGGAGAGGGGGACTAGGAGAGGTGGAAGGCGTGATGGAGCTGGTCACGGGATAGAGGGATGGGGAACATCACATGGGAGGTGGTGGTGTTGCTTTTCAAAAAGTGAGGGAGGTGACGTCGGGTGGGAGCTCTCTCCTTTCCTCCTCTTGTTCTCGGCCAGAAGTAGCAAGGGGAGAGGGACCAGGGAGGAGGACGTGGTGGACTTGGAGCTTGCCAAAGGGAGAAAAGATTGGAGAGGGTTGTACTAGATGGTTAATTAGATAAAAGAGTACAAGAGAGATTAGCTAGATGAGGTTTGGTTGGGAGAAGAGGGCATAGGTGTGCACTTGCACATGCATGGGAGGGTGAGAGAGGATGGTGTTTTGGCTAGCTTGGTTGTCTTTTCAAACCTCCAAACTTTGCTTGAATTAAAAACCCATAAAGAGCACATAAGAACTCAAAAGAGGAAGTAGAAGCTGAAAGGTCACTTGCATGGCTCATGCATGATCACATAGGGCCACATATATTTGTTCAGACAAATATAATTCAAAAGGGCACTATGTTTTGATGCATGCATTCAAAATTGAAAGAAAACCAAGCTTGAACAAGATTGTGAAGAACCACATAGTCAAGTATGAAATAAATGGCCTATTTGAATATAATGCAACTTGCTAGTGTGTAATGGCCACTAGCTATTTCATTGGTTCCATAACATTCAAATAAGCTCATCCTTCCCAGCTTTTGCACATGAGCACTAATCACTCCACATGTAATTCCCCAAATGTGTAAATGGTGAAAACAACATAATCTTATATGGGCATGTGGTATAGAATTGAATCCATCTGTATAATGTGAGCCAAACAAGAACCAAAGAAAATGCAAAAGCCCACAATTATTTTGGATG
This sequence comes from Avena insularis, assembly GCA_023614405.1. NCBI lineage: Eukaryota > Viridiplantae > Streptophyta > Magnoliopsida > Poales > Poaceae > Avena > Avena insularis. The sequence continues at coordinate 125,336 of JAJUPC010000526.1, read as the reverse complement.
TGGAATTATAAGGTGGTGACAAGAAAAGGTGGTGGAGTTGAAAGAGATATGCCCCCAACTCAACTTGGGCATTAAACAATTTATCAAGAAGCAAATAAAATGTATCAAGAGGCAAATACAAGTGATACAAATGCATATGAGAGAAGAACCAAAATAAAAAGGGGTTTTATATGATGCTCAAATGCAAGGTGGCATGATGACATGAGCATGATATAATGATGATGCAGGTAATTCTATGTAGGAGGTAGCATATATATAGACTAGGCTAGTAGCATTGCAATTGTTAGACAATTGGGATGCTACATTTATCGTGCTGTGATGGAGACTTGTGGCATCACGAAGGTTTTTGTTCCTTTTGCATAATGATTACTCATATCAGCAGAGGAGTGATTCCATCATGAACACAGCTTCCCGAGAATGCCAAGAATCTTACCCATTTTAGCCTCCATGAAGATCGTTCATAGGCTAGCGGAGTTGTTGGCATCTCATGAAGTTTGACACGCATAAAGCTATATCATTCTTATGATTCACAAGTCAAACTTTTCCATGCTCACAAAAACAGCTAAACATTAATTCAATCGAACAAATCCTTTTAAAGAGATCTATCAAGTCAATCATTATTTTCTGTGGTGTTGAGTGTCTCTAGAAATAAGCCATCAATACTAAACACTACAACACTCAAGCCTTCAATTGTGAGACTTTTTCTTATTACAATTGTTTAGCAAATTTTTAGGAAAGACTTGGTTAACTACAAGAGCTGGAACAAAACATACCCAACTAAATACCCATGGAAACAAAATGTTACTATAATATAAAGACTCACTCCACCAATATAATATCTTATCATTTACTACTAACTAGCATGGGTTTCTCAAACTTCAAAAGTGGGGAGTCTTAAGACATACCTCTCATGATTGGTTACACTTCTCTCTTCCCTTTTGATTTGCTTCTTGGAAACTTGAAGTCAATCACTCTCCTACAAATATGTGAAAGCCACCAGGACAATAGAAAACAAGGAAGAGGGAAAATAAAGATAAATGGGAAAATCTTTTTATTGTTTTTAAGAGAGGGAATTAAAGAATAGAAAATTGGTGGCAAAGCTCGGCTAGAAAACCTCGAAAGAAAATAGAAATAACTAAAGATAAAGTGTTGGGGAAACCAACACGAGTGCTTATAAACTCGAATTAAAAGCATAACCTCGAAATAAAAGCAAATGAACGCCAAATAAAGATAATGAGAAAACTTCCTCAATGTCGTGGTGGTGTCACGACAGATGCCATGGATAGGCTAAAGGTGGGGACTAATACACGCTAGCGGAATCCAGGGAGGGATAGTGGAGTGATTCTCCACGCAGAAGCATTGTATTGATGTTCTATCTCCAAGATTACAAGTGCTCCTCGAGCTGTATTGACAAGAGGAGGAAGAAGAAACTCTCTCACTCTTGCCTCCTGTCTAGCCCAAGAACCCTAGATCCACTAGTGTTCAACCAACTAGAATTTCTGTAACCCCTCTCCCGACCCTAACCCCCTTATATAGTGGTGGTTCGGTCCTGGCCTAGGGCATACGTGGAGGCATATTCCTAAGAATATGCCCCCTCCCAAAGTAGTAACCCGACAGGGGTGCTTTTCCCCCGCGTCACACTTGCTTTAGCGACGTAGCCTCTGCGGCGCCTGCGTCAGCCGACGTGAGCGCCGTCACCCTTGTCAGCCATGATCCGGTGGTCCTGCCCTTGCTTTATTTGCTCATCCAGTACGTACCGGACCTTCTTTTTTGACCAGAGAGATTCCTTCCTTCTCCTAGAAGCCAAGCAAGGATCCGGATCACAGTAGATCTGGCCACATCTGTTCCTGCATATAAGTTAGACAAGCATTTCCGACTTACTCCTTAAGTCGGACGACATAACGTTAGGCGTCCCCCTGGCCCGGGTTACTCCATGATCCGGCTTGCCTTGAGGTGACTCGGCCAGCATCCGCTTTGACCTTGCCAACCCTCGGCTAACTCGGCCCTTATACCCCGGAGTGACCCTACCCGGGGGTATCCCCCCAACATTAGTCCCCGAAGCTGGTGCGGTCTTAGAGGCCTTGGTCGCTAAGGCCACATCAGGTTCATTCATATTCGTGCCTCGGACGTTTAGTTCCGGGTTAACTTCTTGTCTCGGATTATATGGATTTACGTTCCCTTCGCACACTCCAAGTTTTCACTTGCCGGCTGGGTCACCACTTCGGCTCGGATCCTATGGTTTTACTTTCCCTCTGCACATTTCAAGTTTTCACTTGTCGGCCGGGTTACCATTGTGGCTCGGATCCGGGCCTTGCTTCCTTCTCTCATACGCCAACCCACGTAAAGGTTAATCATTACGTTGCCTCATTTTAAGGGCCTGCCTGCGTAATGCGCGATGGCGTTAGTGATTACTGTGCGTGGGTTACGTCACGCCTGTCTCCTCGTTTACCGCAACTACACGTCGTGTCATGGGATCATATTTACTCGGTGGCCCATGGTGTGGCTTCTCTCTAATTGGCTAGTGCCGGTGATACACGGCCACACCATGTGGCTTTCCGGCGCAGCACAATCCCACTCATCGAGCACTGGGTGCAGTTAAATAGGGGAGGGGCGCGTCCCTTAGCACTTTCCCATCTCCGTGCCCCTTTGCCCGTTCCTCTTCTTCTTCCTCGCGATCGCACCGTCGCGTACGCAGGCTGCCTTCCGCACCTTCTCCGCGCATCCGCTGCCGCCGCACTGCTTAGCCACGGGTCCTCGTCAATCTAGACCATGGAGCCCTGCCGCCGCTAGTTCTAGCAAGGACAGCGGATTCGAGATGACGGAGGAGGAGCTCATCGTCGTCGAGCAGGAGATGGAGGAGGACACCGGCGCGGTGGACCGCGGCGCGTGGGCCGGTTCGTGGGTCTGCCAGGACGACCTCGACTAGCTCTACCGGACCCGGCGTATTCCCGCCGGCGTCACCGCTCGTCTCCCCTCCTCGGAATTGGCCCCCTCACCCAATCCGGGTGAGTTTGTTGTTTTCCTATCCCACTTCCAACGGGGATTTGGTCTTCCGGTGAGTGATTTCTTCCGGGACTGGGTCCGAACCTATCACTTGCAACCACATCATCTCCCGGCGAACGCCATCACCTCTCTGTCCGCTTTCGTCTCTACGATCGAGGGCTACACCGGATTATGGCCCACGAAGGAGCTGTGGATCCGGTTCTTCGGCCTCCATCGCAACGTCGTCCCCAACATCCACGTTGAGTCGGAGGACAAGCAGCTCACTCAGTTCAGAGCTGCCTCGATCTCGCCCCGGAGATTTTCAATCTTTCCCCAGGTCACCGGGCTTGACTCCTGCAAAGGATGGGCCCGGACCTTCTTCGACGTCCGGAACGAGGGTACCGAAGACTTGATTCGGTTGCTGCCCTATGCTCCGGGTCCCCCGGACACGGATTTCTGGGAGGAGGTCGCCAAAAAACCTACAACTCTGGCCAACCAAGTCCATAAAAGGTTCGTGGAGCTGAAGAAGCTCGGATTGCGCAACGAAGATGCCATGATCACATTCATGCGCAACCGAATCTCTCCCCTCCAGCAGCGCACTCACAAGTTGTGCCATATGAGCTTCAGCCGCGACCCCAACCAAACCTCCTCATTCGAGTTGAGCAATACGGAGATCTTCTGCCGGGTCAAGGCTCTTTTCACCACCCATAAGGATTTCTCCGCCGAATGGACGTGGGGAATCGAGCATTACTGCTGTGACAGGCTCCCTCCCGCGGTAAGCTTCGCGGGGTAAACTTATTTCGAATCAATTACGTGTCGGTTCTTATCATATTTTTGACTCTGCTCTTTGTGCTTTTTTCTCAGCTGTTTCTCCAGCAAACCCTCGAGGATGGCATGGATCCGACCCTTAAGTGGGCCCCGGACCAAGAAATCCCGGATGAGGAGGAGCCGGACCAGGAGATGTTCCTCCCCAGGACCGACGCCACCAAACGACCGAGCGGTAAATTCTCCTCTCTTAGAGATTGGCCCGACAATGAGGATGACTCGGATATCGATATGATTGAACCCGTTGAGGCTGTCCCTCTTTCTTTTGCCTTTCCGGCATCAGCTAACCCCGGCGGGCATATCCACGAGGATCCTCCACTTGCCACGGGCGAGCTGGTTCCGGTGGCGTCAAAGAAGAAGCGCGGATCCGCGTCAAGTTCTTCTTCCGAACCTTCTCAGCCTACCAAAAGGCAAAAGAAGGCCGGAGACAAGACTGCCTCCAAGCGGGCAGGCAAAGCCCCGGCACGGAGGGCCCGGAAACCTAAGGAGGCCGAGACCTCGGATGCGTAAGTCATTTTTCCCTGCGCAACACACTTCCTCCTGCATCGGGGTAATTTCAGTCCTGACATCATTTTCTTTTGCGGGGCTCCTGTGGAGGTCCCTCAGAGCGGATCGAGCATCTCTTCTCCCCTTCGGTCTGGTCCTTCCCCTCCTCGTGACGACGAGTCACGCCCGCTGAGCCCTATTCCGGAGGGCTCTGCGGCCGCTCCGGGTTCCGCAGTACCTCCTCCAGAGGAACGCGACCTCGGATCGGCCGAGGCAACGGCGTCCGCCACTTCGACATTGCCGCAACCAGCAACTACCAAGTCTACTGCAACTCCAGCACCAGCAGCAGCTCCAGCACCAGCCACTGAACCAGCACTTGTCCCGGCTCCGAAGAAACCAACAGCAGCTCCTAGTCCTGCTACCAAAGCTCCCGTGCCAAGTTCGTCGGCCTCGTCCGAGTCATCCCAAGCTCGGCGAGGAACCACTCCAGCAGCTTCCAAAGGCAAATCCACTATGGTCACATCCTCCTAGCAAGCTAAAGGCAAGAAGGCTCCGGATGCTGCCAAGTCTACCTCCGTCGAGGCCGGGCAGCGAACCTTGTCGTCAATGCTTCCGAAGAAGTCACCAGCAGTGACGGATCCTCATGCCGAGCTAGCCGATTCGCAGCAGATAGTTCTTCACACCAGCCCAGCTCTTGCCCTGATTGAGAGGAAGGAAGCTCACGCAAAGGGCTTGGTGGCACCCCACATGCCCACTGGCAAACGGTACCCTCCGAGACTTATCGAGTTCGTCATGAACTGGAATAAGGCGGAGTTTGTCTACAACGACGATCTTCCGGAAAAGTTCGGCCCCGCTGAATTTTCCGCTCATATGAATACCGCCGCCAAGGCCATTAACCTTGCTAGGCGAATGATGGAGGTATGCCGTTTCTTCTTTACATGCTATAGATAATAACCATTAGTCCCCGAGCCTCCGGCGGAGTAAATTGTTACTCGGCCGGATGCTCATTAGAAGATCAAATTAGCTGCATGTAAACTTCAAATATGCACACATTTAGAGCCGGGTTAAGTTCCACTTGGCCCGGATCTTGCACACTTCGAATATGCACACACCTAGAGCCGGGTTAAGTTCCGCTTGGCCCGGATCTTGTACACTTCGAATATCACACACCTAGAGCCGGGTTAAGTTCCGCTTGGCCTGGATCTTGTACACTTCAAATATGCACACACCTAGAGCCGGGTTAAGTTCCGCTTGGCCCAGATCTTGTACACTTCAAATATGCACACACCTAATTTTACACTCCTGTACCTTTGTCAGGTAACTACCAATCGCCGGAGCGCTGAATTTCAGCGCCTGCTTAATACCCACAAGATCTTGCGTGCAAAACATGTTGCACTTGGCGCGGAGCATGAAAAGAGGGGTAATTTCCTCCCTCAACACCTCTCCGTTTCACTTGTTTCCGCTGGGCTAACCTCCTCATTCGGTTTTTTGCAGCTGGGGTGGAGGCTGAAAACAAAATTATGCGGAAGAACTTGGAGGAAATCCGAGGTATGTCCTCTTTCCCCCAACATTGTTGTGTTTTCCATTTCTTCTTCTCCTTGGCTCGGCAAACATTCACTCCTCGGCTTTGCCGGGTCAACATAGTATTTCAGCATCGCTTGAGGATAGTGTGCCCGTGCCTGATATGATGCTGCATTTTCTTGAACAAGCAGGACAGCATCAAGCCGAGCTGAAGAAGAAGAATGATGAGCTTTCCCTCCTCCGGACCAAGGACGACGAAATAGCCAAACTCAAGGCCGAGATGGAGAAGATGAAGGCCCAACACAAAACCGAGCTCCAAAAAGTTGGCCAGAACTTCACCGAAGAACGTGAGCGCTTTACCCTCCAGATCTCCAAGGACCAGGACCTGCTCAAGGAATTCGAGGTCCAGCTTGGGTCGGCGCTCGCTGAGCTTGAACAACTTCGCCAGAGACACGACAGTTGTATCAAGGAGTTGACCCGGATCCATCGCCATATCTCACGTAAGTTTCCTCCCCTTGTCCGACATAGTTTTCCGGGTTATCTCATATGCCTTTGCTTCAGCATCTTCCCTTTCCTTATTTTCAGATCACTTTCCGGAGGGTACTCCCATCGCCAGTGCTGCCGTTGCCAAATTCCACCGAGAGAGGGGTAGTCTTGTCGCTCCTGATGGTGAGAGCGTCCCCTTAGACATGCAGGACCTGTTGGTCAGCGTGTCAGCTCGGGTGGAAACCATCAAGAACTATGGGAAAGATCTCCTCGACGTTGCGGTCCGGATCTACAACACTTTCTGGCCAAGCGAGAGCGCTCCGAAAAGGATCACACTCCTTGCCGAGAATCTATTGGAAATCGAGACACATCTTGATCTCTAGAGAGAATCCGTCGGGCGTGCCGCAGCAGATACCCTCCTCCATCGTATCCTTACATGGTACGAGAAGATCGACCTGAGCCTCCTCACACGCCGGCGTACCGGATCCAAATGGACCGATGATCCGGAGTGGGTAGCTCGGCGCCAGGCTTGCGCCTATAGCCTTGTCGAATATTCTCCCATCGATGACTGGGTTGAGGGGCCGAGCTTTCTGGAGTCCGGCGAGGAGGAGCATATGGAGACCGTGGAGGATGGATCGGGTGAGGATGGAGAATATGTTGCTTTAGATATTGAAGACAGTGATGACGACGCCGAACTTCCTCCTCCTGCCGCTCCTTAGTGGAAAAAACTTGAAAATTTATCAGATCCCCGGTATGCCGGATGCAATTGTATGCTGAATACATGATATTTTGCTACTATGCTTGTATGCCGGATTAACTTGGGCGTAGTCCCCGAGTTTCATTTTCTTGTTCGTCCAGTTCTCCGGCTCGATCCGTGTCTACCTTGATTCGGTTTGACGACTTAAGAATCCGAGCTTCAAGAATCATTTTAACAATACTGAGAAACTTTGAGGCTTGGCTCAAAATAATTTAACATAATAACTTGAAAGTAAATACGGGGTTAGTCCGAAAAAACAAACGTTAGCTGAAATAAGTTCGATTCCTTAGTGGTTTTTCATGTGCTACGCAATTCCAAACTTGTTCCCTTGCTTGCCATGAAGCCAATTCTTGTTGGACAGCAGCAAGTCGAAGGGTTGGGTTTCTGGTGCTCACACATTACTAATCCGGGTTAAGCGAAACGAGTCATTCCAGCTAACGCATAAAAAGTAACCACAACTGTTTATTAAGGCAGTCCTCGAGTTACTGTTCGAGGCTCCGCTATTTCATTGATAAGCTCATTGCCGACATACATACCGACATATGAGACGACTCGGATACATACACTTCTTTGCTAAGTGTAGAAGGGACGAAGTAGTGCTACATTCCACGGTCGCTTCGATTCCTCTCCGGACCTGTCCGCCTTGCTCTTTTCCTGTGGCCTCGCATCTATAAGATAGTAGGAATCATTGTGCAACGCTTTGCTCACAATAAATGGTCCTTCCCATGGGGGGGATAATTTATGCATGCCAGTGGTACGTTGTACCAACCGGAGCACCAGATCGCCTTCCTGGAAGACTCGGGGGCACACTTTCCAGCTATGATAGCATCGGAGATTTTGCTGATATATGGCGGATCTGGACGATGCAGTTCTCTTCTTCCAGCAGATCAACATCATTTTGCCGGGCTTCTTGCACTTCGGCTTCTGTGTATTGGGTGACCCTAGGCGAATCATGCTCTATGTCGGCTGGTAATACAGCTTCTGCCCCATATACTAGAAAGAATGGCGTGTAGCCTATTGATCGATTCAGAGTTGTTCTTAAACTCCACAATACCGCTGGTAGTTCTTCTATCCAGCACCCCGCTGATCTTTGCAGCGGCTCAATGAGCCTGGGCTTTATCCTAGATAACACTAATCCGTTGGATCTTTCCACTTGTCCGTTCGATGCGGGGTGGGCTACCGAGGCGACATCGAGTTGGATCTTCTTGTCTCGGCAAAAGCGCGCAAATGCTCCTTCCGCGAAATTCGTTCCATTATCAGTTATAATGCTGTGTGGATAACCGTATCTCAATATGATGTCTTTGAGAAATGTCACGGCCGTAGCTCCATCACATTTTCTTATAGGCTTCACTTCGATCCATTTTGTAAACTTGTCCACCATGACCAGAATGTGTGTCATGTTTGCTCTCGCAGGTTTGAACGGGCTAACCATATCCAAGCACCATACGACAAATGGCCATGTAATTGGTATGGTTTTGATTTCCGACATAGGCATATGTGTCTTGGTGGCGTATCTTTGACAACCATTGCATTTTCTCACCAGATCTTCTGCTTGCTCCAAGGCACTTGGCCAGTAAAATCCATGCCGGAATGCCTTTGCCACTAAGGCCCGGGATGAGGCATGATGCCCACATTCTCCTTGGTGTATATCTCGAAGGATGTTAAGTCCTTATTCCGGGTCAACACACCGCTGGAGGACATTGGTTACACTTCGTTTGTACAGCTCGGAATTGATGATTGTGTAAGCTTTGGCTCTCCTCTGAGTTTGCCTGGCTAGCACTTCCTCAGTGGGTAAGGTTCCATCTTTCAAGAATTCGTATATAGGCAGTGCCCAAGCTGGTATCGCTCGCGTAGGGAACATCTCCTCATCAATTTCCATTCGATCCACCGGCATAACTTTAGCCGGATCACGCTGAACAGTCCCCGGGTCTAGCGAGGTAGCCCCCGGGTCTACTGAGGCAGTCCCCGGGTTTGCCGAGGCAGTCCTCGGGTTCGGCGTGCTACCTACCATGTCAATGTCCATGGTCTCAGCTCCGGATTCCGCGTTTTCCGGGACATAGATTGAGTCGGTTCTTGGGGACGGCCTGATAGATGGTTTTCTGAGGTGCTCCAATGCTACGCCCAGTGGAATTGCCTGTCCGGTCGATCCGAGCTTTGACAGCATGTCGGCAGCTTCGTTTTCCACGCGAGGTACATGGTGAAATTCGCATCCCTCAAAGTAACCCGAGATCTTCTACACATGAAATCTGTATAGTGCCATGTTTGGATCCAGGGCGTCACACACTCCGGACACTTGCTGTATTACTAGATCCGAGTCGCCAAAGCATATTATCCGACGTATGCCAATCTCCTTTGCCACTTTGAGACCATGCACAAGAGCCTCGTACTCAGCAACATTGTTCGATGCCGCGAAATGGATCACATGTCGTGATTGAGCTGATCCTTCTTTGGCGAGGTAAGAACAACCCCGGCACCTAACCCGGTTTTGGTTTTCGATCCGTCAAAGTGCATCCTCCAGTAGTTCGGATATGGTGGCGGTGGCTCGTATTGCACCTCGGCCCAATCTACGAAAAAGTCCGCCACAGCCTGAGACTTGATTGCTTCTCTTCTATCATACTGGGGTGCGTAAGGTGCTAGCTCAATTGCCCATTTCGCAATTCTGCCATTCGCAGCTTTGTTACCCATTATCTCGGATATGGGGGCTTCGCATATCACTTTGATGAGATGCTCCTCAAAGTAGTGCTTTAACTTCTTTGCCACCATATAAACACCGTATGCCACCTTTTGAAAATGCGGGTAGTTCTGTTTTGAGGCAGACAATACCTCGCTCAAGTAATACACTGGCCTCTGCACCGACTTACCCTCTTCATCACGCTCCACTACAATCACTGCACTTACAACTCAGTTGGTTGCGGCTATGTAGAGCAACATCGGCTCCTTTGATAGTGGAGAAACTAACACTGGTGCAGTGGCCAACATCTTTTTTAAGTGGGCAAAAACTTCATCGGCCTGCGGCGTCCAAACGAATTTATCTGACTTTTTCATGAGTTGGTAGAGAGGCAGTGCCTTTTCTCCCAACCGACATACAAACCGACTCAACGAGGCCAGGCGCCCAGTGAACTTCTAGACATCGTTGAGACACTTCGGCAGCTCCATTCGTTTGATGGCTCGGATTTTAGTTGGATTAACCTCGATACCTCGGCTAGAGACAAGAAATCTGAGTAATTTCCTAGCCAGGACACTGAAGGTACATTTCTCTGGATTAAGCTTCATCCGGAATCTCCTCAAGTTCGCGAATGTTTTCCTTATGTCGTCAAGGAGCGTTGCGCTTTCCTTGGTCTTAATAACCACATCATCCACGTAGACTTGTACGTTTTGACCTATTTGATCGTGCAAACATTTTTGCATACATCTTTGGTACGTTGCACCTGCATTTCGTAAACCAAACGGCATAGTGCGATTGCAATAAGCCCCGTACGGGGTAATAAAGGCAGTTTTTATTTGATCATCCGGGTTCAGAGGTATCTGGTGGAAACCAGAATAGGCGTCAATGAACGACAACAGTTCACATCCCGCGGTAGAGTCGATGACCTGATCTATCCTCGGCAGTGGAAATGGATCTTTTGGACACGCCTTGTTCAGGTTCGTGTAATCGATACACATACGCCAAACCACTGCCACGTTCGGATCATCCTTCTTCTTTTCTACCAACACCGGATTAGAGAGCCAATCCGGATACAACACTTCCATGATAAATCCAGCTGCTAGCAACCGAGCTATCTCGTCACCAATGACCTTTCTCCTATCCTCGGCGAAGCGTCGGAGAGGTTGCTTCACCGGCCTTGCTCCGGGTCTTACGTTCAAAGAGTGCTCGGCCAACTCCCTCGGAACACCTTGCAAGTCCTGTGTGGACCAAGCAAAAATATCCCGATTCTCACGGAGGAAGTTGACGAGCTCGCTTTCCTATTTGTCAGTTAACCAGGCACCAATTGTTACGGTATGCTCCGGAAACATGTTATCCACTGGAATCTTCTTGGTGTCCTTTGCGGCTTGAAACGAAATGCTTCCATGCGGGTTACTTAACGCCGGCATATCTTTGCTGGATCGAGCTAATGCTGCCACCTCTTGGATTTTTCTTTCTCTTGCGCAATTACGAGTGACTCGGCTAGGTTAGACCCGGCTGAGGCGCACTCAATAGAACGTCGGAAATCCCCAGCGATAGTAATTGCTCCATTTGGCCCGGGCAACTTCATCTTCAGATAACTAACGTGGCAACTTGCCATGAACTTGCAAAGTGCTGGTCTCCCGAGTAATGCATGATACGCGCTTTCCAAGTTTACTACCTCAAACTCCAGATTCTCAGTTCGGCAGTTACCCCTCGTGCCGAATAGCACGTCGACCCGGACTTTGCCTATGGGCTCACAGGAGATGCCTGGTATGATGCCATGGAAAGTTGTTCTTGTAGCCTGGAGCATGTTCTCCGAGATGCCCAACTTGCGCATCGTATCCGCATACATGATGTTAATGCTACTACCATTGTCGATCAGTACCTTGGAGAACCTCACATTAATGTTTGGTCCAATGAACGTCGGATCTAACACTAGTGCATACGAGCCCGGACTTGGCATAAGCTTGGGATGATCTTTGACGTTCCAGGTGATTTCCTGGTCCGACCAAGGCATGTACCTCATCACTACAGGCATAACCACGTTAACCTCCATATGTCGGCGCTGCAAGCTCTTCCTATCTGTTTCCTCTATTGTGAACAGACAATAGCTCTGGTGATGTTCCCTGTACTCATTCCTTCCCTCGTTTCCGGAGTATCTCTGATCCGGTTGTTGCTGGTTTTCCACCTGATGCACTGCATCCCTTCTCTCATTGTTGTCATACCTCGGCGAAGGGGGAGGAAACATTAGTTGTTGCGTGTTTGCTCCGGAGAGCAATTGCTGCCGGGGTAACTCCTACCGAGGTTGATCATTTCGGGGTGCCTAAGCATTCCCCGAACCACCTTGTTCTATCTTGCGCATCCACTCACATTGCCTCGTTGTGTGACCCGCCGGGCTGTTCGGATTTGGCGTGTGAAACTTACACGGCTGGTCCAACATTGACTCATAGGTATACCTCGGACGGTCTTTCTTTTCTTGCCATTGCTTCTTCTGCTCCGGAGTCCATGTTTTCATGCCATCGTTTCGAGGAGTCCATTGCCCTCCTGTTTTCTGGCGTTGGTTGCTCCCTGCTCCGGGTTGATCTTGATTCATAGCTGGAACTTGTTGCTAACTATACCGATGATCCGGTCTATCGTCTCTCCTTTTTCCCCTGTAATCGTTCCTCCGGGATGACCCGGCTCCGTCCCTCTGATAGTACTCCTCATTTGAATCGTTCGACACGATCCTGGGTTGAGTCGGGTCACCCAAAGCATATGAATCCGCAATCCGGATCATCTCTGCCAACGTGACTGGCATTTTCCTTTGCAATTTCATCCACAACTTGCTGCCATATCTGCACCCTTGTGCGAACCATGCTATAGCCTGTGATTCTATGACTCCCTCACACGAGTTTCTCACGGTACACCACCGGGTCAAGAATTCACGATCCGTTTCATTAGATCTCTGCTTGCACATCGCTGTGGTCTATTCGCCGATATGACCTCTCGATGTACTCGAGAAGTTGCTGATAAAAATTTCTTCAAAATCTATCGAGCAATTGATGCTTCCGGGTGGTAAATTATTCAGCCATACTCTGGCTGGACCTTCCAACATCTGGGGCACATATCGTACATCCCATCTCAAGTTGCCAGTTGCAATTTTCACCGCCGTAGCATAGTTTATCAGCCAATCCTCCGGCTTGGTACTGCCGTCATACGTCTTCATGCCCCTGGGCAATTGGAAGTTGGGTACTAGCGGTTCCTTCATGATCCGGGGTCCAAAGCACGCTGGACCTGGAGGACCTTGACATTCGATCTGTTCTGACCTATACAGGCGATCCAGCTTTAACCTGGCGTCATCCGGCATCAAATCCCTGCTTCCCAATCTCGACCCTATCACATGATAGTCCGGTCTTGCGTATCCCGCATTCACCATCTCCGAGTCTCCATCCTTGTATCGGTTTTGCTCTCGTTGTGCTCCTCTCTGTTGTATACCTCGGCTGACACTTTGCTCTTGCCTTGGTATATTCCGCTGCTGTGGTTGACCTGCTCCTGCCGAGTTTCGCTGTCCGGCATTGCCGTTGGCAGCATTCCCTTGACCGGCATTGCCTTGGTCGTGATTACCTCGACCAGCTTCACCTCGGCTCACACTTTGTCGATCGTCGTTTTTCCGCATCTCTTTTTCTTTTCCCGCACGCGTTGGGTCGTACGGGACTATCTGCTTGTTCCGTCTGGCCGAGGTTACTACCTCTTCTCTCCTTGGGCCACCATGAGGCGACGATGCGGCTCCAGCGGATTTCTCCGGGTTACTCATCGCCGAATGGACGATCTTAGAAGCTCCAACTCTCTCCGGGTTACCTCTCAGCAGCTCCTCGTTCTGCCTGTTCGCGATCCGAACCAGCTCGTTAACCCGGTCTTGCTGCCTCTGACGGGCCTCACCCGTCAGACCCTCTAGTTCGGACGCTGCGGCATCTGCTGCTCTAAGGTTCTTCGCCGGGGTACTATACTTCGGCAACCCCACAGACAGATAATTTTCCGACCCCTCTGGTCCATCATCACCTTCTCTGTTCATCTCGTTTATGAGATTTCTCCCTTTTACTTTTACCGTGTCAACTTTGTTTGCCTTTGCGTATTCACGCAGCGTCATGTTCAATGACTGCTGAGCCGCTGCTATTTTCTTTGCACCCTCCAGTATCTTTTGTCGGGTTTCCTCTAGCTCGGCCTGTGCCTGAGCCGGATCTACCACTGCTGCCACCGGGTTTGCCAAGCTATCCATAGCTTCCCTCAGCATGTTCTCAGGCCTCTCTAATGGAGGACCCCTAGCTTTCCTCGGTGCCTTAGGTGTTACCTCCGGGTCTGGCGCTGGATCCTTGCTCATGCTCGCGCCTGGCGCAGTCATCATCACCTCTGCATGGTCTGGGGAGCGAGCAATACGTGCCCCGCGAGCCACAGTGAGGGGTGGTTCTCCCGCATCGACGACGCGACGCGGATGAACGTAAGACACGTCCACAGCAACGTAGACCTTGTGCGCACCGAGCTTGACGAAGATGCCGTTGGAAGAAGCGGCATGAAGCAGCCAGCGTTGTCGACGTAGTCCAGCGCTCCAAAGCTGAACGAGCCCGGAGACGGCGCGTCACGGTGCCGATGAGGTTTCCCATCCGGATCTTCACCGCTTCGCTGCGCTAGCCCCAGTGGCGCCAACTGTCGTGGTGGTGTCACGGCAGATGCCATGGATAGGCTAAAGGTGGGGACTAATACACGCTAGGGGAATCCAGGGAGGGATAGTGGAGTGATTCTCCACGCAGAAGCTTTGTATTGATGTTCTATCTCCAAGATTACAAGTGCTCCTCAAGCTGTATTGACAAGAGGAGGAAGAAGAAACTCTCTCACTCTTGCCTCCTCTCTAGCCCAAGAACCCTAGATCCACTAGTGTTCAACCAACTAGAATTCTGCCAACCCCCTCTCCCAGAACCCTAACCCCCCTTATATAGTGGTGGTTCGGTCCTAGCCTAGGGCATACGTGGAGGCATATTCCTAAGAATATGCCCCCTCCCAAAGTAGTAACCCGACAGGGGTGCTTTTCCCCCGCGTCACACTTGCTTTAGCGACGTAGCCTCTGCGGCGCCCGTGTTAGCCGACGTGAGCGCCGTCACCCTTGTCGGCCACGATCCGATGGTCCTGCCCTTGCTTTATTCGCTCATCCAGTACGTACCGGACCTTCTTTTTTGACTAGAGAGATTCCTTCCTTCTCCTAGAAGCCAAGCGAGGATCCGGATCACAGTAGATCCGGCCACATCTGTTCCTACATATAAGTTAGACAAGCATTTCCGACTTACTCCTTAAGTCGGACGAGATAACGTTAGGCGTCCCCCTGGCCCGGGTTACTCCGTGATCTGGCCTGCCTTGAGGTGACTCGGCCAGCATCTGCTTTGACCTTGCCGACCCTCGGCTAACTCGACCCTTATACCCCGGAGTGACCCTACCCGGGGGTATCCCCCCAACACTCAAGCTTAGGATTTTGAAAGGCATTCAAATCATTGTGGTCGCGGGAAAAAGTCATGACTCCAATTCGCAAATTGAGTTGATAAATTACTAGTTGTTTCTCGGAGGTCCAAGGAGAGGTTATGCATCCTCTCCACTGTTCCTCCAAGTTCTTGGAAGTTTTGGTATGTAGCGAACCGGGTTGGTGGCTTCTCCTCTTCTTGGTCATCATCCTCCTCCGGAATCTCCTCCTCGGGTTAGTGTTGCTCAACTTACAAAAGTCATATAGCAAAAGTCCTTCCTCGATAGAGAAAAGACCATTAGGCAAAGGAGCGGGGTAGAGACGCCCAGCTCTAGCAATATGCAAGTAATAAACACCACCTATCCTAGTGAGCATTCCACAAGATTTTAAAGTAGAGAAACCAACATGCCGCTCACCTAGCACTGGTTGCAACTCACCTAGGTCGATGCCTAGGGAAATGGCAAGCACGGTGATGACGCCTCCACCTGTGCTTGGTCCTTGGATTTGGACAGATTGGTACTCTAGGTAACGCACAAGAATTGCTCCCAACTTGAGTGACTAGTCGTTGTTGTTGAAACCAGCTTTTGCAAGGACTAAGATGTCCTCCTCATTGAGTCTCGTGAACTCATTTTGTGCCTGCAAGGTGTTAGCAATAACATACAACAAATAGCGAATTGCAGGATGTTGAATATTCTTCCCCTTTCTTACTCTAGAAGTGGAACTCATTCCATTATAAAATTGTTCCGGGGAAGGTTCTAAGCCAGTAAAGGATGCGCACAAGTCATTAGCATTATTGTTTGGAAAATTAAAACATGGGCACCATTCATCTAGTGATAAAGCATAATTATTGTTCATAAGTCAGAAAGAAATCATGTCCTCTCCATGCCATGCTTTAATGGTTCTTTGCAAAGAACTTAGGAATTCAAGAGTTAACCGGCGATAAGTAGGTACATAATTGAATACAAAGTTTTGCAGGCCAACTCTATTGCAAACTAAAATGAAGTCATTATAAATACCGAGTTGATTCAATATAACGGGGCAAGCCCACTTGGTTGTCTTCACTTCTCGGTTCTTGATCCTGTTGAAGCGATCACGTTGGAGCTCATTCCTAAACCGTAACCCCATGCATTCTTGAGCGGCATCTGATGGCCCAAAATATATCGAGCTCGTTGGGGAACCCCAAGAGGAAGGTATGATGAGCACGGCAGCAAGTTTTCCCTCAATATGAAACCAAGGTTATCAATCCAGTAGGATCAAGGAAACACCCCAAAGGTGTAGCTAGCTGAACATTGGCAAGGCGCACTACCGGTGCCAGCAGCAACGTGGAGACATGCACAACACAACCATAGAATTTTGCACCCAACTTGCGATGAGGTTGTCAATCTCACCGGTTTTGCTGAAAACAAAGGATTAAACGTATTGAATGGAAGGAAGTAATAGTTTGCAGAAAGTAAACACAAAGCAGTAAACAGTTTGTAGATTGTATGTAAAAGAAAGGACCGGGGTCCATAGTTCACTAGAGGTGGCTCTCCTTAAGATAGATAACATGCTGGGTGAACAAATTACAGCGGGGCAATTGACAAACATCGAGAAAGCATACAAGCATATACTACTCATCTTGACTCCTTTGAGACTTGATTGAGCATTACAACATTATACATAGACCGCCATCCAACTCCATCTATGACTAATAATCCACCTTCAGGTTATCATCCGAACCCCCTCCAGTATTAAGTTGCAAGCAACGGATAATTGCATTACGAATTGCATGTAAAGTAAACAATACGATTGTTCTATGAACAAAGGATTGTTGTTTTCTCCCTAGTAGCAACAGCACATCTAGTACCTTAGAGATTTCTGTCACTTCCCCAGATTACTAGAGGCACGAACCCACTATCGAGCATAAATACTAACTCTTGGAGTTGCTAGCATCTACTTGGCCAAGATATCTACTAACAACAGAAAGCATGCACGATCACAAATAACAAAGACATGATAGAATCAATAATCAATCTGAAATAGCATCTCAATATCCATCGAATCCCCGCAAACACAACATGCAGAATTACAAATAGATGATCTTGATCATGATCCGAGCTCACAAGATCTAAACATGAAAGCACAAAGGAGGAGAACCAGCCATCTAGCTACTACATGGGCTCGTAGTCCAGAGATGAACTACTCACGCATCACACCGGAGGCTTGCATGATGATGAAGAAGGCCTCCAGGGTAAATTCCCCTCTTCGGTAGGGTGCCGGGAAGAGCTTTAGATCCCTCCCGATCTAGGGATGGAGACGACGGTGGCTACAGACTATTTCGTGGAATTCTGATCGGGTACTTAGGGTTTTGGTATCGGAGGCCATATATAGGCGGAAGGAGAGGCCGAGGGGGTGCTAGGGTTGGCCAGACCACCCCTGGCGCGGGCCAGTCCTGGCCGCACGGCCAGGTGGTGTGGCCAGTCCCCATCCTTTCTCCGTCTCGTATTCTGGCTCCAGATGTCTTCTGATAAAATAGCGACTTTGGATTTTGTCCCGTCCAATTCAGAGAATATTCATTTTCTGACTTCCTGGAACCAAAAACAGGAGAAAACAGGCAGCTGGCACTGTGTCTCTTGTTAATAGGTTAGTCCAAGAAATCATATGAAAAGTACTCCAAAGTATGGACAAAACACAAGAAAGTACATAAAACCAAGCATGGAACATCAAAAATTATAGATACATTTGCAATGTATCAGCATCCTGAGAAGCGCTAGCGGTGGCACGAGCACGAGTTTGGTTCCTTGTGTTCATTGTCTAAAATAATAAGGAAAGACAAAAATAAAACTTTTTGATCCAATAATAATAAGCATAACATATTCCTCATCTTAGCACACTAAAGAGTCCCCTCAAAGTAATAATCTAGGCAAGCGAATCATGGCAATTAGTTCATAGTAGGTCTCACCCTAGATTGATAATGAGAACAGATTGAGAATGAATTTGCAAAAAGTAATTGGAGCATCGAAGGAGAAACATATCATAGATCACTTGTGTGCGAGGAAATCGAACGAAATTAAGTATAGATGAAGATCTCTTGAGGTTTTGAGAGAGTTTGGAGGTAGAAGAGAGAAAAAGAATTGAAGTTTTGGTGTTGGGGGTACCTTCTCGTCGCGATTTTGTGGTCAGACGCAACTATACGGTCAAACTATACAGTCGGAACAATTTGTTCCGGACGTATAGTTGGTCTGCTATAAAAAATTTAGGGTTTCCACCTGGCGGCGCAACTATACGGCCAGGACTATAGGGCCGAGATATTTTATCCCTGCCGTATAGTTGGTCGTCAAACTTTTTGTACCTCGAAAAGAAATTCATCGATGGTAAAGATATCTATATGGGCGGAACTATACGGCCGAAATTTTTATTCCCGTCGTATAGTTGGTCATTAAACCTTTAGTATCTACGAAATAAAAATTGTTGATGGCAAAGATATCTATACGGCCAAACTATATGGCTGGAATTTTTATTTCCGCCATATAGTTGGTCGTTAAACCTTCTATAGACATCAAAAAAATTCTATTTGTTCGAGACTTCTTTCTTATCCTGAAACTTAGCGAAACACCCTATTTTTGACAAAAAAATGACAGTAAAATATGTCTACCAACATCAGCATGTATAAAGCAGGATTTTTAGTACTATCGACCTTCTTCTCCTTAATTGTAGCTTTCTAAAACTCTTTATTAAACATAAAACTTAATCTAAAACTTAAAAACTTTACTCAAACCTTTATTTCACATGGGTTGCCTCCCATGAAGCACTCTTTTATGGTCAATATCTTCACCTTTATGTTGCTCACTTGGGCCAGATGAGTGGAACACCCATGCCAAAATAGTTGGCCTTCAAAGTGATGGCCTCCTTTTCATCATGATTGGCTTTCTTCTTCCTGGGAAAATGAATAACAAAAGGATCCCGCGAAGGCAATTGAAGCTTCACGTTCCCTTCATGTAGATTAATCAAAGCCTTAATAGTTCTTAAGAATTGATGACCTAATATAATAGGAGAAGTAGCATCTTCAGGCAGGTCAACAATAACAAAATCAATGAGAGCAGGACAGCCTTTAATGTATACTAAAGTATTTTATTTAATCCCTACATCTTGTTTGTAGGTAGAATCTGCTAGATGTAATTTTAACTCAGTGATTTCAAAATAGCCAAGATTCAACTTATTAAAGAGACTTTTTGGAATCGTTGAAACGCTTTCACCTAGATCACAATGTGGAGCTATCTCATTGGTCCCAATTTTAATCTTAATAGTAGGCTCAAATATATCATCAAGCTTCACAGGTAATTTTTCAGCAATATTCTTATATTCTTCCACAAGATCACGTACCTTTATTGCTACCTGATTAACTAAGTGTTGGTACATATAGCTTCATCATTTCCTTCGCTTACCAGAATCTTGATATTGATCCTTTTTACAAGATCTTCAACGGTGTAATTTGGTGAAGGAGCATTACCATAGTCAAGTTCTTCAGGCTCCTCCCTTTGCATTCTCATCATCTTGAGGTCTTCAACAGGATTGGGCCTAGCTTTACCTGCAAATTTAGCTAGAATGGGAGTTTGACTCTCGGTTATCTTACCTAGCTGTGCCTCAACAATCCTTGTTCTTTCTTGGAGCGCCTGCAAATCATTCCTCAAACTTACAGCTTGGTTAGATAATTTACAAAGCATAGCATCATGGTTCTGTGTTATTTTAACAAGGATATTGTTTTGCTCATTTTGTGAATCTATAAAGGACTTAAGTGTTTCTTGGAGACTACCATTACTTGATCCATATTATTATTAGAGTTACATGCAGGGCTAGAATAATGTTTCTAAAAATTAGGATTATAATTCTTCTTCCAAGCAGGGTTATAATCATTACGAGCTATGAAGTCTATTTCTTCAATATTTGTTTCTAGGATAGCTCTTACCTAGTTTTCCTTACCTTTTACGGCTAATATGAGCTCATGTAGCTTTGCATTGAGTTCTTCATTTTCTTGTGGTGAGACGGAGTTCACCTTCTTCGTGTTTGATCTATCCACATGCCACTGTGCATGGTTGTCTTGCATATTGTCTAGCAGCTGCTTTGCTTCGGTAATATGTTTACCCATAAATGTTCCTCCAACTGCAGTATCAAGCATAGACTTAGACACAGTTAAGAGCATTATAAAATAAATGGAGAATTAACCAATCTTCCATCCCATGACTGGGACAGTTTCTCATGCATTCTTTCATCCTCTCCCATGCAAGCGCTAGTGGCTCACACTCTTCCTGTCTAAAACCAGTAATATTAGATCTTAGTTTTATAGTCTTTGCAGGTGGAAAAAATTTAGTCATAAATAAAGAAGTACACTCCACCCATGAAGCAATTGTATTTCTAGGAAAAGATAGCAACCATTGTTTTGCTCTTCCTCTAAGAAAGAAAGTAAATAAGTGCAATTTGACCGCATCAGGGTCAACATCTTTTATGCGCATCATATCACATGTTTCAGTGCAAGTGTTCACGTGCATACCTGCGTCCTCAACAGCAGAGCCTCCAAATTGTTTCTGTTGAACCAAACTTAAATAATGGGGCTTAATTTCATAATCATCAGCAACAATTGTTGGCTGGATAACAGGAGTATGCAAATAATCATTGTTGGGAGTTACAAACTCCCCAAGCTTCTTTTCAGCCATATTTCCTATGTTTTTGGGTTTTCTTAAACAAAGACTTATGATAGTAAAAATAAGAATTTAAAGACTAACTAATTTTTTTGATTTTTCAAATAAAGACTGAAAGCAAACTAACAAAATTAAAAACAAGAATTAAAACTAGCAAGGTTCCTACTAACCTCACTAGGGTAGCTATTGCTTCCGCGGCAATGGCACCAAAAAAGGGTTGATACCTTCGATCCAGATTACATATGTAGTATAGTCTTTTTTCCCTAGTAGACC
Source organism: Avena insularis (assembly GCA_023614405.1). Classification (NCBI taxonomy): domain Eukaryota; kingdom Viridiplantae; phylum Streptophyta; class Magnoliopsida; order Poales; family Poaceae; genus Avena; species Avena insularis. The sequence continues at coordinate 104,184 of JAJUPC010000526.1, read as the reverse complement.
TAGGTTATCGAATCCACGGGAACCAGAAAGCGTAGTGAAGTTACTTTAACGGACCTTAGGGAGTTTGAGAATTCTTTTTGTGTTTTACCGGACCAAGAGTTTGTTGTCTTTTGTTGTTGTCGATGATGGATAAAGAGGGCCTAGGGCTTTCAGTTTCACTTGTAGCTATGCAAAACATCTTATGGGAATAAAAGATAATAATAAAGTATGCATGTAATTGTTAGAGCAAGATAATTATATGTGGGCAGTGCATTCATAGTTGCTATTGCCTCCACAACTGCTTATTGCAATAACCTACTAGTCTCATCCATATAAGAAAGAGAACTCATGATATGCATAGTGACGTCACTGTTAATCCCAAGTAAATCCCTCACATACAGTCGTACTACCCCTTCTATCATTGGGGTTCCCAACCTGTAGATTAGTCATTACACTCCCTATACCTAGCTCAATCCTCGGGGTCTTGGGTACCTAACAAGTCCTTGGATTGAGGCAAGAGAGGATACAATAATCATCATGTCATGCAAACTAATACGTGATCCCATTTATGAAAAATAACATGCACAAAAGCTACATGGTTAGGACGAAGCCCTTAGCCTAAAGAGAATTACTCACGCATAGAGATAATATCAACGATCATAAACATTGCCATGGAAATCATCAGATTGATAGCAAATAGTCTTACAATGTCGCCAATCGAAGATGAGATCTACTATGATAAGTGGTGGAATATGGCTATGGTGGTGGAGAAGGGTTTGGAGATTAGATATAAGTCTATTCCTCCGGTGGCTCTTCGGTATTGTGGATGCAAGTTTCTGGGGGTGGCTAGCGTGCGTATGGCGAGGCGAGCGAGGCTGTTTCTCATCGCCTGAAGTCTCTTTATATTGGGGTCCCTTCATGAAGATGTTCCGTTCGACCTAGCGGTGTCGATGGCAACTATACGACCGGAACTATACAGCCGGAATTTTATTCCCGCCGTATAGTTGGTCCTTAAAGCATCTTTCTTCACTTCACGACCCCTGGTTTCTTCGGGTTGTTGGAAATCTCGTATCTTTGAGAACCATTCAAGGTGAAACTATCGTGATGAATGATATTAAGTTCATCACCATCATGCTAACAAAGAATAGCTCCCGCTGCTTCATGGCTGGCTTCACAAAACAAGTTCCAACGGATTTTTCCAATTCGGTGGTTTAATGATGGGATCATTAAGAAGGGATTGTTTTAATATGGTGAAAGCAGTAAGACAATTTTCGTGAAAATCAAAAGTAGCATCCTTTTATAAAGGTTAGTTAAGGGTCTAGAAACTTTATAGAAATTCATAATAAACCTTCTATAAAATCTTGCATGCCCTAAGAAACTTCTTATACCTTTTACATCACGAGGAGGGTGAAGCCTTTCTATTGCTTCTATCTTTCTTTATCGACATCTATGCCTTTACCTGAGATCTTATGACCAAGTACTATACCTTCTTGAACCATGAAGTGACACTTCTCCCAATTCAAGAACAGGTCAGTATCTTTGCATCTCTACAAAACCTTGTGGAGATTATGGAGACAATGGTTAAATGAAGTTCCATAGACGAGAAGTTATCCATGAATACTTCAATAATATTTTCAACATAATCATCAAATATAGAAGTCATACACCTTTGAAAGGTGGTAGGAGCATTACAAAGGCCAAAAGGCATACGACGATAAACATTTAAAGCAAAAGGACATGTTAATGTTGCCTTTAATTGGTCATATGGATGAACAGCTATGTGAGAAAACCTAGAATACGCATCTAAGTAACAAAAATGAGAGTGCATAGTAAGTCTCTCTAAGGGTTGATCTATAAATGGAAAATGATGGTGATCCTTTTGAGTATCCTTGTTAAGTTTTCTATAATCAATACATATCCTATGAGCAATGACAGTTTGAGTAGGGACTATCTCATTATGTTCATTTGGGACAACAGTGAGCCCACCTTTCTTTGGAACACAATGAACATTACTTACCGAGTCACTTTCCTCCACATGGAAGATTATAGATGCATCTATAAGGAGGATTACCTCTTTTCTCACCTCCTCTTTCATATGAGATTTGAGTCATATTTGAAAGTCTACAACCGGCCGAGCTCCTTCTTCCATAAATATTCTATGAGTGGCTAACGAGGGACTAATCCCTTTCAAGTCATCCATTGAATAACTGAGATCCTTTTAGTGCATCCTTAAGACTATCATTAAATTATCCTCTTCCTTTTCTACAAGGTTAGATCTTATAATAACATGATATTTATTAGTGCCATCAATAAACCTGTATTTTAGTTCTTTAGGAAGGGTTTTGAGTGTAGGAGGTGGAAGCTCCTCATTGCCTTTTCTAATGGGCATACAATAGATTTGATTCATTTTAGGATCAACTATAGGGGTTGAATTAAGATATGTTGGGTCTGCAGCATAGAAAACAAAAAAATTCCTACGATGGGAACTATTCGCAAAGATCTATCTAGTAGATACAAGCAACAGGTGGATATACATCCATAGAGAACTTACCCTTGAAGACAACAAAGATTTGTTAACGAGTTGGAACTCGTGGATGATGTAGTCATACACTTGCCGATCTCAAGATCGTGATGAAGTCCTTCAGGTCCAGCAGTTCTAGTACCATCAGGTCCAGCACCATCAAGTCCAGCACTGCAAAGTAGCGGTGCATCCATGATCGCACACAAGATTGGTCCACCGAACAACCTCCGCCTCCTCGCTCCAGGGATGCAGCAGAAGCAGCAACTCCTTTCCAGATAAAGCCACCGGGAACATGTATCTCGCTAATCCGAGACCATGGGGAATAACAAGAGGGAGAAGAGAACCTTCACGAGGAGGTGGTGCAAACGGAGAGGAAGAGGAGGTGCTCCTTATATAGGGGAGGGGGAAGACCAAGGGGGCATGGTGCCGGCCATGGTGGGTGCCCCCACCTCTCCCTCATTCATGTGGGTGGAGCTCCCACTCACATAAACGCACACCTCCACTCATGTCCACTAACATGCATTAAATTTCCACCAAATTTAATGCAATCTCTCATTAAATAAAACCCTTTTATTTATTTTATTCAGAATTTTGTTAATTACGTTAATTAACAAACATTCACATAAAACTCCCTACAACATTTCAATATCACATGTAGAACCAGTTTCAGCAATTTCACCCGAAACAATTCCAATTTCCATCGAAATGATTCCATTGCTTTCTTAATCTTTATCTGAAACATATTTTCTCCTAAATGGTGTCGGTATCCCTTAAGTGTGTCACCCTATGGTTCGCAAATAATGCAGACATGATCGACACCCCTCTCCGATCAATAATCAGCAGTAGGACCTGGAGATCCGTACTGACTCCCACATATTCAACGATAAATCTTGTGATCGTGTGAACCTTTAACGTCATAACTAAATCCCTTTGTCTTGTGATATATTACATGTCCGAGATTCTATCATCGGTATCCAAATACCTAGTTTGATCTCGTTACCGACATGCACTCTTTTCTCGTTCCTGTTATATAACATTCTAGTGATCACATCACTTACTTGCAAGCTATTTCAATGTGATTTCACCGAGAGGGCCCAGAGTATATCTATCCATCATCGGGATGGACAAATCCCACTCTTGATCCATGAGCCTCAACATAACACCTTCGTAGCACTGAACCCACCTTTATAGTCACCCTGTTACGGTATGGCGTTTGATGTTATCAAGATACTCTTCTGGTGTTAGCAATTAACATGATCTCATGGTCTAAGGACTAATATTACTTCGTATGATGTTATAGCAATATAAACATAATGACTCTGATTGTAATGCTATACTTCGGATGAATGTTCATCACATCATTCCACCAATGTTGTGACCTCGTTATTAACAACATCCAATGTCCATGATCAGGAAACCTTGATCATCTTGTTAATCAACGAGCTAGTTTATATGAGAAGCATTACTAGGAACTTTGTATTTTGTTTATTGAACACACAGGTATTAGCGTTTTCAATTAATACAATTATAGCATGCAAAATAAACATTTATCATAAACATGGAATAAGATAATAACCACTTTATTATTGCCTCTCGGTCATATTCCCTTCAAGATATTCATCAATTTCCATTTTATCTATATCTTCAGGAAGATTATCATTCTCATCTAGAATTCTTTCTAACTTATCATCAGGAGTCTCAATAAACACAGCAGCAAGACTAGTAATGTTACCTTCTTCTTCTCTTGTTCATATTCTTCAAACTCCTCAATAGTTGGCCTATGATGAAATTTAGAGAAATGGAAAATCATTTTATCCTTGCCAAACTTGAGAGATACCATTTCTTTCTTTCAATCAATATTTACCCCTACGGTGTTCATAAAGGTTCTTCCAAAAATAATAGGATAATAAATGTCATTATGCATATCAACAAGTACAAAATCAACAGGCTACTTGTAAGGTCCAATACAAATAGGAACATATCTAATTATTCCCATAGGGATTCTGAGTGTCTTATCTGCTAGAATAATTGGCATATCAGTATTTTCTAATTCAGCTGGGTTGAGTTCATTTTGAATTTTCAGGTAAAATATATAAGGGATTACATTAACAACGGTTCTAATATCACAAAGTCCATAATAAGAAGATTCACCAAAGGTGGAATGAAGAATAGGTTTTCCAACATCTTTAGCTTTTGCCTTTCCTTCAAGGAATTGAGAAGCTCTGGTGTCTAGCTCGATTACATTGCAATGTGCAAACATGGTCAATATTTCTTCTTTAGATGGATCAACCATTGCTTGCATGCCTTCTTGATAAATTTCTTCTATTTTTTCCTCTTCCTCTAGCTTCTTGAAGATCATTATTTCCTCTTCCAACTGATCTTCAAATTGTTGGGATACCATATGTTTTCTCGTCATCCTTGGAAAATGAAGGGGTTCAACCTAAGGTGATTTTTTATTTAATGGCTCTACAGGGGCCACAATTTTCATCTCAACATCTTCTACTTGCTTGGGGATGTTGATACGTTGCAAACGTATCTATAATTTTTGATGTTCCATGCCTGGTTTTATCTACTTTCTTATGTTTTGTCCACACTTTGGAGTACTTTTTGTATACTTTCTTGGACTAACCTATTAACAAGATGCCACAGTGCCAGTTGCCTGTTTTCTACTATTTTTGTTTCCAGGAAAGTCAGAAAATGAATATTCTCGGAATTAGACCGGACAAAAGCCAAAGTCGATATTTTACCAGAAGACTCACGGTGCCAGAAGACGAGGCGGAGAGGGGCCACAGGGAGGCCACACCATGTGGTGACGCGGGTCAGCCCTGGCCGCGCCACCAGGTGGTGTGGGCCGCCTGGCCACCCACCGACCTTGCCTCTTCGCCTATAAGATGCCTCCCGATGCAAAAACCCTAAATCGTCAAGCCTCCAGCCATGAAAGTTCCGCAGCACTGCCGCCACCGAAGGGGAGATTCGAGGGACAGAAAGTCTCTGTTCCGGCACCCTGCCAGGACAGGGAAGTGCACCCGTAGCCATCTCCATCGATCTCCACCACCGTCTCCATCGCCGTTGCTGATTCCCATGATGAGGAGGGAGTAGTTCTTCCTCGTGACTAAGGGTTCTACCGGTAGCTATGTGTTCGTCTCTCTCTCTCTATGCATGACCATATTGTGATCATGATCTTTGTAATCAAGTAGATCTACCTTACTACTCAAGTGCTTTAATAGATCTCTGCTCTCCCCATGTGTGTGAAAGTGATAGCGTGCACACCATGGTGGCACTTAGGCTAGATATTACAAATACTTGTTATGAGTTATATTTGGAGTTGGATGTCTTTATGAAATTGTGGTGTTTGTTGGAACCATCTAGTGCTCAAGGTGACAGTGTGGGGTTATCTAGATGCAGAAAGCAAACTTTGAGGTGTGTTGTTATAGCCCTACCATGGATTAGAGTGTCCAACCGGAGAGTAATTTAGAGTATTATCACGAAGAGAAGATATTTGTATGAGAGTGTTCACTAATGAGAGTGTTCACTTTGAGGCCTTCTTTCTAAGCATTGAAACACCGTTTGCAACTATATTTGTTACATGTTTGCTTGTTGCCATCTTTATTTCAGTTTTCCTTTAGTCTCGTTCATGCCATCAAGCTATTTTCTTGCATCGTTGTCTTATATCCATACCACTTGTATTTTACTATCTCTTCACCGGACTAGTGCACCTATACACCTGACAAGTGTATTGGGTGTGCTGGGGACACAAGAGACTTCTTGTATCTTGATTGCAGGGTTGCTTGAGAGGGATACCTTTGACCACTTCCTTCCTGAGTTCGATAAACCTTGGGTAATCCACTTAAGTGAAACTTGCTGCTATTCTAAAAACCTCTGCACTTGGAGGCCCAACAACTTTCTACAAGAATAGAAGTGCGTAGACATCAGTGTAGTATATTAATGCCATTCTTCATTTGGAGCTTCAATGTGTTCTGCAAAAGACTGAAGGTTTTACAGAATAATCTCATCATCAAGTTGAAGTTCATTAACAATTTCCTTAACCTTACCAGATTCCTTATAAGCAATTAGACAATCATATTCAATTTATATCCCTCCTTCGCCGCCTAAATCAAATCCCCAAGTTTCTCTATTGCGACGAAGCTTTAGTTATAGTTAGGTCCATAAAAGAACCTCTATAATTAGTGTCAAGTTCACGTTTGATATCTTGATTAAGTACCCCATAGAAAATATGTAAAACGTGCCACTCAGGTAAATCATGATGCGCACATCTATTAAGAATGGATTTATATCTTTTGAAAGTTCTTACCAAACCTTCTCCTGGGAAGTTCTTGAAATTTTTGATTGCCATCCTTACTTTAGCAGTCTTTACTTTGGGAAAGAATCAAAATACAAATTCTCCTTTGAGCTTTTCCCAAGTATCATTTTTCTCTACGAGGAAAATTCTATACTAAGCTAAACCAGTGTTGGTTTGAGATTGGTTGAACAATTTAAGTTTCAATTCATCACCAGAATAGCCTCTCAATTTAAGTGTCCAACATAACTCGGTAAAATGCATTAGATTAGTGTAAGGATCCTCATTTGGATCATCTCTTGTAAAAGTTTTCTTCTTAATAATAGCGATAAAATGAGGGTTCACCTCATATTTTGGTTCGCTCCCACTCGGGAATTCCTTAACGAATCCTCTATTGAACTTCCCGAGGTATTTAGTTGAATCAAGCTGATTCATCAGCCTAAGTGCAGTCATGGTGCTCAACTGAAACTAGTAAGCAACTTTAGTAAAACATATAGTAGGATTAGATACTAAGAACAAATACCAAAAGCTCTTAGCTCCCTAGCAATATCGCCAGAAAATAGCTTGATGACCGCAAGAGCACACAACAATTGTTGATAGTTTCGAAATAAGAGTATCGATCCCACAATCAGCTATTTGGTTAAGGTCTTTATGCCTCTCGTCACTATGTACCAAAGGATACTTGTAAGCTGCCTTTGATTTCAAGTAAAGGGTGTTTGAAAGGTTTTGTGTTTGTGTATAAGAAAGTAATAAAAGCAAGTAAAGTAAACAAGTAATGTAAGCGTTGGGAAATAGTGTTGGAACTCAATAAGGATAAAATGTTCTCGGGTATGTAGGATACACCACTGGCATATGATAATTATCATAATTAGGATAATCTATTTTTTGTCACAACATGTGTGGAGAGAGCTCCATAATAAGATGTTCACTACAAGACTCATGGGCAATCGCTTCTTTAATCAGGTATTGAGGTCATCTCTAAATAAACACTGTGATGCATGTGAGCAATGACTTCTACAGACCACCACAATTAAGGGTTTCCCCATGGATATTGTAATAAGCTTAGTGAATCTCTCTTAATTCCCCCTTGGGCTGTGTAGGTTATAAGCCAAATCTTGTAGTCACAATGTAACACTGTACATACTCCCGTGCATGTCCCAAAGGTATCGTCCTATCTTTAGTCCCGAGGGAAAATGCTATGTGGTCGAATTCACATACCATCTAAAGAGAGAGATCTAACACAATATCATAGATCAATGGATCATGGACCAAAGTAAAAGATCATCTTTATTTCATTTCAAAAAAAATCTAGGGTTTCTCCATCTCCCTAAGAACAAAGGGAACTACTCACATATGGAAGCAATCAACAACATAATCATATTCATATGGATGCATCAAAAGTGCAAAGGTAAATCTAGTGCAAACCACAACTATATTGGAATACAATAAGATTTAATGGATGATAGAGGGGAATGATAATGCTGATGGAGATGCATCGGTTGATGATGAACGGGATTATGTGATGTCCTCCGATGATCCGTGAAGCAGCAAGGATGCGCCCTTCTTCTAGTTCCTCCTCTAGATCCCTCTCTTGTGTGGTGTTTTGAGGCTAGAAGCTTCTGTGAATGCCGGATCTTAGATCCGTCTTCATGTGGTGAGAGTATTTGATGAGGCGGACGTCCTGGAAGGTGGTACGTGTCGATGGTATGGGAAAGTTCCGCCAGTACGATGGTCATTAAACCTTGAGTATATTTTTTTGCATCCTCTCTTCTCCCAGGTGCATGGTAAAATCATTTAAATGACATTTATCACTTAGAAATATCAATTATTGTAGAGGATGAGATGGGGGACCCAGTAGCCTGACTAAATGATAGATGCATCGCTCCGTGTTATCGAGTTCACCAACAAGCCAAGGAAAAAATTCCATCATACACACGTTTCTTCTAATGAGAGGCTGACATGTGGGACCCAGCAGCCCGACTAAACAGCAGATGCATCGAGCATCTCTATCAAGTTTAGAGCAGGGTAGCGTGACCGAAGAAAAAAATCATCATACACACGATTCTTCTAATGAGAGGATAGACCTAGCAGTCTGACTAAACGACAGCTGCATCGAGCCACGTTATCAAGTTCAAATTAGGGAGGCACGACCGCATAGTATGGTCTGCTAGAGACGCTAAGATCCGGGACCCACACGCCTCAAAAGATTTCGGTGAGTCAACATCATGCAAGGAACCGAAAATCTTACTTCTAACACGCGCCTACCGAGCTTTGTCCATGTTTTGAGCGGTTTCGTCCTAGTAGAGGGCTGCAAAAATAGAAAAAAGTTTTCCATCTGCCACGGTCGAGTGAAGAAAATCACCACAGAAGAGGCACCTTTTACGACGACCGATGGGAAAAATCGTTGCACGATGGAAACATTTCTTGTAGTGGACGGTGGTGGAATCGATGACATTGGAGCTTTGACCTAGGAAAGAGCTGGTTTGGCGCATCCTGGGATGGAGCCCTCTCCATGGGCCCTCCTTCCCATCCCATTGACCACCTAGTTTCCCACTTATCTTATTTTGTTCGTCTTGAAAATTCCAAAGCATGCTCTCTAACCTTTCCCTTTCTAGAGTCTTGTAGCTCCTGAAAACTCAAAAAATACTAACAAAAGCTTTTTTCCAGAAAGAGTTAGAACCAAAAGAGAGGAGATTGTTTAGAAAGCCCCCTGAATCATTAAGAACATTGGTAATAACTACTAATATAATGCAAGTATGTTGGAATATGTGACAACAAACTACAAAGTTCCTGTATGCATTTTACATGCATCAAAGATCAATCGAGATACTCTCAAATTATTGGTTTACTTATGTATCTTTTTAGTGCTAAGAGGCATGATATCTCTTTTATTGTGAAAAAACTAAACCGACTCACAACAACTGAAGCAAACTCACAACACTAGATATATCCATTATTGAGGTAGAGTGGCTTCATAAGCTCTCGATGGACTTTCATGTGGTTGAAAAACCAATACTCACTATACTGATAAATTGTGATAACCAGACTGTCAAGGTAAACATTTTTAAGGATAATATGAAGTCATCAATTCATGAGAAGACTAAAATCTTTTAAAAAATGAGAAACTCTAGTGTTATTGTGCTGGATTATATCAAAACATCTAAAATGTTAGGTTGACCCCTTCACAAAAGGTTTATCATGAACTATGATATACAATACATCAAAGATAGCTATGATGAGACCCACAATATGATTTTTTCCATAATTTGCTTTGTCATTGGATATCCCTCGAAGTAGTTGGGAGACAAGTTGGTGATGAACTAATAGGATAATATCCTTACTTTAGTAATACCTGCTAACGAATATGCAATACTCTCCTAATCTATTGGCATGTTGATTTTTAAGTTAATGTGTTTTTGAGTGGCTTATTCGAGCAGGGTTGTTTTCCTACATATCATATTTTGAACACACATATATGAGTTGGATTATTAAATGTCTTAGTCCCATGAGATTTGGGTGCTCTCCAATAAAATTATGAAAGGCCTTGGAGTATGGCATATAAGTTCCCACCATTGGTAAGCTCTACGACAACGCAATATCAAGACTTTGTGTGAAAGTGGTATCGCCAAAAACTTATAAATCAAGACATACTCCACTATTTAAATTGCAAACTAGTGTAGAATAAAGTTCTAGGTGCGGAAGTTCAAGTTAATAGTCTCCACCAGAGCACCGGTATATAAACAATGTTTTGAAACCATATGCAAACTCTATGTGCCTCTAGTATATATCGAGGGATTTTTAAAACAATTGCTATTTTGGACATTCCACTCTTGTTATTTCAATAATCCTTAGATAAATTATCAGAGGGTCATGTGGCCCATTCTTGCATGTCATGGGGTGTTATTAAAGTTTATTTCCACATTACTAGTTTACAACAAGTTGAACCTGCTTATAAGGAAGCCTCTTCTAACACTTGTATGAGCATGGGAAGAGGACACATACATGTGTGATCCTCATCCGTCGCCTACCTCATCACATCACGCACGCGTAGTGTTTCGTGAATGAGTTGAGGTAGGGACATATGCCATGTTTATGTGTTGCATTTTTTTCCACGCACGTCATGCAGATTCAAATAGTCAGAAGTTGAAACGATATTCCGTATGAGTGGGAGATGAATCTGAACGGTTGGAGCGGTTACTATTGATCTCTTGATGGATCGATTTAGACTATTCCTCTTCATCTCCCTACTGGATATGTTCTTACTGGCATGTCTACCAGAGATATCTCCCAAGCATGCACAACGGACATAACACATTAGACTACCACCGGTTTTAGAGGTTTGTGCGAAACTCTTCTTCTAGGATGTAGTGAGAGACGGGGCAGTCGGCCACCAGAACCCCGCTTCTTGTGATTCTGTATAGGAGGTAGGATACCGGATTTTGGGAAGTGCTCTCATGCTACTACTAGAATTTTCTCTGACACTACAACAAATTACTACTTACCAAGAATGACTACTTCCAAGATGTCAACATCTTTGATGACATGGCTGCTCCTAACAACACCAACACGGTCATTTTATCTTTGTCTGCACCGTGCATGTTTCAGTTTCATTTCTTCAAAATCATGCTGGAGTTTAATGTTCTAGCAATCAGTTTAGATGTGTTCTATTTATCTTCCTTCTAGTTCACATAACTAGTTTAATCTCTATTTTTTAGGTAATGATTTATCTAATGTTTTCATGGATTAAATCTTATGGAAAATTATTCACATTTTCAAGCTAGCTCCACCCTGCATGTAAGGTTATCATTTAGGGGCTTAGATGAGAACACTATGTTGTGATGAATTGAGGAGGGAAGGCATGAGAGATAGATGATGACCAAACAGTAATGGCAAGGGCAGGATCTTGGATGCGATGACTATGCTTCACAGACCGTCGTTTGGACATGGTTTGCGGGAAGATATTCCCGTCCATACCAGACACGAGTTCATGTGATCTTGGTGGTTGGTGACTTGTAGTAGCAGCCTCCACAAGTGGGAGACATCAATGGAGGACTTAATTGTTGCTGGTCCTCCTTGAGTACCTGATAGCTGTTAGATTTGACACATTTTTTTATGGTTTTTATTGATGGTTTTCTCCTGGATTTGGATCGTTTTCTAGTTTTACCTAATGCTAATACTTCAGTAGAAAATAATACTTGGTTTTTAATGTGTGTTTCAGGTTCTGAATATCAACAAAAGGTTTTAACTAGATAAACACAATATTCTGGAGAAAATAAGCAAGTCTCTCTTTGGAAGCACTCGAGGGGAACATACAGAGGCTTTAACGAGCAACTATATAGCGGAAATATTTTTCCGGCCGTATAGTTCCCACCGTATAGTTGCCGCCACCTCTTTCTTGTCAAAAGGGACAACTTCCATGAAGGGACCGAGGACGAAAACACAACACAGCTGCTGCCATACCATCCAGAAGGGACACAGAAGAGATCTGGAGAAGAAGGGGGAGACGTTCTTCATCTCTCTCCACGATCTTTGACCTCCTAGCCAATACACCCCCATAGCCACTACTTGTACTTGTGAGAGAGAGAGAGATCTTCACCTTGCAAGATTATTATTTAATTATATTGATGATCCGTTCTTCTCTCATGTGTGAATAATTCCTTTTGGCGTGGGAGATGTAGGGGATTGGTGAGATGTGATGTGCCTTCATATATTTTCCATTAGTTTGTGATTGATTCTAATTACTATATTATGTGTGCTTAACTATATATGGGATGCCTAATGCTTGTTGTCCAATTAAGGGCTCAGACAACATGATGCTTTGTTCTACATAGATATGATCTTGTTCGCTAGCAGACCGGCGACCCCCGGGTGACGCGGGGATATCAATGGAAAACTAGTAGACTCGAGGATAATGAGGAACCACTGTGGTTATTGCATTAGTCCGATCCAAGGAGCTTAATCGCTAAGCGACCTGATGGGTCTTAATCGTCTAGTGTCTGACCATGGTTTTGGTAACAGGCTAGTAGGATTATTAAAGTTGGGATGAAATCTACCAAGAGGAGTTCCGGCTAATTATGGGTTGCTCGCCTACACATATATTTATAAGATTATAATTGTAACATTTATCATTTATCCACCTGGCATAGTCACTATCACCATGAACTGAATCACCTCGTGCCTTCTTTTGCCATCTGTAGAAAACAACAAACAACCAAGTCATTCTTTACTTTTATGCTTTATATTTCTAAAGTATACATTTTAGTTCTATTTAAATAGATCTCATTTAATCAAAACCACGTTCTTATTTCAACACTTGCAGTCAATTCCCTCGAAGACCTGTGACAACTTCGGGTGTGATAGAGACTTCACCCATAAACACTTACCTGTGGGCTCCCTTTGGGATGGATATCTATTCTTCGAAACTAGCTACAAACATTCTCTGCACTTCCAGACATCAAGCTATTTTTTGGCGCCGTTGCCGGGGAGCTAAGTGCTAAGTGTTTGTCTTTTGACATTTCAGGTGTTGCTATTACAGAATGTTCTCCTTAGGAGACAAAGGGTCTACACGCTCTGGTAGGACCTATCTACCGGATTATATTGAGTGCGTGCCTGCTCAAAGGCACGAAGAAATTATTGAAAAACTTTTAAGATCAAATAAAGTTGAAGTTGAAAACCTGAGTGATATTATGGAAATCATGTCTATGTACACGATAACTCCTATGAAACTTGAGAAAACTCTCAGAGAATACAGTGCTCCAAGTTCTGAATTTCTTAAACAACCAATAGAATTCCCTAATCCCAGAGTTAGAGAATATCAATTTGATCGTGGAATTATTAAAATTTTGCAGGAAAAAGCTTTTAGTGGAAGGGAAGATGAAATCCCAGGAAGATATATTAGAGAGTTCGACGATGTGATAACATCGCTTGGACCAAAAGGTTTGCCAAGGGACTTCTCTCGTCTAAAATTATTTCAATGGTCTCTTAAAGGTAAAGCTCTAGACTGGTTATATTCTCTCCCTCGCCATTACACTAAATGTTGGGAAAACTGCATTATCAAATTCATAAACAGGTTTAATCCTTTTAAAAAGGTAACTGAACTAAGATAGAATATAGGCAGCTTTAGTCATAACGTGGGAGAAAACTACCCACAAGCTTGGGAAAGATTCATTGGAATGATCAATAGTATTCCTAATCATGGCTATTCTGAATTAACTATTTGCCGTTTATTTTACCATGGTCTTAATACTCGATGTATAGAATTGCTTGACTTCTTAGCAGGAGGATCTATAAATACTTTAACTATTAAACAATTGATGTCTACTAGGGCTAAGAATGATTCCTTGTATAATCCTGATTTTGGCACTAAGCTAGAAAAAGGGATACTTCGGATAACTCCTGGTCTGATGCCTGAAGTACGTAAAACAATGAAAGAAAAAGGTATACCTTCTAACTTGTTAACAAAAACAAAGTAGATTTGTTACAAGTTTTAACTGAAGAGGATGAGACTAGAAAAGTTTTTCAAGAATTAAAACATCGACAAGTGAAATCTCATAATAACCTGCATAAGTACTTCCAAAAACATAAACAGATTTTGGTGGAACTCGTAGAAAATTATCATGAGATTGGCCAAGAAATAAAATTATTTCACAAGTATGTTAGTATGATTGAAACCCAGTGTGAACAAATAGCATCTGGTTATCAAATTTTTCTTCATAATGATAAAGATATTCCTGTTTCTACTAATGTTGTCATGAGAAGAGGTGTAGTTGTTACAGGACCCTTAGGACCACTGGAATATGAAGCAGAAAAAGAGCGAAAGGAAAAAGCCTTGCTCGAAGCAAGCCAAGAATATGATACATTGGTGGATCCTCAAGATGAAACTGAAACACAAGATCAAACCAAGGAGGACCAAAATGATGCATAGGATGACCATTATGACTCTAATACAGAGACGGTTGATCCACGAGAAGAAAAAGAGATAAGCAAGGAAGACGAAGTTGTTGTAGTAGAGAAGAAGAAAAGCATTAAGCAATAACAAAAGAAAGCAACAAAAGAGACTGACCCCCCACAGACGGTAAAAGATAGGAATAAGTCAGGTGAGAAAAAGCGTCCTTACCCAGATCGAAAAAAGAAAGCACCGGATCAGGTAATTTATAATTCTTTTACCAAGGCACTTAATGACCTTCGTCTGGAAATTCCGTTTTTGTATGCAATAAAAGTTCCTACCTATTCTAACTTCCTGCAAGATATTCTTTGTAGAAAGAAAGAAATAACTGAAACTGTTACCATGGTAACTAGTTATCCTGCTAATGCGAAGTTGTTGTCTAAGTCTGAAGATCCTGTAATACCAACTATTTCATGCTCAATAGGTAAAACTGATATTCACACTGCCTTGTGTGATCTAGGAGTAGGAGTTAGTGTAATGCCATACTCCCTCTATAAAAGGTTAGGATTAGGGGAGTATTCTCCTACTACTATCACTTTACATATGGCTGACAAATCCACTAAACAACCCGTTGGTATGATTGAGGATGTTCTACTTAGAATAGATGAGCATGTTATTCCCACTGATTTCATTATTCTTGAGATGCCTGAAGATGAGAAATTATCCATAATACTTGGAAGACCTTTCCTTAGTACTGCAGGGCATCAGTGGTTTGTGCTGAAGGAAAGATAATCTTCAATGTTTATGATGCTGAAATCATCCGGTATTTTCCAAAGAAGTTAGAAGCAGGAGAAAGATATATTCCACCGGCAAAAAGAGTTCATGTGGTAAGTACCTTTGATAAGGGGCAACCCAAAGTAAGAATTTGAGAAAAGAGAAAAGGTTGATTTCCTCAACCATTCTTAATAAAATTCTTAATGGGAGTCAACCCATCTCTTCAATAAGTAAAGTAGAAAATAAAAGTTCATCGCATTCCTACCATTTTTTCACGGATATTCTTGCGTAAGCAAGCCAGTGAAGATGCAGCTATCAAAAAGTAGTAGAAACATCGATTGAATAAGTATAGAATAAGAATAAAAATAAAAGTATGAGTTTTTCATCTACAGAAGCTAAAATTTTGTTTTTAATACGCCAATGTTGGTCGATAGTTTCTACTATCAATTTTCTGTCGAAAATAAGGTATTTGCGAAGTTTTGGGATAAGTAGGTATTCTCGAAGAAGTAGAAATTTTTTTTATGACTACTGATGGTTTAACGACCAACTATATGGCAGTAAATAAAATTCCGGTCATATAGTTCCGGCCGTATAGATACTTTTGCCATCAACAAATTTTCTTCGAAGACCCATAGAATTTAACGACCAACTATACGGCGGGGATAAAAATTCCGGTCGTATAGATATCGATGCCTCTCTTAGAAATTTATCCCAAAGGTACTGAGAGTTTAACGACCAACTATACAGCGGGAATAAAAATTCCGGCCGTATAGTTCCGGTCATATAGATAGCGATGCTAATTTTAGAAATTTATCTCGAGGGACAGACGGTTTAACGACCAACTATACATCGGGATCATTGCAATCCGGCCGTATAGTTGTGTCCATATAGCTGCTTTCCACGTGAAGAAACCCTAGTTGGCGGGGCTGCCACAACTATACGGATAGAAGAACATCACCCGCTGATACGTTGCTAACGTATCTATAATTTTTGATGTTCCATGCTTGGTTTATATCTACTTTCTTATGTTTTGTCACAACTTTGGAGTATTTTTATACACTTTCTTGGACTAACCTATTAACAAGATGCCACAGTGCCAGTTGCCTGTTTTCTGCTGTTTTTGGTTCCAGGAAAGTCAGAAAATGAATATTCTCGGAATTGGACGGGACAAAAGCCGAAGTCAATATTTTACCGAGGAGGACATGGAGCCAGGATACGAGACGGAGAGGGGCCAGAGGGCCGCCACACCACCTGGCCGTGCGGCCAGGCCTAGCCTGCGCCAAGGGGTGGTGTGGCCGCCTAGGGCTCCCCCTCGGCCTCCCCTTCCGACTATAAGATGCCTTCGATACAGAAACCCTAAATACGCGATCAAAAATTCCATGAAAGAATCTGTAGCTGCCATCATCTCCATCCCTAGATCGGGAGGGATCTGAAGCTCTTCCCGGCACCTGGGAGAGAAATTCACCACAGAGGCCTTCTTCATCACCATGCAAGCCTCCGGTGTGATGCGTTAGTAGTTAATCCTTGGACTACGGGTCCATGTAGTAGCTAGATGGTTGGTTCTTCTCCTTTGTGCTATCATGTTTAGATCTTGTGAGCTCCGTTCATGATCAAGATCATCTATTTGTAATCCTACATGTTGTGTTTGCGGGGATCCGATGGATATTGAGATGCTATTTCAGATTGGTTATTGATTCTATCATGTCTTTGTTATTTGTGATTTTGCATGCTCTCCGGTGTTAGTAGATATCTTGACCGAGTAGATGCTAGCAATTCCAATAGGGAGTATTTATGCTCGATAGTGGGTTCATGCCTCTAGTAATCTAGGGAAGTAACAGAAATCTCTAAGGTACTAGAGGTGATGTTGCTACTAGGGAGAAAACAGTAATCCTTTGTTCATAGATAAATCGTATTGTTTATTTTACACGCAATGCATAACGCAATTATCAGTTGCTTGCAACTTAATACTGGAGGGGGTTCGGATGATAACCTGAAGGTGGATTATTAGTCATAGATGCAGTTGGATTACGGTCTATGTATAATGTTGTAATGCCCAATCAAATCTCATAGCACTCAAGATGATTAGTATATGCATGTATGCTTTCTCGATGTTTGTCAATTTTCTCGCTGTAATTTGTTTACCCAACATGTCTTCTATCTTAAGGAGAACCACCACTAGTGAACTATGGACCCTGTTCCTTTCTTTTACCATCAATCTACAACGGTTTACTGCTTTGTGTTTACTTTCTGCAAGCTTTTACTTTCTTCCACACAATACGTTTAATCCTTTGTTTTCAGCAAAACTGTTGAGATTGACAACCTCACTGTAAGTTGGGGGCAAAGTTCTGTGGTTGTGTTGTGCAGGATTCCAAGTTAGAAACAACACCTTGGAGGTGTTTCCTTGCTCCTACTGGTTCGATACCCTTGGTTTCATAACTAAGGGAAACTTACTACTGTGCTCATCATACCTTCCTCTTGGGGTTCCCCAACAAGCTCGTTATCAACCACGAGTCAGCAAGTATTTTTCTAGCGCCGTTACCGGGGAGTCAAGGACATCTTCACAAGGGGAGTCCCTCATAACCAATCTCTTTACTTTTTTATTTTTGTTTTTCTTAGTTTATTTCTGCTTTGTTTGCTTGTTTCTTTATCAAAAACACACAAAAAAATTAGTTGTTCTAGTTTGCTTCTTTATATTAAAAAACACAAAAAAATTAAGTCTTTCTATAGTTGTTACCTCTTTCTTAGCTCACCATGTTGATCCCTAAGTTTACCCTGAAAGACCTTTCAATAGGTAGTGGCTCTATAATTGGAAAAGATAATATTGAAGAATTATTTAATCATGTTAGTAAGCATGAGGATATTGAGGATAGATCCCTTGCAGAACTTGCTACAAACTATGAAATTGCTGCAGCTTCTTTAGTTCACATGTTGGAAGCTAGGTTTGTTAACCTTAACCCTTTAATGCAAGTAATCTTTCTTAAACTTAAAGAAATTGAGGACCCTGAAAAGAGGGACTTTGCTTAAGGAATTCTATGATGTTGCTAAGGAAGCTAGAAAACTCTTTGAACGTTTTAATATGCTAGGCTCATGTGTAGATGTTATTGGTACAGGAGAAAATATGAACAAAACTAAACCTAATGGGGAGGAAATTAAGATACCAATACCTTTTAAACTTGTAGAAATACATGAAGCCATAGAAAAGAATCTTGATTAGATTGTTCCTGAAAATCCGTTTGATGAAAATAGTGAACCCAAGAGCATTGAGAGAGAATCCTCTAGAACTTATTTGGATGAGATACCTTGCCTTGTTGAAGATATTTCAGGTATCACTCTTAATGCTTCTTCATTTGAAAACACTTGATTCTTTTCTTGCTTCTTATGCCTAACTTAAAAGCGTTAAAGAAAAATACTTATTGGGAGATAACCCAAAAGTTTTAGATCAGTCTTCGAAGTTATAAACTCTGTAATAACCGCTCCTTATCCTTTTTTATTTGCTTTTTGTGCCAAGAGTAACCTCTAATGAGAGAGAAGTAATGCTTGGGAAAGTTGTTGTCCCGAAACAGATTTTTGTTCTTCACCATAAAAATTCGTGTAAAATCTCTGTACATTGTTTTGAGGCGTGAATTTTTGTGCCTATGCCCCAGGTTGTTGTCTAACTTTTGTTAGTTCAGAAGTTTTCGATTTGAGCAACAGAAGGTGTTCGAAAAAATTGGTTTTACCTGCTGGTCTGTTTTGACAGATTTCTGTCATTATTTGCATTTGCTTCTTGTTGATTCCTTTTTGAGTTCTTTTGGGGAATTGAGATTTTGAGGAAAGTACTACAGTAGCTGGTGTTTTAAAGGAAGCTTTATTGGTGTTGAAACTGTACCCAAAGACTTATTATCTTGAGTGCACTAATGTTACTAATAAATATTGTGTGAAGTTTTGTATGAAGGAAAAATTTCAGGTGTATGGAAAGAATGATATAATGAGATGAAGAATGGACTAAATCTCAAGCTTGGGGATGCCTCGCGTGTCACCCCAATAAATATCCAAGAAGTAGAAGTGTCAAAGCTTGGGGATGCCCAAGGCATCCCCTTCTTCATTAATAAAAATCTCAGGTTCCTTCCAAACACTTCATTTTTATTGTTTCATGCACAGTTGTGTTGTTCTTGGAGTGTCTTCTTTTTTGTTTTGGTTTTGTTTTTCGTTTGCTTGGTTTTGTTAGTTTGCTTGAATAAATTAGTTGGATCCCCTCATTCATACATTAGTTTTCTGATGAGTTTGATTTCGATTGGAAAAGAGTAGGAAAGTTCATGCTTAAGTGGTAAAAGGAGCTTGGTTTTGACTGTGACCTATGCTTTGTCATGTCATGCTTGATATTGTTTTGGCTTTATGCTTAGTGATTATTGTTGTAGCATGACTTGTTATAAACAATTGAGATTGCTTAATGTGCCTTGGAAGAATCATGCGTTGTTTTAGCATATTAAAGCATAGTATTGTGGTATTCTCCTTTGATGCTTTATTTGGGTTGACTTGGCTCATGCTCACACCATGTTATGACTATCCCAGGTCACTATAGCCTTGATGATCCTTTAGTTTTTGACTTGTAATATCACTTTATGCTTTAATCAATGATGTTTTGTCGCTTTGCATGATTATGGCCATTGTTGCTCTCTTAGTTGGTCGCTCTCAGTCTTTTGCTAGCCTCCATAACCAAGTATGAGTCCCACTCATGCATCCAACTCCATAAAACCAAGTTATTCCAAAGAGTCCACCATACCTACCTATTAGCATTTGCTATTCCAAGTATATTCATGTGTTTATCTACTTTCCGAATTAAACTTGTTATGTGAAAATTAGTGATTAAAGCTCTCACGAACTTGATGGCACACTTTACTTTTCTTGCACTTAATAAACTTGAACCATTGTGTCCATCTTTGTTGTGTATATGCTTGCGCTTTATAAGTTGAAGTTAGCAGAACCATGTATCATGGGGAACGCTTTTAACATTGCACTTGTACATTGTACCCCGTTGATATCATGATTCTTTTGCTTATGGATCCCGGCTAAAAGTGGAACTTGTAAGATCATGGAGTTTGTATCTGTGTTAGTGAAACGCCTGGGTCGCAGCCTAAGCCATGCCTAATCATGGTGGAAACTTGTAGCATAACCTTAATGAGCACTCTATGAAGCATCCTCAATAAAAACCTGTGAAAATAGCAAATAAAAAGATCGCTGAGATGCTCATTGTCTGCTTGCCTTGTCATTTTGATTATGGAATAGCTCATGTATCATGTGCAAGGGGTACCCCGTTGGCGGTTCTCTATGATACATATGTACTTACAATGATAAGAGCTTACTTGTGACTAAAGTTGAGTAGCATGAGGTTCGGTCTTCGTAAGTAAGAGGCATGAGATTTCGGCTTATAACTTGTCAAGCATATCCTCTTAGTTGTGTCACTTTAACCCTAATCACCTAAAGATGCTTATGATAGGGGCAATGAGAGCTAAAAGCTAATAAGTACCATAATTTTTGGAAGCTCTTTATGAGACTTGAATCCCTGCTTCCTTCTATGAAGGCCTTTCTTTTACTTTTATGTTGAGTCTCCATCTTCTCTCTTTATGCACCTATTGAGAGAGCATAGTGGCCATTCTTAGTTTAATGTGCATTGTCCCAAGACTTGTTGATTGATGCATAACTTTGATATTGCAAGTTTTTAAACTATTTGTATCTAGTCACCCTTATGAACTTTGAAGGTGTCCTATGCAATTATGATTTGCTACATTATGAGGGACAAGCTGAATGCCACTATGCTATGTTTTCTTTATGTGAAACAAACAAATGTCTTGCAAAGCATTTTTATTCATGAATATTTTGTTTGTGCCTTTTTATGTTACAACATAGTTGCTACGTCTTATTGTTAGAACTGTATCTTTCATGCTATGTTGAAGTACTATGATCCCAGCTTTCAATGTTTTACAAATACTTTGATCAAGTTTATGATGGTGCATGTCACCTCAAAAATTATTCTTTCTTTTTATCACTTACCTACTCGAGGACGAGCAGGAGTTAAGCTTGGGGATGTTGATACGTTGCTAACGTATCTATAATTTTTGATGTTCCATGCTTGGTTTATATCTACTTTCTTATGTTTTGTCCCAACTTTAGAGTATTTTTATACACTTTCTTGGACTAACCTATTAACAAGATGCCACAGTGCTAGCTGCCTGTTTTCTGCTATTTTTCGTTCCAGGAAAGTCAGAAAATGAATTTTCTCGGAATTGGACGGGACAAAAGCCGAAGTCAATATTTTACCGAGGGGGACACGGAGCCAAAACATGAGACGGAGAGGGGCCATAGGGCCGCCAGACCACCTGGCCGTGCGGCCAGGCCTAGGGCACCCCCTTGGCCTCCCCTTGCGATTATAAGATGCCTCCGATACAGAAACCCGAAGTACCCGATCAAAAATTCCACGAAAGAGTCTGTAGTCGCTGTCATCTCCATCCCTAGATCGGGAGGAATCTGAAGCTCTTCCCGGCACCTTGCCGGAGAGGGGAATTCACCCTGGAGGCCTTCTTCATCACCATTCAATCCTCCGGTGTGATGCGTGAGTAGTTCATCCTTGGACTACGGGTCCATGTACTAGCTAGATGGTTGGTTCTTCTCCTTTGTGTTATCATGTTTAGATCTTGTGAGCTCCATTCATGATCAAGATCATCTATTTGTAATCCTACATGTTGTGTTTGCGGGGATCCGATGGATATTGAGATGCTATTTCAGATTGATTATTGATTCTATCATGTCTTTGTTATTTGTGATCTTGCATGCTCTCCGTTGTTAGTAGATATCTTGGCCGAGTAGATGATAGCAACTCCAAGAGGGAGTAATTATGCTCGATAGTGGGTTCATGCGTCTAGTAATCTAGGGAAGTGACAGAAATCTCTAAGGTACTAGATGTGTTGTTGCTACTAGGGAGAAAACAGCAATCCTTTGTTCATAGAACAATTGTATTGTTTACTTTACACGCAATGCGTAATGCAATTATCTGTTGCTTGCAACTTAATACTAGAGGGGGTTCGGATAATAACCTGTAGGTGGATTATTAGTCATAGATGCAGTTGGATTACGGTCTATGTATAATATTGTAATGACAAATCAAATCTCATAGGAGTCAAGATGATTAGTATATGCATGTATGCTTTCTTCGTGTTTGTCAATTGCCACGCTGTAATTTGTTCACCCAACATGTCTTCTATCTTAAAGAGAACCACCACTAGTGAACTATGGACCCCGGTCCTTTCTTTTACCATCAATCTACAACTGTTTACTGCTTTGTGTTTACTTTCTGCAAGCTTTTACTTTCTTCCACACAATACGTTTAATCCTTTGTTTTCAGCAAAATCGGTGAGATTGACAACCTCACTGTAAGTTGGGGGCAAAGTTCTGTGGTTGTGTTGTGCAGGATTCCAGGTTGGAAATAACACCTTGGAGGTGTTTCCTTGCTCCTACTGGTTCGGCAACCTTGGTTTCATAACTGAGGGAAACTTACTGTTGTGCTCATCATACCTTCCTCTTGGGGTTCCCCAACGAGCTCATTATCAACGACGAGCCAGCACCTGCCCGTATAGTTCCGGCTATATAGTTTGGTGCGACCACAAAATTGCACCAGAGCGGCTAGGTCTTTCACCCCTCCTCATTATTTCTCTCATATTCTCTCTCGAAACCTGTCAAAATCCACCTAGAACTCTTGATTCTTCGTGGATTTCGTTTGTTTGAGTGGGGGAATCAACATATCAGTATATTTCTCTCCCTATCCATGCTTTATTTTCAGATTTCCATGGTTGAAACTCTCACATTGATTTAGTAGATGAACTCAAGCTTATTTTGTTTTTCCTATTGATTTCCCATGTTAGGATTGAATTTTTCCACGTAGGGTCGTTCATATATCATATAGAAACTATATTCCTAAGGTTTTATGGCGAAAATTTTCAGTGCATCATGATGAACAAAATCGATAACCTCTTTCGTTCGAGAAAACGCCAACAGGGTGAGGGCTCGGGTTCGGGTTCCCGAGCTGAGCGCAACCCCAAGTTGGCCATGGTTTCATCGAGGAGGGTGTTTCCCACAGGTTGGACCGACCACAACTTTCTCACCGTGGCGGGGATGAAGGCAGACTTCGACCTCATGTGCAACAGGGCGGGGCTAACAGAGATTGGCTTTGCAAGCCACGACACCTAAGCCAAGCTTACCCATGAGTTCCTTGCCTCCTTCTATGACGACCATAGGGAGAAATGTAATGCATGCAGGGTAAGCTTCACCATGAACCGACATCCGTATGAAATAACTTTTGAACAATTTTGTGATGCTTTCGGCTTCCCCCATGTTGGGGAGCCAACTGTTACTAACCTTTATGGCGTCACGAGCAGAGAAACTTGGGAGGCTATTTCTGTTAATGGTGGCACCAACTTCTATTAGAACAAGATGTCCACCATTAAGAACCCAACCATCTGTTAGTATGCCTTGTTCTTCGCCAACACACTACCTGGAAGAGGTGACACTGGTTCCATGGCGAATGCGGACATGGAAATGATCACCAAGGCTCTATTTCCCACTGCTCCACAAAGCCCCAATCCTGCAGCTCTACTCATCCAGCACTTTCGCCACCAAAGCAACAAGACTAAAGATGATATTCGTATTGGTGGACTGGTAACCCACCTTGCCCATGCATTAAATATTATATTACCTATTATGCAATCTGTTGACGGTTCCAAGCCTATGGACGTCAAGTATTTAACTGCTTGTGGCTTCCTTGGTGTTTACCAAGCTAACCGGAGGCTCCAAGCCTATCAATTTCGTTATCTTGGTGATGCATAGGGTGAGAAGGTTCTGTTTCCCTGTCCCTAAGCCTTTTCGATTGTGGAGAAGGACACTTGGATCCTCACCAAGGACCAAGTGATGGAGATCATGGCTGAACTCCAGCCTAATCAAGAGGAAGATGAAGAAGGAGAGCAACAGGATGAGGATGAGCAGGAGCATGAGGAAGAGCAGGGGCACGACCCTGCTTGGGAGGGACAGCAGCGGTTGTCATGGTGGTGTCATGGCAGATGCCATGGATAGGCTAAAGGTGGGGACAATATGCACTAGATGCTTTGTATTCTTCAAGCTAGATCAGTTTACAAGTGCTCCTTGAGCTTTGTTGGGGAGAGGAGGAAGAAGAAACTCTCTTACTCTCACCACTACTTTGCTTTCAAGAACCCTCTACCCAAAGGCCAATCTACTAGCCCTCAACTCAGTCAAAACTCAACCCTCTCTACAGATTCCCTAGCCCTCCTTATATAGGGGTGGCTAGGTCTCCAATTAGGGCATACGTGGAGGCATATTCCTGGGAATATGCCTCCTCCCAAAATAGTAAACCGACCGGGTCACTTTTCCCCATCGTAAGCCATGCAGAGGCTACGTGAGCCTCTGCAGCACCAGCGTCATCCGTCACAGGCAATGTCACCCTTGTCGGCCACGCCTCGGTGGTCCTTCTCTCTGTCTGCTTCGCTCATGCTCCAGCGTACAGTGAACACCTTTTGACCAGCGAGATACCTTCCTTCTCTTGTAAGCCTGATATAACCCAGATCATGCCTGGTTAATCCGGCCACGCGGGTACCTGCATACAAGTTATAGAAATCCTGCCAGCATACGGCATAAGTCAGCCGGTACCCAATTAGGTTGACATCCTCCGGTCCGGGTTACTCCGTGATTCGGCCTGCCTTGAGGTGACTCGGCCAGCATTCGCTTTGACCTTGCCGTACCTCGGCTAACTCGGCCTTTATACCCCGACGTGACCCTACCCGGGGGTATCCCCCCAACATTAGTCCCCGAAGCTGGTGCGGTCTTAGCAGCTTTGGCCGCTAAGGCCACAGCAAGTTCAATTTTACTGAGCCTTCTGCTCCTCCTTTCCGAGTTACCTCATAGTCCGGATTTCATGGGCTAACTTTCCCTTGGCACATTCTGAGTTTTCACTCGCTGGACGGGTCACCCTTTAGTTTTCCGAGTTATTCTTCCTTCTCTCGTACACTTCCCCACGTGGAGGGTAATCATCACTTTGCCTCATTTTAAGGGCATGCGCCAGTTACTGCTGCAGTTAATGTCAGGTGTTACTGTTGCACACGTCACGTCGTGTCTGTCTCCTTGTTAACTGTATCACCACGTCGCGTCGTGGGATCCCCTGCGCCCTGTGGCCCTTCATGTGGCTCGCGTCTGATTGGCTGACCCGGCAAATACACGGCCACACCGTGTGGCCTTGCCGCACCGCATGATCCCACTACCCTAGTTGGGGCGTGGTTAAATAGGGGAGGAGCGCGCCCCTTGGTATTTTTCCCCATTCTCGCGCCCCTCTGCCTCTTCTTCTTCTTCCTAGCGACAGCGTCGCCGCCACCGCACCTGCTCAGTAGTGCCGCTGCCGCATCGTTTCTTGCACCTGCCTTGGTGCCGCTCCCGCGCAGCTTCACCGCCACGAGTCCGCGCCAGTCCAAGGCACTGCCCTCCACCTCTGATAGGGCCAGTGAGGACAGCGATTTGGACATGACAGAAGAGGATCTCACCGTCGCGGAGGCGGAGGCGGAGATGGAGGAGGAGGCGGAGAACGCCGAACACGGCACATGGGCTGGCTCCTGGGTGTGCCAGGACGACCTCGACTCGCTCTACCGCACGCGCCACATCCTAGAGGGCGTGGTTGCCAGCCTCTCCTCCGAGGAGCTCGCACCCTCGCCCAATCCCGGTGAGTTCGTGGTGTTCCTCTCCCACTTCCAGCGCGGATTCGGCCTCCCCGTTAGCGATTTCTTCCACGATTGGCTCAACATCTATGAGCTTCAACCGCACCACCTTCCGGCGAATGCCATCACATCTCTTTCTTCCTTCGCCTCCACCATAGAGGGGTATGTCGGATTGTGGCCCACCAAAGAACTCTGGATCCGGTTTTTCGGTCTATGCCGGAACGTGATTTCGAATAAGAAGCTTGATCTGGAGGACAAACATCTTACGCAGTTCGGCGCTGCTTCCATTTGTCCCCGGAAACAATCCGTCTTCCCCGGGTCACGAGGCTTGATTCTTGTAAGGGCTGGGCCCAAACTTTATTTTATGTCAGAAATGGCACGAATGAAGATCTGATCCGGCTATGCCCTTACGCTCCGGGTCCTCCTAATCCGGATCTATGGGACCGGGTTTCCAAGAAACCCACTCTCTTGGCGAATCAAGTCAACAAACGATTTCAGGAGCTGAAGGATGCGGGCCTGCACAACGAGGATGCCATGATCACTTTCGTCCACAGCCGGGTCTTGACCCCAACCGGGCTTCCTCATTTGAATTGAGTAACACCGAGATATTCCGCCGGGTCAAGGCCCTCTTCACAACTGACAAAAACTTCTCCGCTGAGTGGGAGTGGGGAATTGAACATTTCTGCTGAGACAGGCTTCCTCCTGCGGTAAATCTCGTGATCTAATCTTTTTCCGAGTTATATCATATGTCGGAATTTGTTGTTTGTCTGATCCTCTTGCATTTTTCTTCTTAGTTGTTTCTTTAGCAAACCCTCGAGGATGGCACCGAGCCTTCTCTCAAATGGGCGAATGATCGAGATGCTCCAGACGAGGAGGAGCCGGATCAGGAGATGTTCCTGCCGTTCCCCGATGCCACCAAGCGACCCACCGGTAACTTCTCTTCCTTAAGAGATTGGCCTGATGATGAAGATGATTCTGACATTGAGGTGATGGAAGCATTTGACGTTGTCCCCCTTTCTTACGCCTTTCCGACATCAGCTAACCCGGGTGGGCAGATCCACGAAGATCCTCCTCTCGCCACGGACGAGCCTGTCCCGGCCGCGACAAAGAAACGTGCAGCTGCTTCTGCTTCTTCTTCTGGACCTTCCAAGCCAACCAAGAGGCGAAAGAAGTCCGCAGACAAAGCTCCGACCAAGCCTACGACTAAGGCCATAACTCGGAGGGCTCGGAAGCCCAAGGAGCCATTGACCTCTGATGAGTAAGTCACTTCTTCCTTATCCAATTTTCTGCTTCGTGCTTTGCTATTCATACGTTTTTCCTTTGTTATAATTCATTATTCGTCGCTTGATTCGGTAGGGCTGCGGTGGAGGTTCCCTAGAGTGGATCCAGCATCGCTTCGCCTCTCTGGCATACCCCATCTCCCCCTCGTGGCGACGATTCACACCCGCTGAGCCCCATTCAGGAGGGTTCTGCGGCTGCTCCGGGTTCTAGCCCACCTCGTCCAGAGGGGGGTGACCTTGGCGGAGCAAGGGGAAGTGGTTCTGCCGAGGTAGCAGATGTTCCCAGCTCCTCTTCGTCTCAGCCGCAACCTTCCACCTCCGAGGTACCCACATCACCGCCACCAAAACCAGCACCAGCGCCAGCACCAACAGCAGCAGCACAAGTATCAGCAGCAGCACCAACTCCATCCGCTTCGTCCGAGTCTTCCAAGACTCAGCGAGAAGGCCCAGTTGGCCCCAAGGCTACACCCAAGAGAAAACTCGTAGCCCAAACCTCAACCTCTCAGCAGCAGCCTAAGGCCAAGAAAGCTCTGACGTCGCCAGGGCAGCATCTATCGAGGCTGGACAGCGCATGCTCGCGTCCATGCTTCCAGAGAAAACTCCGCCGAAGAAAGACGCCCCTTCTAGGTCAGCTAACGTGCAACTTGTATTGCACACCATCCCCGCAGCTGCACAAGTTGAGAGGAGGGAGGCCCATGCCAAGGGTTTGATCGCGCCCCACATGCTTAGCGGAGAGCGCTATCCTCTAGCCCTGATCGGGTTTGTCAATAACTGGAACAAGGCGGAGTTCGTCAATAACGATGATCTCCCGGAGAAATTTGGGCCTGTCGAGTTTGCCGCACAGATGAAGAGAGCTACCAAGGCTATCAACTTTGCCGGCCATATGATGGAGGTAAGCTACTTCGTCTTTTCTTTAACATGTACTAGTGCTTAGTCATATAACCATTAGTCCCCGAGCCTCCGGGGGAGTAACTTGTTACTCGGTCGGATGCTCCTTAGAGAATTAGCGTAGCTCCCTAGTAACTTCGAATATGCACACACCTAGAGCCGGGTTAAGTTCCACTTGGCCCGGATCTTGTACACTTCGAATATGCACACACCTAGAGCCGGGTTAAGTTCCACTTGGCCCGGATCTTGTACACTTCGAATATGCACACACCTAGAGCCGAGTTAAGTTCCACTTGGCCCAGATCTTGTACACTTCGAATATGCACACACCTAGAGCCGGGTTAAGTTCCACTTGGCCCGGATCTTGTACACTTTGAATATGCACACACCTAGAGCCGGGTTAAGTTCCACTTGGCCCGGATCTTATACACTTCGAATATGCACACACCTAGAACCGGATTAAGTTCCACTTGTCCCGGATGTTGTACACTTCGAATATGCACACACACCTAGAGCCGGGTTAAGTTCTGCTTGGCTCGGATCTTGTACACTTCGAATATGCACACAGCTAGAGCCGGGTTAAGTTCCACTTGGCCCAGATCTTGTACACTTCGAATATGCACATGATCAAGTCATTTTTGCTTTTCTCAGTCACCACCAATCGCCGGAGTGCTGAGTTTCAGCGCCTCTTGTATACACACAAGGCGTTGCGCTCGAAGCATTCTACACTTCTCGCTTAGTTCGAGAAAAGGGGTAAGTTTTCACTTTGACTTTTTTCTATCTTTTTGAGTCTTTTCTCGCCGAACTAATCTCTCATTCGAATTTGTGCAGCTGAAGTGGAGGCCGAAAACAGCATCATGAGGAAGAACTTGGACCAGATAAAAGGTAAGTCACTTCGGTTACTTAACTTTTGTGCTCTCTTTCCCTTCTCCTGAGCTCGGCAAATATTCATACCTCGGCTTTGCCGGGTCAACAAACTGTTTCAGCATCTCTTGAAGATAGTGTGCCCGTGCCTGATATGATGCTACATTTTCTCGAACAAGCAGGGTAGCATTAGGCCGAACTTAAGAAGAAGGACGATGAGCTCGCCCTCCTCTAGACCAAAGATGATGAAATTGCCAAGCTCGAGGCAGAAATGAAAAAGCTCAAGGCGCTCCACAAAACCGAGATGGATAAAGCTGGCCAAGATTTCACTGAAGAGCAAGAACGCCTCAACTTCCAAATTGCCAAAGATCAAGAACTGCTTAAGGAGGCCGACGTTAAGCTTGAGTCGACAAACGCTGAACTTGTGCAACTCTAGAAGAGGCGTGACAACTGCACCAAGGAGCTGACCTGGATCCACAGCCATATTTCTTGTAAGTTCTTTTCCTTCCACCGGCATGAATCTCTCCAGGTCAACCTCCTTCACCTATTTCCCTTGTCTTGTTTTCAGACAAATTTCTGGAGGGTGATGCCATTGCAGCCACTGCCGTTGCCAAGTTCCGCTAGAAGAGGGGTACCTCAACTGGTCCTGGCGCTGAAAATATTCCCTATGACATGGAGGACCTGCTGGTCAGCTTATCTTCTCGCGTCGAGATTGTGAAGAACTATGGTAAGGATATCCTAGATGTAGCAGTCCGGATCTTCAATGCCTTTTGGCTAGATGAAGATACTCCGGAGGGGTCCACTGCTCTAATTAACAAGTTAATGGAGTGCGAGACCCAGCTTGACCTCTAGAGGGAATCACGGACGTCTTGCTTGAAACCAAATCCTCCACTACGTGCTCACATGGTATGAAAAAATAAACCTAAATCTTCTCGAGCGCATGTGCACCAGATCAAGGTGGTCCAATGATCCGGATTGGATAGCTCGGCGCAAGGCTTGCGCCCATAGCCTCATTCAGTATGCCCCCATCCATCAATGGAACGAGGGACCAAGCTTCCTTGGCGCTGTTGACGATGAATATGTCGAAGATAGTTTGGGCGAGGAGGAAGAGGACGAAGCCTCGGATGTTGAAGAAAATGAAGATGATGCTGAAGCCGAGGTCGGAGTTCCACCTGCTGGTGCCGAGTTACCTCATCCTGCTGCTCCTTGATCACCAACAAACACTTTGAAGTTTATCAGATCCCCGGTATGCCGGGTGCAAATGTATTAAGCACATTGATCGTATTTTGCTACTAAGTTGCTCGTGCCGGATTAACTTGGGTGTAGTCCCCGAGTTTCATTTTCTTGTTTCTCCAATTTCTTGGCTCGGCTCGTGTCTACCTTCGTTCGGTTTTGTGACTTACGAGTCCGAGTTTCAAAAATTGACTTAACAATACTTGGAAACTTTAGGACTAGCTCAAAATAATTCAGCATAGTAAATATAAAGTAAGCATAAGGTTAGTCCGAACAACAAACATCGGCTCGATTAAGTTCCTTTCCTTAGTCGTTTTTCGTGTGCTACGCAATTCCAAACTTGTTCTCTTGCTTGCCATGAAACCAAATCTTGTTGGACAACAGCAAGTCAAAGAGTTGAGTTTTTGGTGCTCACACACTACTAATCCGGCTTAGGTAGAAGCAACTTACGCTAGCCAACATATAAATAAAAAATACAGAAAACAGTAAATATCACTAAGGCAGTCCCCGAGTTACTGCTCGAGGTGGCAAGATTTCATTGATAAACTCATTGTCGGCATACATACCGACATATGAGAAGATTCAGATACACACACTTCTTTGTTAAGTGTAGAATGGACGGAGTAGAGCTACATTCCATGGACGCTTAGATTCCTCGCTGGACCTGTCCGCCTTGTTCTTCTCCTGTGGTTTTGCATCGATAAGATAATAAGAGTCATTGTGCAATGCTTTGCTCACAATGAATGGCGCTTCCCATGGGGGGATAGCTTATGCATGCCAGCACTATGTTGTACTAACCGGAGTACCAGATCACCTTCCCGGACGACTCAGGAGTTAACTTTCTGGCTATGATAGCGTCGGAGATTTTGCTGATATATGGCGGATCTAGACAATGCCAATTCTCTCGCTTCTTCCAGCAGATCAACATCATTTTGCCGAGCTTCTCGCACGTCGACTTCTGTGTATTGGGTGACTCTAGGCGAATCATGCTCTATGTCGGCTGGTAATACAGCTTATGCCCCATATACCAGAAAGAATGGTGTATAGCCTGTTGATCGATTCGGAGTTTTTCTTAAACTCAACAGTACCACTGGTAGTTCTTCTATCCAGGACCCCGCTGATCTTTGCAGCGCCTCAATGAGCCGGGGTTTTATCCCGGATAATACTAATCTGTTGGATCTCTCCACTTGTCTGTTCGATACAGGGTGGGCTACTAAGGCAACGTCCAGTCGGATCTTCTTATCTCGGCAGAATCGCGCGAATGCTCCTTCAGCAAAATTTGTGCCATTATCAGTTATGATACTGTGAGGATAGCCATATCTTAGAATGATATCTTTGAGGAATGTCACGGCTGTAGCTCCACCACATTTTCTTATTGGCTTTACTTCAATCCACTTTGGAAACTTGTCAACCATAACCAAGATATGTGTCATGTTTCCTCTTGCTGGTTTAAACGGGCCAACCATATCCAGACACCATACGACAAATGGCCAGGTAATTGGTATGGTATTGAGCTCCGACATTGGCATGTGTGTCTTGGTAGCATACCTCTGACAGCCATTGCATTTTCTTACTAGATTTTCTGCTTGTAACAAGGCACTTGGCCAGTAGAACCCATGTCGAAAAGCTTTTGCCACTAATACTCTGGATGAGGCGACATGCCCACATTCCCCTTGATGTATATCTCGGATGATGTCAAACCCTTCTTCCGGGTCAACACACCGCTGCAGGACATTTGTGATGCTCCTCTTGTATAGCTTGGCATTGATAATCGTGTATGCCTTTGCACACCTCTGAACTTGCCTTGAAAGCACTTAGTCATTGGGCAAGGATCCATCCTTCAGGAACTGGAATATAGGCACTGCCCAAGCAGGTATGGCTCGGACTGGAAACACATCCTTGTCCACTTCCATTCGATCTACCGACATAACCTCTGCCGGGTCACGCTGCACAGTCCCTGGGTTCTCTGAAGCAGTCCCCGGGTTTGCCGAAGCAGTCCCCGGGTCTCCTGAGGCGCTTCCCACATCAACGTCCATGGGTACAGCTTCCGACTCCGGATTTTCCGGGATATAGATTGACTCGGATTCTGGGGGCAGCCTGATAGATGGCTTTCTAAGGTGCTCCAGTGCTACACCTGGTGCAATCGCTTGTATGTTGGATCCGAGTTTCGATAGTACGTCGGCAGTCTCATTTTCTAGCCGGGGTACATGATGGAACTCGCATCCCTCGAAGTATCCTGATATTTTCTGTACATGGAATCTGTACAGTGCCATGTTTTCATCCAAAGCATCCCATAGCCCCGAGACTTGCTGAACTACCAAATCCGAGTCGCCAAAGCATTGGATCCGATGTATTCCAATTTCTTTTGCCACTTTGAGCCCATGCACAAGTGCTTCATATTCTGCAACATTGTTTGATGCTGCGAAGTGGATTTGCAGCACATACTTCAGCTGGTCCTTCTTGGGCGAGGTAAGCACAACTCCGGCGCCTAACCCGGTTTTCGTTTTTGATCCGTCAAAATGCATTCTCCAGTAGTTCGGATCTGGCAATGGTGGCTCATATTGCATCTCGGCCCAATCCACGAAAAAGTCGGCCACAACCTGAGACTTGATCGCATCTCTCCTCTCGAATTGTGGAGCATAAGGAGCTAGTTCAATTGCCCATTTCGCGATCCGACCGCTCGCATCCTTATTGCTCATTATCTCAGATATGGGAGCTTCACATATCACCTTAATGGGGTGTTCTTCAAAATAGTGCTTCAGCTTCTTCGCTGCCATATATACGGGCTTGTTCATCTGCGGTACCAAAGTTGGCAGGCCAGTGCATGGCGGTACCTAAGTTGCCTGAAATTACCGCGTTTCGAAAAGTTGGGTCGCCAACTACTGAGAGGGGCCATTTTGAGGCAAACTCATCTCACCCCTGCCAAATTTAAACATTCCGTTAAACTGCCCCGTGAAGTAGACGGTCGGGACACTCATGTCGGTCATCTGTCCGTGACGCGGGCGCCAACGCGGCAAACTCTTAGGCAAATCGAGCAGCTAAGTGGATTGGATGCGTTGACCAATTTCACAAATCCATTCCCAGCTTTCCCCTAGCACCGGCAGCGTCAGAATCCACCCTCTAGGCAGGACGATCCCTTCGGACATTTGACTTCCGGTGCCAAGTTGCTGCGCCCAGTTGCTAATCCCGAGCTCCAATGGCGCATGTCATAGCCGCCGTTGTGAGGCTCTAGCCCGCCTCCACCGCCGACGAGCCGAGTAGCTCGGAGGATGGCAGATCCTACTATCAAGAAAGAAGAAGTTCTGTCTACAAGCGGGTGATCTACCCTTCTCTTTGCTATTCGCACTAGTTACAACTGCTAGCTGGCTACTGAACCTCAAATTGTTTGTTAGCCCAACGCTGACAAACATATTTTGTCCATAGTTTTCTGTCAAGTGGGATCTGCGCGGACCCCCCTTACCTAGTTACGGTAGTCCTCTACAGGTACGACTCTAAGGGCAAGTGGTATGGAAGCCATTGTTTCACGATGGAAGAAGCGCCTCCGCAGATCTGCACTATATCTGGTATGGTTGCTGCTCTGCGTAATTATGTTGAATTATGGCCAAAGCAGATAGCAATGTTCAGCTTCATGGATGAACGTGGCATCATGGTTCCTATAACGTGTGATAGTCAGCTAATTGGGTTGATGAAAAGGTATGCTTCGGCTACCATGTTTAACCTGAAATGTCATGTACTGGATGTGGAAGCTGCTGCAACTGGGAGTCGCCCTTCCATTCTTGGACATGGTGGTTGCTCGAACCCAATTAGCTCCTAGTAAGCAAAGGTCTCTTGGGGTTCGCATGTTTGTGCTGAATTGTAATTTTTGTTTTATTTACACTGTAGATATTGGGCAGTTATGCAACGGTCTTGTTTCTTTGACAAGAAGCGCCACAAGGTTAGAAACATGACTGCCGGGTCAGTCATTTTTTTGCCCGGAGAAATTAAAAACGAGTGGAAAGATGTCATTTTGCTGCCCGAAGAAATTAAAAACGAGTGGAAAGATGATGCTAGACACGATTCTGGTGCCCATTGTCCTGGCGATGCAGAGTACGTGAAGCTAAGAAAATTGGCACCGAGGAAGAGGAAGAAGGCTGGAAATGAAGAAGCCATTAGACGTGAAGGCTTGGCACCCAGGCTGCGGAAGAAGGCTGCTGGCAATGAAGATGCATAGTAATGTGTTGAACTTGAACCTATATATGTAATTCCGTTAAATTCTGATAAATCTATGTGTGGCATGTTGCTGGGCGAAACAATCTACCCACATTCTCTGAGTAAAATGTACCGCGACATAGGGTTTGGAAACGCCGAGTCAGTAGTTGAATCCGAAATTGTGATTGTGCCACTGTTATCTGAAAACAAGGATCCATCGGTTCCACGATTGCTGAGGGGCAGGAGGTCTCGAAATACGACGGAATGTAAGTGGCACATAAATAAATTATTTAAGCTGCCACACTCCACGAAGCAGCAACTTATTTCAGATCTTGCTGCAACGCGTGGCAATATAAACAGCAATGTTCTCACCGATAATGCCAGATGAGGAGGAAATGGGTACCACTTTGGCCTAATCTTGAGCCGTCTATCTCACCGCCTCTCGCTCATGCATCCCCGCATCTGGCGAAGCTCCGGATCTCCAAGGCAGGTGTACGTGCTTCCACTTTATAAATTGTGGTTGTGCCATTTGCATGCGGAACAATCCACGTAGATTACGTTTAAACAAACCACCAATGTCAGAATACACTAGTAGAAAAGGTGTCTTTGGTCCACGGTCACGTTCCCAATCCGGGACAGAGATCTAAATCGAGGCAGAAATTGATCTAAATCACAAATTCTTCCACAAATTAATTGAGACAGAGATCTAAATTGAGGCATTTCATTACTTCAACCACAAATTCTTCTAAACAAAGGTGCGATTTCACATCCTACATTAATTCAACCACTAGTCAACAATTTCACTTCCGCTGCCACTGTCCTTCGAGCCACCGGCTTCCTCGTCGCTGTCGGACCGAACCTCCATGATGTCCGCATTGTTCGCGAGACAGAGCACCTCTTCGCGTCGAGCGGCGGCGATGACGGTGTACTTGGTCCGTCTAGGGACGGACCAGAACCTCTCCCGCCCTTCTCGGTTGCAGAGATCACGGTGCACCACGCGCCCTTCAACGATGCGGTTGCCAATCTTGGCCTTCCGCTCCTTCTTGAACAGCCCGGCCGACGGATCTGACTGGCCAGCGAGGCGCCCTCTTCCATGCGGGCATCTGGCGGTGGCGCGCCGCGATTTCGCTCTCCATCTCGGCTCGGCCAGGTAGCAGAGCCACCGGCACCCCCATAGAGCTGATGAGCCATCCGTGGGGCACCTTCGCGGCTGGCGGAGCGAGGATGTCGAAGTTCACGAACATCACCGCCTCTTACAAGTTTAGATCGGGCATCTCCATGGCGGCGCGGTGGAGATTGGAGAGGACGAGGGGATGGACGACGAAGCGACGCGCTGTGGCGCCTCCTATTTGTACACGAGGACGACGAAGTGACGGTCAGACAAAAGAAGTAATGCAGGGTCAGACAAAATAAGTAATGCAGGGTCAGAGCAATATTTTTCCTCCCTAGAATCCAGGACCAACAGTTCATACCGCTAGGTCAACAAGTACAAATATTATAACTTAAAAAGGCACGGAGCTTAAGCTAAATAGAACTAGTTATCACACATCTCCTTGATCTTCCTAATCTTGGCCCGATGCGCATCTTCCTGCGAGAGCAAGGATCGAATTGTCTGCTCCTTCCTTTTGGCATCTTCCTTGCACAGCTTCAATTGTTTCTCTGCATTTTTCCTCATGCACTTGTCAATACTCGTAGTTGTGTACTGCAGGACCTTGGCCTGGTGGAGATCATTCCTTGCTTGAGTCAGTTCTTGCTCTGCCTTAGCCTTCAGGGCCAACGCCGCATCCCTCTCCTTCTCGACTTTGATAACCTTGTCTTGCAACCACCTGAGATCTCGCTTATGCTTGGTCGTGTCAACTGGTTCCCATAGCTTCGTCTCAACACTATCAAGAAGTGAGCTGAATACAGATTCTTTCAACTCAACAGTCATTTCCCATAGTTTGTCCAGCATTTTCTGCATCGATTTGGGCCACTCTGGATCTACCCATTTGACAACACCGCAACTTCCGCCTTGCATCATTGCACGATGTCCTTGACACCGTAGAAACCTCCTGCCTGCGTTTCGTCCTTCGAAAGCTACAAATTTAGCGGGCACATATCCATGTTTACATACCAGAGGACTGTCTTCATCCTCTAAACCGTGATAGTCGGAGTCATACGTCGTCTGGTTGGCCTAACACATCATACGCGCATGAGTAAACAAATTAGATCTAGCTCAAAAAAAAATAATTGGCCACAGATGATAGAAATAGAGATGAGACGACTCACATCGAAATCACCGTCCACGTAAATCCTGTCTCCCCTTGAACCCATGGCGAGAGGGGAGGGGGTGGCTGCCGGGGAGGGGATTGGGATGGAGGCTCCGTCGGCTTGCGGCTACGGCAGGATGGGAGTGAAGTGTGGAATGTGGCTTCGAGGGGAAGGAAGAGTATGGGGAGGAAGAGAAGTAATGGGGACGTGACACTGGGATATGGCCCGCTCAACTCGTGAGGCGTGACACTCGCAACAGGGGATCCCCCGGTGTTGCCAGCTTGTCCAGAGCAAGCGTGGCCAATCATGCCGCAGAACAGACTACTCGCGGATCGATCTCACAAAAACCATCCCAATCGTCCAAGCGCCCCGATCGAACAGTATGTAACAATCGACAAGCAGAACAACTGTGTTAGTTCATGCCTTCTAGAAGACTCGGTCTAACCCTAAGGTTAATTAGTATCCATATGTGGTTTATGAAAAGAACATGCATCCAATGACACTGGTGGATCTAGCTGTGGTTAATGAGAAGAACACACATGCAATGACACTGGGTGTGGTTCATGATATGGTTTGTGGGAAGAACACACATGCAATGACTCTAGCTGTGGTTCATGAAAAGAGCAGACATGCGATGACTCTAGTTGTGGTTCATGAAAAGAGCAGACATGCAATGACACTAGTGGATCCATGTGTGGTTCATGGGAAGAACACACATGCAATGACACTAGTGGATCCTTATATGTGGTTCATGAAAAGA
This sequence comes from Avena insularis, assembly GCA_023614405.1. NCBI lineage: Eukaryota > Viridiplantae > Streptophyta > Magnoliopsida > Poales > Poaceae > Avena > Avena insularis. The sequence continues at coordinate 66,520 of JAJUPC010000526.1, read as the reverse complement.
ACAGACATGCAATGACACTGGTGGATCCATATGTGGTTCATGAAAAGAACATAAATGTAATGACATTGAGTGTGGTTCATGAAAAGAACAGACATGCAATGACACTGGTGGATCCTTATGTGTGGTTCATGAAAAGAACAGACATGCAATGACACTGGTGGATCCCTATGTGATTTGTTTAGCAGAACACACATGCAATGACACTGGGCGTTGTTCATGAAAATAACAGACATGCAATGACACTGGTGGATCCTTATGTGGTTTGTTTAGAGGAACACACATGCAATTCCATTGGGTGTGGTTCATGAAAAGAACATACATGCAATGACACTAGTGGATCCTTCTGTGTGGTTCATGAAAAGAACAGACATGCAATGACCCTGGTGGATCCTTATGTGGTTTGTTTAGAAGAACACACATGCAATGACACTAGGTGTGGTTCATGAAAAGAACACACATCCAATGATACTGGTGGATCCTTTTGTGGTTTGTTTAGAGGAACACACATGCAATGACATTGGGTGGATCCACGTGTGGTTCATGAGAAGAACACACGTACAATGACACTGGTGGATCCTTATGTGATTCATGAAAAGAACAGACATGCAGTGACACCGGGTGTGGTTCATGAAAAGAACAGACATGCAATGACACTGGGTGTGGTTCATGAAGAGAATAGACATCCAATGACTCTACCTGTGGTTCATGAAAAGAACACACATGCAATGACACTGGGTGTGGTTCATGAAAAGAACAGACATGCAATGACACTGGTGGATCCTTATGTGTGGTTCATGAAAAGAACAGACATGCAATGACACTGGTGGATCCATATGTGGTTTGTTTATAGGAACAAACATGCAATGACACTGGTGGTTCCATGTGTGGTTCATGAGAAGAACACATATCCAATGACACTGGTGGATCCTTATGTGGTTTGTTTACAGGAATAGACATGCAATCACACTAGGTGGATCCATGTGTGGTTTATGGAAGTAACAGACATGCAATGACTCTAGCTGTGATTCATAAAGAGAACAGACATGCAATGACACTGGTGGATCCATGTGTGGTTCATGGGAAGAACAGACATGCAATGACACTGGTGGATCTATATGTGGTTTGTCAGGAGAACAGACATGCAATGCCATTGGGTGTGGTTCATTAAAAGAACAGACATGCATTGACACTGGTAGATCCTTATGTGGTTCATGAAAAGAACACACATGCAATGACACTTTGTGTGGTTCATGAAAAGAATAGACATCCAATGACTCTAGCTGTGGTTCATGAAAAGAACACACATGCTATGACATTGGGTGTGGTTCATGAAAAGAACATACATGCAATGACACTGGTGGATCCTTATGTGTGGTTCATGAAAAAAAACACATGCAATAACACTGGTGGATCCATATGTGGTTTGTCAGGAGAACACACATGCAATGACATTGGGTGTGGTTCCTGAAAAGAACAGACATGCAATGACACGGGTAAATCCTTATGTGGTTCATGAAAAGAACAGACATGCAATGACATTGGGTGTGGTTCATGAAAAGAATAGACATGCAATGACACCGGTGGATCCTTATGTGTGGTTCATGGAAAGAACAGACATGCAATGACACTGGTGGATCCTTATTTGGTTTGTTTAGAAGAACACACATGCAATGACACTGGGTGTGGTTCATGAAAAGAACACACATCCAATGACTGGTGGATCCTTTTGTGGTTTGTTTAGAGGAACACACATGCAATGACATTAGGTGGATCCACGTGTGGTTCATGAAAAGAACAGACATGCAATGATACTGGTGGATCCTTATGTGATTCGCGAGAAGAACACACATGAAGTGAAACCAGTTGTGGTTCATGAAAAGAACAGACATGCAATGACATTGGGTGTGGTTCATGAAAAGAATAGACATCCAATGACTCTAGCTATGGTTCATGAAAAGAACACACATGCAATGACACTTGTTGTGGTTCAAGAAAAGAACAGACATGCAATGACACTGGTGGATCCTTATGTGTGGTTCATGAAAAGAACAGACATACAATGCCACTGGTGGATCCATATGTGGTTTGTCAGGAGAACACACATGCAATTACATTGGGTGTGGTTCATGAAAAGAACAGACATGCAATGACACTGGTAGATCCTTATGTGGTTCATGAAAAGAACAGACATGCAATGACACTAGGTGTGGTTCATGAAAAGAACATACATGCAATGACACTAGTGGATCCTTATGTGTGGTTCATGAAAAGAACAGACATACAATGACACTGGTGGATCCATATGTGGTTTGTCAGGAGAACACACATGCAATAACATTGGGTGTGGTTCATGAAAAGAACAGACATGCAATGACACTGGTAGATCCTTATGTGGTTCATGAAAAGAACAGACATGCAATGACGTTGGGTGTGGTTCATGAAAAGAACATACATGCAATGACACTGGTGGATCCTTATGTGTGGTTCATGAAAAGTACAGACATGCAATGACACGGGTGGATCCATATGTGGTTTGTTTAGAAGAACAAACATGCAATGACACTGGTGGATCCTTATGTGTGTGGTTCATGAAAAGAACAGACATGCAATGACACTGGTGGATCCATATGTGGTTTGTCAGGAGAACACACATGCAATGACATTTGGTTTGGTTCATGAAAAGAATAGACATACAATGACACTGGTAGATACTTATGTGGTTCATGAAAAGAACAGACATGCAATGACATTGGGTGTGGTTCATCAAAAAACAGACATGCAATGACATTGGTGGATCCTTATGTGTGGTTCATGAAAAGAACAGACATGCAATGACACTGTTGGATCCTTATGTGGTTTGTTTAGAAGAACACAAATGCAATGACACTGGGTGTGGTTCATGAAAAGAACACACATCCAATGACACTAGTGGATCCTTATGTGGTTTGTTTAGAGGAACAGACATGCAATGACACCGGTGGATCCACGTGTGGTGTGGTTCAGACATGCAGTGACACCGGGTGTGGTTCATGAAAAGAATATACATGCAATGACACTGGGTGTTGTTCATGAAAAGAATAGACATCCAATGACTCTAGGTGTGGTTAATGAAAAGAACACACATCCAATGATACTAGGTGTCGTTCGTTAAAAGAACATACATGCAATGACACTGGTGGATCCTTATGTGTGGTTCATGAAAAGAACATACATGCAATGACACTAGTGGATCCTTATGTGGTTTGTTTAGAGGAACAAACATGCAATGACACTGGTGGATCCATGTGTGGTTCATGAGAAGAACACACATCCAATGACACTGGTGGATACTTATGTGGTTTGTTTAGAGGAACAGACATGCAATCACACTAGGTGGATCCATATGTTGTTTATGGAAGTAACAGACATGCAATGACTCTAGCTGTGATTCATGAAAAGAACAAACATGCAATGACACTGTGGATCCATGTGTGGTTCATGGGAAGAACAGACATGCAATGACACTGGTGGATCCTTATATGTGGTTCATGAAAAGAACAGACATGCAATGACAGACATGGATCCATATGTGGTTTGTCAGGAGGACACACATGCAATGACATTGGGTGTGGTTCATGAAAAGAATAGACATGCAATGACACTGGAAGATCCTTATGTGGTTCATGAAAAGAACACACATGCAAAGACACTGGGTGTGGTTCATGAAAAGAATAGACATCCAATGACTCTAGCTGTGGTTCATGAAAAGAACACAGATGCAATGACATTGGGTGTGGTTCATGAAAAGAACATACATGCAATGACACTGGTGGATCCTTATGTGTGGTTCATGAAAAGAACAGACATGCAATGACACTGGTGGATCCTTATGTGGTTTGTTTAGAAGAACACACATGCAATAACATTGGCTGTGGTTCATGAAAAGAACAGACATGCAATGACACTGGTGGATCCTTATGTATGGTTCATGAAAAGAACAGACATGCAATAACACTGGTGGATCCTTATGTGGTTTGTTTAGAAGAACACATATGCAATGACACTAGGTGTGGTTCATGAAAAGAACACACATCCAATGACACTGGTGGATCCTTATGTGGTTTGTTTAGAGGAACAAACATGCAATGACACCGGTGGATCCACGTGTGATTCATGGGAAGAACACACATCCGATAACACTGGTAGATCCTTATGTGGTTCATGAAAAGAACATACATGCAGTGACACCGGGTGTGGTTCATGAAAAGAACAGACATGCAATGGCACTGGGTATTGTTCACGAAAAGAATAGACATCTAATGACTCTAGTTGTAGTTCATGAAAAGAACACACATGCAATGACACTGGGTGTGGTTCATGAAAAGAACAGACATGCAATGATACTGGTGGATCCTTATGTGTGGTTCATGAAAAGAACATACATGCAATGACACTAGTGGATCCTTATGTGGTTTTGTTTAGAGGAACAAACATGCAATGATACTGGTGGATCCATGTGTGGTTCATGAGAAGAACACACATCCAATGACACTGGTGGATCCTTATGTGGTTTGTTTAGAGGAACATACATGCAATCACACTAGGTGGATCCATATGTGGCTTATGGAAGTAACAGACATGCAATGACTCTAGCTATGATTCATGAAACGAATAGACATGCAATGGCACTGGTGGATCCATGCGTGGTTTATGGGAAGAACAGACATGCAATGACACTCGTGGATCCTTATGTGTGGTTCATAAAAAGAACAGACATGCAATGACACTGGTGGATCCATATGTGGTTTGTCAGGAGAACACACATGCAATGACATTGGGTGTGGTTCATGAAAAGAACAGACATGCAATGACACTGGTAGATCCTTATATGGTTCATGAAAAGAACACACATGCAATTACACTGGGTGTGGTTCATGAAAAGAACAGACATGCAATGACACTGGTGAATCCTTATGTGTGGTTCATGAAAAGAACAGACATGCAATGACACTGGTGTATCCATATGTGGTTTGTCAAGAGAACACACATGCAATGACATTGGGTGTCGTTCATGAAAAGAACAGACATGCAATGACACTGGTAGATCCTTATGTGGTTGAAAAAAAGAACACACATGCAATGACACTGGGTGTGGTTCATGAAAAGAACAGACATGCAATGACACTGGTGGATCCTTATGTGTGGTTCATCAAAAGAACACACATGCAATGACACTGGTGGATCCTTATGTGTGGTTCATGAAAAGAACAGACATGCAATGACACTGGTAGATCCTTGTGTGGTTCATGAAAAGAACACACATGCAATGACATTGGGTGTGGTTCATGAAAAGAACAGACATGCAATGACACTGGTAGATCCTTATGTGGTTCATGAAAAGAACACACATGCAATAACACTGGGTGTGGTTCATGAAAAGAACAGACATGCAATGACACTGGTGGATCCTTATGTGTGGTTCATGAAAAGAATAGATGTGCAATGACACTAGTGGATCCTTATGTGGTTTGTTTAGAGGAACACACATGCAATAACATTGGGTGTGGTTCATGAAAAGAACAGACATGCAATGACACTTGTGGATCCTTATGTGTGGTTCATGAAAAGAACAGACATGCAATAACACTGGTGGATCCTTATGTGGTTTGTTTAGAAGAACACATATGCAATGACACTAGGTGTGGTTCATGAAATGAACACACATCCAATGACACTGGTGGATCCATATGTGGTTTGTTTAGAGGAACAAACATGCAATGACACAGGTGGATCCACGTGTGATTCATGAGAAGTACACACATCCGATGAAACTGGTAGATCCTTATGTGGTTCATGACAAGAACAGACATGCGGTGACAGGGTGTGGTTCATGAAAAGAATAGACATGCAATGGCACTGGGTATTGTTCATGAAAAGAATAGACATCTAATGACTCTAGCTGTGGTTCATGAAAAGAACACACATGCAATGACACTAGGTGTGGTTCATTAAAAGAACAGACATGCAATGATACTGGTGGATCCTTATGTGTGGTTCATGAAAAGAACATACATGCAATGACACTAGTGGATCCTTCTGTGGTTTGTTTAGAGGAACAAACATGCAATGACACTGGTGGATCCATGTGTGGATCATGAGAAGAACACACATCCAATGATACTGGTGGATCCTTATGTGGTTTGTTTAGAGGAACAAACATGCAATCACACTAGGTGGATCCATATGTGGCTTATGGAAGTAACAAGCATGCAATGACTCTAGCTATGATTCATGAAACGAACAGACATGCAATGACAATGGTGGATACATGTGTGGTTCATGGGAAGAACAGACATGCAATGACACTCGTGGATCCTTATGTGTGGTTCATGAAAAGAACAGACATGCAATGACACTGGTGGATCCATATGTGGTTTGTCAGGAGAACACACATGCAATGGCATTGGGTGTGGTTCATGAAAAGAACAGACATGCAATGACACTGGTGGATCCTTATGTGTGGTTCATGAAAAGAACAGACATGCAATGACACTGGTGGATCCATATGTGGTTTGTCAAGAGAACACACATGCGATTACATTGGGTGTCATTCATGAAAAGAACAGACATGCAATGACACTGGTAGATCCTTATGTGGTTCATGAAAAGAACAGACATGCAATGACACTGGGTGTGGTTCATGGTAAGAACAGACATGCAATGACACTAGTGGATCCTTATGTGTGGTTCATGAAAAGAACAGACATTCAATGACACCGGTGGATCCATATGTGGTTTGTCAGGAGAATAGACATGCAATACCATTGGGTGTGGTTCATGAAAAGAACAGACATGCAATGACACTGGTAGATCGTTATGTGGTTCATGAAAAGAACACACATGCAATGACACTGGGTGTGGTTCATGAAAAGAACAGACATGCAATGACAGTGGTGGATCCTTATGTGTGGTTCATGAAAAGAGCAGACATGCAATGAAACTGGTGGATCCATATGTGGTTTGTCACGAGAACACACATGCAATGACACTGGGTGTGGTTCATGAAAAGAACAAACATGCAATCACACTGGTAGATCCTTATGTGGTTCATGAAAAGAACACACATGCAATGACACTGGGTGTGGTTCATGAAAAGAACAGACATGCAATCACACTAGTGGATCCTTATGTGTGGTTCATGAAAATAACAGACATGCAATGACACAGGTGGATCCATATGTGGTTTGTCAGGAGAACACACATGCAATGACATTGGGTGTGGTTCATGAAAAGAACAGACATGCAATGACACTGGTAGATCCTTGTGTGGTTCATGAAAAGAACACACATGTAATGACACTAGGTGTGGTTCATGAAAAGAACAGACATGCAATGACACTAGTGGATCCTTATGTGTGTGGTTCATGAAAAGAACAGACATGCAATGACACTGGTGGATCCATATGTGGTTTGTCAGGAGAACACACATGCAATGACATTGGGTGTGGTTCATGAAAAGAACAGACATGCAATGACACTGGTAGATCCTTATATGGTTCATGAAAAGAACACACATGCAATTACACTGGGTGTGGTTCATGAAAAGAACAGACATGCAATGACACTGGTGGATCCTTATGTGTGGTTCATGAAAAGAACAGACATGCAATGACACTGGTGTATCCATATGTGGTTTGTCAAGAGAACACACATGCAATGACATTGGGTGTCGTTCATGAAAAGAACAGACATGCAATGACACTGGTAGATCCTTATGTGGTTCATGAAAAGAACAGACATGCAATGACATTCGGTGTGGTTCATGGGAAGAACAGACATGCAATGACACCGGTGGATCCTTATGTGTGGTTCAATAAAAGAATAGACATGTAATGACACTGGTGGATCCTTATGTGTGGGTCATGAAAAGAATAGACATGCAATGAAACTAGTGTATCCATATGTGGTTTGTCAGGAGAACACACATGCAATGATATTGGGTGTGGTTCATGAAAAGAACAGACATGTAATGACACTGGTGGATCCATATGTGGTTTGTCAGGAGAACACACATGCAATGACATTGGGTGTGGTTCATGAAAAGAACAGACATGCAATGACACTGGTAGATCCTTATGTGGTTCATGAAAAGAACACACATGCAATAACACTGGGTGTCGTTTATGAAAAGAACAGACATGCAATGACACTGGTGGATCCTTATGTGTGGTTCATGAAAAGAACAGACATGCAATGACACTGGTGGATCCATATGTGGTTTGTCAGGAGAACACACATGCAATGACATTGAGTGTGGTTCATGAAAAGAACAGACAAGCAATGACACTGCTAGATCCTTATGTGGTTCATGAAAAGAATACACATGCAATTACACTGGGTGTGGTTCACGAAAAGATAATAAATGCAATGACACTGGTGGATCCTTATGTGTGGTTCATGAATATAACAAACATGCAATGACACTGGTGGATCCATATGTGGTTTCTTAGGAGAACACACATGCAATGACATTGGGTGTGGTTCATGAAAAGAACAGACATGCAATGACACTTGTAGATCCTTATATGGTTTGTTTAGAAGAACACACATGCAATGACACTGGGTGTGGTTCATGAAAAGAATAGATGTGCAATGACACTAGTGGATCCTTATGTGGTTTGTTTAGAGGAACACACATGCAATAACATTGGGTGTGGTTCATGAAAAGAACAGACATGCAATGACACTTGTGGATCCTTATGTGTGGTTCATGAAAATAAAAGACATGCAATAACAATTGTGGATCCTTATGTGGTTTGTTTAGAAGAACACATATGCAATGACACTAGGTGTGGTTCATGAAATGAACACACATCCAATGACACTGGTGGATCCATATGTGGTTTGTTTAGAGGAACAAACATGCAATGACACAGGTGGATCCACGTGTGATTCATGAGAAGTACACACATCCGATGACACTGGTAGATCCTTATGTGGTTCATGAAAAGAACAGACATGCAGTGACACCGGGTGTGGTTCATGAAAAGAATAGACATGCAATGGCACTGGGTATTGTTCATGAAAAGAATAGACATCTAATGACTCTAGCTGTGGTTCATGAAAAGAACACACATGCAATGACACTAGGTGTGGTTCATTAAAAGAACAGACATGCAATGATACTGGTGGATCCTTATGTGTGGTTCATGAAAAGAACATACATGCAATGACACTAGTGGATCCTTATGTGGTTTGTTTAGAGGAACAAACATGCAATGACACTGGTGGATCCATGTGTGGTTCATGAGAAGAACACACATCCAATGACACTGGTGGATCCTTATGTGGTTTGTTTAGAGGAACAAACATGCAATCACACTAGGTGGATCCATATGTGGCTTATGGAAGTAACAAGCATGCAATGACTCTAGCTATGATTCATGAAACGAACAGACATGCAATGACAATGGTGGATACATGTGTGGTTCATGGGAAGAACAGACATGCAATGACACTCGTGGATCCTTATGTGTGCTTCATGAAAAGAACAGACATGCAATGACACTGGTGGATCCATATGTGGTTTGTCAGGAGAACACACATGCAATGACATTGGGTGTGGTTCATGAAAAGAACAGACATGCAATGACACTGGTGGATCCTTATGTGTGGTTCATGAAAAGAACAGACATGCAATGACACTAGTGGATCCATATGTGGTTTGTCAAGAGAACACACATGCGATTACATTGGGTGTCATTCATGAAAAGAACAGACATGCAATGACACTGGTAGATCCTTATGTGGTTCATGAAAAGAACAGACATGTAATGACACTTGGTGTGGTTCATGGGAAGAACAGACATGCAATGACACTAGTGGATCCTTATGTGTGGTTCATGAAAAGAACAGACATGCAATGACACTGGTGGATCCATATGTGGTTTGTCAGGAGAACAGACATGCAATACCATTGGGTGTGGTTCATGAAAAGAACAGACATGCAATGACACTGGTAGATCGTTATGTGGTTCATGAAAAGAACACACATGCAATGACACTGGGTGTGGTTCATGAAAAGAACAGACATGCAATGACAGTGGTGGATCCTTATGTGTGGTTCATGAAAAGAACAGACATGCAATGAAACTGGTGGATCCATATGTGGTTTGTCACGAGAACACACATGCAATGACACTGGGTGTGGTTCATGAAAAGAACAAACATGCAATCACACTGGTAGATCCTTATGTGGTTCATGAAAAGAACACACATGCAATGACACTGGGTGTGGTTCATGAAAAGAACAGACATGCAATCACACTAGTGGATCCTTATGTGTGGTTCATGAAAATAACAGACATGCAATGACACAGGTGGATCCATATGTGGTTTGTCAGGAGAACACACATGCAATGACATTGGGTGTGGTTCATGAAAAGAACAGACATGCAATGACACTGGTAGATCCTTGTGTGGTTCATGAAGAGAACACACATGTAATGACACTAGGTGTGGTTCATGAAAAGAACAGACATGCAATGACACTAGTGGATCCTTATGTGTGTGGTTCATGAAAAGAACAGACATGCAATGACACTGGTGGATCCATATGTGGTTTGTCAGGAGAACACACATGCAATGACATTGGGTGTGGTTCATGAAAAGAACAGACATGCAATGACACTGGTAGATACTTATGTGGTTCATGAAAAGAACAGACATGCAATGACATTGGGTGTGGTTCATGAAAAAACAGACATGCAATGACATTGGTGGATCCTTATGTGTGGTTCATGAAAAGAACAAACATGCAATGACACTAGTGGATCCTTATGGGGTTTGTTTAGAAGAACACACATGCAATGACGCTGGGTGTGGTTCATGAAAAGAACACACATCCAATGACACTAGTGGATCCTTATGTGGTTTGTTTAGAGGAACAGACCTGCAATGGCACTGGTGGATCCACGTGTGGTTCATGAGAAGAACACACATCCAATGACACTGGTAGATCCTTATGTGGTTCTTGAAAAGAACAGACATGCAGTGACACCGGGTGTGGTTCATGAAAAGAACAGACATGCAATGACACTGGGTGTTGTTCATGAAAAGAATAGACATTCAATGACTCTAGTTGTGGTTCATGAAAAGAACACACATGCAATGACACTAGGTGTGGTTCATTAATAAAACAGACATGGAATGACACTTGTGGATCCTTATGTGTGGTTCATGAAAAGAACATACATGCAATGACACTGGTGGATCCTTATGTGGTTTGTTTATAGGATAAAACATGCAATGACACTGGTGGATCCATGTGTGGTTCATGACAAGAACACACATCCAATGACACTGGTGGATCCTTATGTGGTTTGTTTAGAGGAACAGACATGCAATCACACTAGGTGGATCCATATGTGGTTTATGGAAATATGAGACATGCAATGACTCTAGCTGTGATTCATGAAAAGAACAGACATTCAATGACAATGGTGGATCCATGTGTGGTTCATGGGAAGAACAGACATGCAATGACACTGGTGGATCCTTATGTGTGGTTGATGAAAAGAACAGACATGCAATGACACTGGTGGATCCATATGTGGTTTGTCAGGAGAACACACAAGCAATGACATTGGGTGTGGTTCATGAAAAGAATAGACATGCAATGACACTGGTAGATCCTTATGTGGTTCATGAAAAGAACACACATGCAATAACAATGGGTATGGTTCATGAAAAGAACAGACATGGAATGACACTGGTGGATCCTTATGTGTGGTTCATGAAAAGAACATACATGCAATGAAACTGGTGGATCCATATGTGGTTTGTCAGGAGAACACACATGCAATGACATTGGGTGTGGTTCATGAAAAGAACAGACATGCAATGACACTGGTGGATCCATGTGTGGTTTGTCAGGAGAACACACATGCAATGACGTTGGGTGTGGTTCATGAAAAGAACAGACATGCAATGACACTGGTAGATCCTTATGTGGTTCATGAAAAGAACACACATGCAATGCCACTGGGTGTGGTTCATGAAAAGAACATACATGCAATGCCACTGGTGGATCCTTATGTGTGGTTCATGAAAAGAACAGACATGCAATGACACTGGTGGATCCATATGTGGTTTGTCAGGAGAACACACATGCAATGACATTGGGTGTGGTTCATGAAAAGAACAAACATGCAATGACACTGGTAGATCCTTATGTGGTTCATGAAAAGAACACACATGCAATGACACTGGGTGTGGTTCATGAAAAGAACAGACATGCAATGACACTAGTGGATACTTATGTGTGGTTCATGAAAAGAACAGACATGCAATGACACTGGTGGATCCATATGTGGTTTGTCAGGAGAACACACATGCAATGACATTGGGCGGTGTGGATCATGAAAAGAACAGACATGCAATGACACTGGTAGATCATTGTGTGGTTCATGAAAAGAAGACACATGTAATGACACTGGGTGTGGTTTATGAAAAGAACAGACATGCAATGACACTGGCGGATCCTTATGTGTGTGGTTCATGAAAAGAACAGACATGCAATGACACTGGTGGATCCATATGTGGTTTGTCAGGAGAACACACATGCAATGACACTGGGTGTGGTTCATGAAAAGAACACACATCCAATGACACTAGTGGATCCTTATGTGGTTTGTTTAGAGGAACAGACCTGCAATGGCACTGGTGGATCCACGTGTGGTTCATGAGAAGAACACACATCCAATGACACTGGTAGATCCTTATGTGGTTCTTGAAAAGAACAGACATGCAGTGACACTTGTGGATCCTTATGTGTGGTTCATGAAAAGAACATACATGCAATGACACTGGTGGATCCTTATGTGGTTTGTTTAGAGGATAAAACATGCAATGACACTGGTGGATCCATGTGTGGTTCATGATAAGAACACACATCCAATGACACTGGTGGATCCTTACGTGGTTTGTTTAGAGGAACAGACATGCAATCACACTAGGTGGATCCATATGTGGTTTATGGAAGTAACAGACATGCAATGACTCTAGCTGTGATTCATGAAAAGAACAGACATTCAATGACAATGGTGGATCCATGTGTGGTTCATGGGAAGAACAGACATGCAATGACACTGGTGGATCCTTATGTGTGGTTCATGAAAAGAACAGACATGCAATGACACTGGTGGATCAATATGTGGTTTGTCAGGAGAACACACATGCAATGACATTGGGTGTGGTTCATGAAAAGAATAGACATGCAATGACACTGGTAGATCCTTATGTGGTTCATGAAAAGAACACACATGCAATAACAATGGGTGTGGTTCATGAAAAGAACAGACATGCAATGACACTAGTGGATCCTTATGTGTGGTTCATGAAAAGAACAGACATGCAATGAAACTGGTGGATCCATATGTGGTTTGTCAGGAGAACACACATGCAATGACATTGGGTGTGGTTCATGAAAAGAACAGATAGGCAATGACACTGGTGGATCCATATGTGGTTTGTCAGGAGAACACACATGCAATGACGTTGGGTGTGGTTCATGAAAAGAACAGACATGCAATGACACTGGTAGATCCTTATGTGATTCATGAAAAGAACACACATGCAATGCCACTGGGTGTTGTTCATGAAAAGAACAGACATGCAATGACACTGGTGGATCCTTATGTGTGGTTCATGAAAAGAACAGACATGCAATGACACTGGTGGATCCATATGTGGTTTGTCAGGAGAACACACATGCCATGACATTGGGTGTGGTTCATGAAAAGAACAGACATGCAATGACACTGGTGGATCCATATGTGGTTTGTCAGGAGAACACACATGCCATGACATTGGGTGTGGTTCATGAAAAGAACAGACATGCAATGACACTCTAGATCCTTATGTGGTTCATTAAAAAGAATACACATGCAATGACACTGGGTGTGGTTCATGAAAAGATAATACATGCAATGACACTGGTGGATCCTTATGTGTGGTTCATGAAAAGAATAGACATGCAATGACATTGGTGGATCCATATGTGGTTTGTCAGGAGAACACACATGAAATGACATTGGGTGTGGTTCATGAAAAGAACAGACATGCAATGACACTGGTAGATCCTGATGTGGTTCATGAAAAGAACAGACATGCAATGACATTGGGTGTGGTTCATGAAAAGAACAGACATGCAATGACACTGGTGGATCCTTATGTGTGGTTCATGAAAAGAACAGACATGCAATGACACTGGTGGATCCTTATGTGTGGTTCATGAAAAGAACAGACATGCAATGACACTGGTGGATCCATATGTGGTTTGTCAGGAGAACACACATGCAATGACATTGAGTGTGGTTCATGAAAAGAACAGACAAGCAATGACACTGCTAGATCCTTATGTGGTTCATGAAAAGAATACACATGCAATGACACTGGGTGTGGTTCACGAAAAGATAATACATGCAATGACACTGGTGGATCCTTATGTGTGGTTCATGAATATAACAAACATGCAATGACACTGGTGGATCCATATGTGGTTTCTTAGGAGAACACACATGCAATGCCATTGGGTGTGGTTCATGAAAAGAACAGACATGCAATGACACTTGTAGATCCTTATGTGGTTTGTTTAGAAGAACACACATGCAATGACACTGGGTGTGGTTCATGAAAAGAATAGATGTGCAATGACACTAGTGGATCCTTATGTGGTTTGTTTAGAGGAACACACATGCAATAACATTGGGTGTGGTTCATGAAAAGAACAGACATGCAATGACACTTGTGGATCCTTATGTGTGGTTCATGAAAAGAACAGACATGCAATAACACTGGTGGATCCTTATGTGGTTTGTTTAGAAGAACACATATGCAATGACACTAGGTGTGGTTCATGAAATGAACACACATCCAATGACACTGGTGGATCCATATGTGGTTTGTTTAGAGGAACAAACATGCAATGACACAGGTGGATCCACGTGTGATTCATGAGAAGTACACACATCCGATGACACTGGTAGATCCTTATGTGGTTCATGAAAAGAACAGACATGCAGTGACACCGGGTGTGGTTCATGAAAAGAATAGACATGCAATGGCACTGGGTATTGTTCATGAAAAGAATAGACATCTAATGACTCTAGCTGTGGTTCATGAAAAGAACACACATGCAATGACACTAGGTGTGGTTCATTAAAAGAACAGACATGCAATGATACTGGTGGATCCTTATGTGTGGTTCAAGAAAAGAACATACATGCAATGACACTAGTGGATCCTTATGTGGTTTGTTTAGAGGAACAAACATGAATGACACTGGTGGATCCATGTGTGGTTCATGAGAAGAACACACATCCAATGACACTGGTGGATCCTTATGTGGTTTGTTTAGAGGAACAAACATGCAATCACACTAGGTGGATCCATATGTGGCTTATGGAAGTAACAAGCATGCAATGACTCTGGCTATGATTCATGAAACGAACAGACATGCAATGACAATGGTGGATACATGTGTGGTTCATGGGAAGAACAGACATGCAATGACACTCGTGGATCCTTATGTGTGGTTCATGAAAAGAACAGACATGCAATGACACTGGTGGATCCATATGTGGTTTGTCAGGAGAACACACATGCAATGACATTGGGTGTGGTTCATGAAAAGAACAGACATGCAATGACACTGGTGGATCCTTATGTGTGGTTCATGAAAAGAACAGACATGCAATGACACTGGTGGATCCATATGTGGTTTGTCAAGAGAACACACATGCGATTACATTGGGTGTCATTCATGAAAAGAACAGACTTGCAATCACACTGGTAGATCCTTATGTGGTTCATGAAAAGAACACACATGCAATGACACTGGGTGTGGTTCATGAAAAGAACAGACATGCAATCACACTAGTGGATCCTTATGTGTGGTTCATGAAAATAACAGACATGCAATGACACAGGTGGATCCATATGTGGTTTGTCAGGAGAACACACATGCAATGACATTGGGTGTGGTTCATGAAAAGAACAGACATGCAATGACACTGGTAGATCCTTGTGTGGTTCATGAAAAGAACACGCATGTAATGACACTAGGTGTGGTTCATGAAAAGAACAGACATGCAATGACACTAGTGGATCCTTATGTGTGTGGTTCATGAAAAGAACAAACATGCAATGACACTGGTGGATCCATATGTGGTTTGTCAGGATAACACACATGCAATGACATTGGGTGTGGTTCATGAAAAGAACAGACATGCAATGACACTGGTAGATACTTATGTGGTTCATGAAAAGAACAGACATGCAATGACATTGGGTGTGGTTCATGAAAAAACAGACATGAAATGACATTGGTGGATCCTTATGTGGTTCATGAAGAGAACAAACATGCAATGACACTAGTGGATCCTTATGTGGTTTGTTTAGAAGAACACACATGCAATGACGCTGGGTGTGGTTCATGAAAAGAACACACATCCAATGACACTAGTGGATCCTTATGTGGTTTGTTTAGAGGAACAGACCTGCAATGGCACTGGTGGATCCACGTGTGGTTCATGATAAGAACACACATGCAATGACACTAGATCCTTATGTGGTTCTTGAAAAGAACAGGACATGCAATGACACCGGGTGTGGTTCATGAAAAGAACAGTACATATGCAATGACACTGGGTGTTGTTCATGAAAAGAATAGACATTCAATGACTCTAGTTGTGGTTCATGAAAAGAACACACATGCAATGACACTAGGTGTGGTTCATTAATAAAACAGACATGGAATGACACTTGTGGATCCTTATGTGTGGTTCATGAAAAGAACATACATGCAATGACACTGGTGGATCCTTATGTGGTTTGTTTATAGGATAAAACATGCAATGACACTGGTGGATCCATGTGTGGTTCATGACAAGAACACACATCCAATGACACTGGTGGATCCTTATGTGGTTTGTTTAGAGGAACAGACATGCAATCACACTAGGTGGATCCATATGTGGTTTATGGAAATATGAGACATCCAATGACTCTAGCTGTGATTCATGAAAAGAACAGACATTCAATGACAATGGTGGATCCATGTGTGGTTCATGGGAAGAACAGACATGCAATGACACTGGTGGATCCTTATGTGTGGTTCATGAAAAGAACAGACATGCAATGACACTCGTGGATCCATATGTGGTTTGTCAGGAGAACACAGATGCAATGACATTGGGTGTGGTTCATGAAAAGAATAGACATGCAATGACCTTTGGTAGATCCTTATGTGGTTCATGAAAAGAACACACATGCAATAACAATGGGTATGGTTCATGAAAAGAACAG
This sequence comes from Avena insularis, assembly GCA_023614405.1. Classification (NCBI taxonomy): domain Eukaryota; kingdom Viridiplantae; phylum Streptophyta; class Magnoliopsida; order Poales; family Poaceae; genus Avena; species Avena insularis. The sequence goes on along the minus strand of JAJUPC010000526.1, from coordinate 49,174 downwards.
ACATGGAATGACACTGGTGGATCCTTATGTGGTTCATGAAAAGAACATACATGCAATGAAACTGGTGGATCCATATGTGGTTTATCGGAGAACACACATGCAATGACATTGGGTGTGGTTCATGAAAAAACAGACATGCAATGACCTTTGGTGGATCCATGTGTGGTTTGTCAGGAGAACACACATGCAATGACGTTGGGTGTGGTTCATGAGAAGAACACACATCCAATGACACTGGTGGATCCTTATGTGGTTCATGAAAAGAACACACATGCAATAACACTGGGTGTGGTTCATGAAAAGAACAGACATGCAATGACACTGGTGGATCCTTATGTGTGGTTGATGAAAAGAACAGACATGCAATGACACTGGTGGATCCTTATGTGGTTTGTTTAGAGTACAAACATGCAATGACATTGGGTGTGGTTCATGAAAAGAACAAACATGCAATGACACTGGTAGATCCTTATGTGGTTCATGAAAAGAACACATGCAATGACACTGGGTGTGGTTCATGAAAAACAGGACATGCAATGACACTAGTGGATACTTATGTGTGGTTCATGAAAAGAAACGGACATGCAATGACACTGGTGGATCCATATGTGGTTTGTCAGGAGAACACACATGCAATGACATTGGGCGGTGTGGATCATGAAAAGAACAGACATGCATTGACACTGGTAGATCCTTGTGTGGTTCATGAAAAGAAGACACATGTAATGACACTGGGTGTGGTTTATGAAAAGAACAGACATGCAATGACACTTGCGGATCCTTGTGTGTGGTTCATGAAAAGAATAAACATGCAATGACACTGGTGGATCCATATGTGGATTGTCAGACAACACACATGCAATGACATTGGGTGTGGTTCATGAAAAGAACATACATGCAATGACCTGGTAGTTCCTTATGTGGTTCATGAAAAGAACACATGCAATAACATTGGGTGTGGTTCATGAAAAGAACAGACATGCAATGACAGTGGTGGATCCTTATGTGTGGTTCATGAAAAGAGCAGACATGCAATGAAACTGGATCCATATGTGGTTTGTCACGAGAACACACATGCAATGACATTGGGTGTGGTTCATGAAAAGAAACAGACATGCAATGACACTTTGGAAGATCCTTATGTGGTTCATGAAAAGAACACACAAGCAATGACACTGGGTGTGGTTCATGAAAAGAACAGACATGCAATAACACTAGTGGATCCTTATGTGTGGTTCATGAAAAGAACAGACATGCAATGACACTGGTGGATCCATATGTGGTTTGTGAAAAGAACACACATGCAATGACATTGGGTGTGGTTCATGAAAAGAACAGACATGCAATGACACCTTTGGTAGATCCTTGTGTGGTTCATGAAAAGAACACACATGTAATGACACTGGGTGTGGTTCATGAAAAGAACAGACATGCAATGAAACTAGTGGATCCTTATGTGTGTGGTTCATGAAAAGAACAGACATGCAATGACACTAGTGGATCCTTATGTGGTTTGTTTAGAAGAACACACATGCAATGACACTGGGTGTGGTTCATGAAAGAAAACAGACATGCAATGACACTGGTAGATACTTATGTGGTTCATGAAAGAAATGGACATGCAATGACATTGGGTGTGGTTCATGAAAAAACAGACATGCAATGACATTGGTGGATCCTTATGTGTGGTTCATGAAAAGAATGTACATGCAATGACACTAGTGGATCCTTATGTGGTTTATTTAGAAGAACACACATGCAATGACACTGGGTGTGGTTCATGAAAAGAACACACATCCAATGACACTAGTGGATCCTTATGTGGTTTGTTTAGAGGAACAGACCTACAATGGCACTGGTGGATCCACGTGTGGTTCATGAGAAGAACACACATCCAATGACACTGGTAGATCCTTATGTGGTTCTTGAAAAGAACAGACATGCAGTGACAACGGGTATGGTTCATGAAAAGAACAGACATGCAATTACACTGGGTGTTGTTCATGAAAAGAATAGACATCCAATGACTCTAGTTGTGGTTCATGAAAAGAACACACATGCAATGACACTAGGTGTGGTTCATTAAAAAAACAGACATGCAATGACACTTGTGGATCCTTATGTGTGGTTCATGAAAAGAACATACATGCAATGACACTGGTGGATCCTTATGTGGTTTGTTTAGAGGATAAAACATGCAATGACACTGGTGGATCCATGTGTGGTTCATGACAAGAACACACATCCAATGACACTGGTGGATCCTTATGTGGTTTGTTTAGAGGAACAGACATGCAATCACACTAGGTGGATCCATATGTGGTTTATGGAAGTAACAGACATGCAATGACTCTAGCTGTGATTCATGAAAAGAACAGACATTCAATGACAATGGTGGATCCATGTGTGGTTCATGGGAAGAACAGACATGCAATGACACTGGTGGATCCTTATGTGTGGTTCATGAAAAGAACAGACATGCAATGACACTGGTGGATCCATATGTGGTTTGTCAGGAGAACACACATGCAATGACACTGGGTGTGGTTCATGAAAAGAATAGATGTGCAATGACACTAGTGGATCCTTATGTGGTTTGTTTAGAGGAACACACATGCAATAACATTGGGTGTGGTTCATGAAAAGAACAGACATGCAATGACACTTGTGGATCCTTATGTGTGGTTCATGAAAAGAACAGACATGCAATAACACTGGTGGATCCTTATGTGGTTTGTTTAGAAGAACACATATGCAATGACACTAGGTGTGGTTCATGAAATGAACACACATCCAATGACACTGGTGGATCCATATGTGGTTTGTTTAGAGGAACAAACATGCAATGACAGGTGGATCCACGTGTGATTCATGAGAAGTACACACATCCGATGACACTGGTAGATCCTTATGTGGTTCATGAAAAGAACAGACATGCAGTGACACCGGGTGTGGTTCATGAAAAGAATAGACATGCAATGGCACTGGGTATTGTTCATGAAAAGAATAGACATCTAATGACTCTAGCTGTGGTTCATGAAAAGAACACACATGCAATGACACTAGGTGTGGTTCATTAAAAGAACAGACATGCAATGATACTGGTGGATCCTTATGTGTGGTTCAAGAAAAGAACATACATGCAATGACACTAGTGGATCCTTATGTGGTTTGTTTAGAGGAACAAACATGAATGACACTGGTGGATCCATGTGTGGTTCATGAGAAGAACACACATCCAATGACACTGGTGGATCCTTATGTGGTTTGTTTAGAGGAACAAACATGCAATCACACTAGGTGGATCCATATGTGGCTTATGGAAGTAACAAGCATGCAATGACTCTGGCTATGATTCATGAAACGAACAGACATGCAATGACAATGGTGGATACATGTGTGGTTCATGGGAAGAACAGACATGCAATGACACTCGTGGATCCTTATGTGTGGTTCATGAAAAGAACAGACATGCAATGACACTGGTGGATCCATATGTGGTTTGTCAGGAGAACACACATGCAATGACATTGGGTGTGGTTCATGAAAAGAAAGACATGCAATGACACTGGTGGATCCTTATGTGTGGTTCATGAAAAGAACAGACATGCAATGACACTGGTGGATCCATATGTGGTTTGTCAAGAGAACACACATGCGATTACATTGGGTGTCATTCATGAAAAGAACAGACTTGCAATCACACTGGTAGATCCTTATGTGGTTCATGAAAAGAACACACATGCATTGACACTGGGTGTGGTTCATGAAAAGAACAGACATGCAATCACACTAGTGGATCCTTATGTGTGGTTCATGAAAATAACAGACATGCAATGACACAGGTGGATCCATATGTGGTTTGTCAGGAGAACACACATGCAATGACATTGGGTGTGGTTCATGAAAAGAACAGACATGCAATGACACTGGTAGATCCTTGTGTGGTTCATGAAAAGAACACGCATGTAATGACACTAGGTGTGGTTCATGAAAAGAACAGACATGCAATGACACTAGTGGATCCTTATGTGTGTGGTTCATGAAAAGAACAAACATGCAATGACACTGGTGGATCCATATGTGGTTTGTCAGGATAACACACATGCAATGACATTGGGTGTGGTTCATGAAAAGAACAGACATGCAATGACACTGGTAGATACTTATGTGGTTCATGAAAAGAACAGACATGCAATGACATTGGGTGTGGTTCATGAAAAAACAGACATGAAATGACATTGGTGGATCCTTATGTGTGGTTCATGAAGAGAACAAACATGCAATGACACTAGTGGATCCTTATGTGGTTTGTTTAGAAGAACACACATGCAATGACGCTGGGTGTGGTTCATGAAAAGAACACACATCCAATGACACTAGTGGATCCTTATGTGGTTTGTTTAGAGGAACAGACCTGCAATGGCACTGGTGGATCCACGTGTGGTTCATGAGAAGAACACACATCCAATGACACTGGTAGATCCTTATGTGGTTCTTGAAAAGAACAGACATGCAGTGACACCGGGTGTGGTTCATGAAAAGAACAGACATGCAATGACACTGGGTGTTGTTCATGAAAAGAATAGACATTCAATGACTCTAGTTGTGGTTCATGAAAAGAACACACATGCAATGACACTAGGTGTGGTTCATTAATAAAACAGACATGGAATGACACTTGTGGATCCTTATGTGTGGTTCATGAAAAGAACATACATGCAATGACACTGGTGGATCCTTATGTGGTTTGTTTATAGGATAAAACATGCAATGACACTGGTGGATCCATGTGTGGTTCATGACAAGAACACACATCCAATGACACTGGTGGATCCTTATGTGGTTTGTTTAGAGGAACAGACATGCAATCACACTAGGTGGATCCATATGTGGTTTATGGAAGTAACAGACATGCAATGACTCTAGCTGTGATTCATGAAAAGAACAGACATTCAATGACAATGGTGGATCCATGTGTGGTTCATGGGAAGAACAGACATGCAATGACACTGGTGGATCCTTATGTGGTTAATGAAAAAGAGGCATGCAATGACACTCGTGGATCCATATGTGGTTTGTCAGGAGAACACAGATGCAATGACATTGGGTGTGGTTCATGAAAAGAATAGACATGCAATGACACTGGTAGATCCTTATGTGGTTCATGAAAAGAACACACATGCAATAACAATGGGTATGGTTCATGAAAAGAACAGACATGGAATGACACTGGTGGATCCTTATGTGTGGTTCATGAAAAGAACATACATGCAATGAAACTGGTGGATCCATATGTGGTTTATCAGGAGAACACACATGCAATGACATTGGGTGTGGTTCATGAAAAGAACAGACATGCAATGACACTGGTGGATCCATGTGTGGTTTGTCAGGAGAACACACATGCAATGACGTTGGGTGTGGCTCATGAAAAGAACATACATGCAATGACACTGGTAGATCCTTATGTGGTTCATGAAAAGAACACACATGCAATGCCACTGGGTGTGGTTCATGAAAAGAACAGACATGCAATGACACTGGTGGATCCTTATGTGTGGTTCATGAAAAGAACAGACATGCAATGACACTGGTGGATCCATATGTGGTTTGTCAGGAGAACACACATGCAATGACATTGGGTGTGGTTCATGAAAAGAACAAACATGCAATGACACTGGTAGATCCTTATGTGGTTCATGAAAAGAACACACATGCAATGACACTGGGTGTGGTTCATGAAAAGAACAGACATGCAATGACACTAGTGGATACTTATGTGTTGTTCATGAAAAACAGACATGCAATGACAACTGGTGGATCCATCTGTGGTTTGTCAGGAGAACACACATGCAATGACATTGGGCGGTGTGGATCATGAAAAAACGGACATGCAATGACAACTGGTAGATCCTTGTGTGGTTCATGAAAAGAAGACACATGTAATGACCTTGGGTGTGGTTTATGAAAAGACAGGACATGCAATGACAAGCGGATCCTTATGTGTGTGGTTCATGAAAAGAATAGACATGCAATGACACTGGTGGATCCATATGTGGTTTGTCAGGACAACACACATGCAATGACATTGGGTGTGGTTCATGAAAAGAACATACATGCAATGACACTGGTAGTTCCTTATGTGGTTCATGAAAAGAACACATGCAATAACATTGGGTGTGGTTCATGAAAAGAACGTATATGCAATGATGGTGGATCCTTATGTGTGGTTCATGAAAAGAACAGACATGCAATGAAACTGGTGGATCCATATGTGGTTTGTCACGAGAACACACATGCAATGACATTGGGTGTGGTTCATGAAAAGAACAGACATGCAATGACACTGGAAGATCCTTATGTGGTTCATGAAAAGAACACACATGCAATGACACTGGGTGTGGTTCATGAAAAGAACAGACATGCAATAACACTAGTGGATCCTTATGTGTGGTTCATGAAAATAACAGACATGCAATGACGCGGGTGGATCCATATGTGGTTTGTCAGGAGAATATACATGCAATGACATTGGGCGGTGTGGTTCATGAAAAGAACAGACATGCAATGACACTGGTAGATCCTTGTGTGGTTCATGAAAAGAACACACATGTAATGACACTGGGTGTGGTTCATGAAAAGAACAGACATGCAATGAAACTAGTGGATCCTTATGTGTGTGGTTCATGAAGAGAACAGACATGCAATGACACTGGTGGATCCATATGTGGTTTGTCAGGATAACACACATGCAATGACATTGGGTGTGGTTCATGAAAAGAACAGACATGCAATGACACTGGTAGATACTTATGTGGTTCATGAAAAGAACAGACATGCAATGACATTGGGTGTGGTTCATGAAAAAACAGACATGCAATGACATTGGTGGATCCTTATGTGTGGTTCATGAAAAGAACAGACATGCAATGACACTAGTGGATCCTTATGTGGTTTATTTAGAAGAACACACATGCAATGACACTGGGTGTGGTTCATGAAAAGAACACACATCCAATGACACTAGTGGATCCTTATGTGGTTTGTTTAGAGGAACAGACCTACAATGGCACTGGTGGATCCACGTGTGGTTCATGAGAAGAACACACATCCAATGACACTGGTAGATCCTTATGTGGTTCTTGAAAAGAACAGACATGCAGTGACAACTGGTATGGTTCATGAAAAGAACAGACATGCAATTACACTGGGTGTTGTTCATGAAAAGAACAGACATGCAATGACACTGGTGGATCCTTATATGTGGTTCATGAAAAGAACAGACATGCAATGACACTGGTGGATCCATATGTGGTTTGTCAGGAGAACACACATGCCATGACATTGGGTGTGGTTCATGAAAAGAACAGACATGCAATGACACTGGTGGATCCATATGTGGTTTGTCAGGAGAACACACATGCCATGACATTGGGTGTGGTTCATGAAAACAACAGACATGCAATGACACTCTAGATCCTTATGTGGTTCATTAAAAAGAATACACATGCAATGACACTGGGTGTGGTTCATGAAAAGATAATACATGCAATGACACTGGTGGATCCTTATGTGTGGTTCATGAAAAGAATAGACATGCAATGACATTGGTGGATCCATATGTGGTTTGTCAGGAGAACACACATGAAATGACATTGGGTGTGGTTCATGAAAAGAACAGACATGCAATGACACTGGTAGATCCTGATGTGGTTCATGAAAAGAACAGACATGCAATGACATTGGGTGTGGTTCATGAAAAGAACAGACATGCAATGACACTGGTGGATCCTTATGTGGTTCATGAAAAGAACAGACATGCAATGACACGGGTGGATCCTTATGTGGTTAGTGAAAAGAACAGACATGCAATGACACTGGTGGATCCATGTGTGGTTTGTCAGAGAACACACATGCAATGACATTGAGTGTGGTTCATGAAAAGAAACAGACATGCAATGACAACTGCTAGATCCTTATGTGGTTCATGAAAAGAATACACATGCAATGACACTTTGGGTGTGGTTCACGAAAGATAATACATGCAATGACAACTGGTGGATCCTATGTGTGGTTCATGAATATAACAAACATGCAATGACACTGGTGGATCCATATGTGGTTTCTTAGGAGAACACACATGCAATGCCATTGGGTGTGGTTCATGAAAAGAACAGACATGCAATGACACTGGTGGATCCATATGTGGTTTGTCAGGAGAACACACATGCAATGACACTGGGTGTGGTTCATGAAAAGAATAGATGTGCAATGACACTAGTGGATCCTTATGTGGTTTGTTTAGAGGAACACACATGCAATAACATTGGGTGTGGTTCATGAAAAGAACAGACATGCAATGACACTTGTGGATCCTTATGTGTGGTTCATGAAAAGAACAGACATGCAATAACACTGGTGGATCCTTATGTGGTTTGTTTAGAAGAACACATATGCAATGACACTAGGTGTGGTTCATGAAATGAACACACATCCAATGACACTGGTGGATCCATATGTGGTTTGTTTAGAGGAACAAACATGCAATGACACAGGTGGATCCACGTGTGATTCATGAGAAGTACACACATCCGATGACACTGGTAGATCCTTATGTGGTTCATGAAAAGAACAGACATGCAGTGACACCGGGTGTGGTTCATGAAAAGAATAGACATGCAATGGCACTGGGTATTGTTCATGAAAAGAATAGACATCTAATGACTCTAGCTGTGGTTCATGAAAAGAACACACATGCAATGACACTAGGTGTGGTTCATTAAAAGAACAGACATGCAATGATACTGGTGGATCCTTATGTGTGGTTCAAGAAAAGAACATACATGCAATGACACTAGTGGATCCTTATGTGGTTTGTTTAGAGGAACAAACATGAATGACACTAGTGGATCCATGTGTGGTTCATGAGAAGAACACACATCCAATGACACTGGTGGATCCTTATGTGGTTTGTTTAGAGGAACAAACATGCAATCACACTAGGTGGATCCATATGTGGCTTATGGAAGTAACAAGCATGCAATGACTACGGCTATGATTCATGAAACTAACACACATGCAATGACAATGGTGGATACATGTGTGGTTCATGGGAAGAACAGACATGCAATGACACTCGTGGATCCTTATGTGTGGTTCATGAAAAGAACAGACATGCAATGACACTGGTGGATCCATATGTGGTTTGTCAGGAGAACACACATGCAATGACATTGGGTGTGGTTCATGAAAAGAACAGACATGCAATGACACTGGTGGATCCTTATGTGAGGAAACAGAACAGAACACACATGCAATGACACTGGTGGATCCATATGTGGTTTGTCAAGAGAACACACATGCGATTACATTGGGTGTCATTCATGAAAAGAACAGACTTGCAATCACACTGGTAGATCCTTATGTGGTTCATGAAAAGAACACACATGCATTGACACTGGGTGTGGTTCATGAAAAGAACAGACATGCAATCACACTAGTGGATCCTTATGTGGTTCATGAAAATATGAGACATGCAATGACACAGTGGATCCATATGTGGTTTGTCAGGAGAACACACATGCAATGACATTGGGTGTGGTTCATGAAAAGAAACAGATGCAATGACAACTGGTAGATCCTTGTGTGGTTCATGAAAAGAACACATGTAATGACACTAGGTGTGGTTCATGAAAAGAACAGACATGCAATGACACTAGTGGATCCTTATGTGTGGTTCATGAAAAGAACAAACATGCAATGACACTGGTGGATCCATATGTGGTTTGTCAGGATAACACACATGCAATGACATTGGGTGTGGTTCATGAAAAGAACAGACATGCAATGACACTGGTAGATACTTATGTGGTTCATGAAAAGAACAGACATGCAATGACATTGGGTGTGGTTCATGAAAAAACAGACATGAAATGACATTGGTGGATCCTTATGTGTGGTTCATGAAGAGAACAAACATGCAATGACACTAGTGGATCCTTATGTGGTTTGTTTAGAAGAACACACATGCAATGACGCTGGGTGTGGTTCATGAAAAGAACACATCCAATGACACTAGTGGATCCTTATGGTTTGTTTAGAGAACAGACATGCAATGGCAGGTGGATCCACGTGTGGTTCATGAGAAGAAACACATCCAACAACTGGTAGATCCTTATGTGGTTCTTGAAAAAGAACGGACATGCTGATGACACGGTGTGGTTCATGAAAAGAACAGACATGCAATGACACTGGGTGTTGTTCATGAAAAGAATAGACATTCAATGACTCTAGTTGTGGTTCATGAAAAGAACACACATGCAATGACACTAGGTGTGGTTCATTAATAAAACAGACATGGAATGACACTTGTGGATCCTTATGTGTGGTTCATGAAAAGAACATACATGCAATGACTGGTGGATCCTTATGTGGTTTGTTTATAGGATAAAACATGCAATGACACTGGATCCATGTGGTTCATGACAAGAACACACATCCAATGACACTGGTGGATCCTTATGTGGTTTGTTTAGAGAACAGACATGCAATCACACTAGGTGGATCCATATGTGGTTTATGGAAGTAACAGACATGCAATGACTCTAGCTGTGATTCATGAAAAGAACAGACATTCAATGACAATGGTGGATCCATGTGTGGTTCATGGGAAGAACAGACATGCAATGACACTGGTGGATCCTTATGTGTGGTTCATGAAAAGAACAGACATGCAATGACACTCGTGGATCCATATGTGGTTTGTCAGGAGAACACAGATGCAATGACATTGGGTGTGGTTCATGAAAAGAATAGACATGCAATGACACTGGTAGATCCTTATGTGGTTCATGAAAAGAACACACATGCAATAACAATGGGTATGGTTCATGAAAACAGGACATGGAATGACACTGGTGGATCCTTATGTGGTTCATGAAAAGAACATACATGCAATGAAACTGGTGGATCCATATGTGGTTTATCAGGAGAACACACATGCAATGACATTGGGTGTGGTTCATGAAAAGAACAGACATGCAATGACACTGGTGGATCCATGTGTGGTTTGTCAGGAGAACACACATGCAATGACGTTGGGTGTGGCTCATGAAAAGAACAGACATGCAATGACACTGGTAGATCCTTATGTGGTTCATGAAAAGAACACACATGCAATGCCACTGGGTGTGGTTCATGAAAAGAACAGACATGCAATGACACTGGTGGATCCTTATGTGTGGTTCATGAAAAGAACAGACATGCAATGACACTGGTGGATCCATATGTGGTTTGTCAGGAGAACACACATGCAATGACATTGGGTGTGGTTCATGAAAAGAACAAACATGCAATGACACTGGTAGATCCTTATGTGGTTCATGAAAAGAACACACATGCAATGACACTGGGTGTGGTTCATGAAAAGAACAGACATGCAATGACACTAGTGGATACTTATGTGTGGTTCATGAAAAGAACAGACATGCAATGACACTGGTGGATCCATATGTGGTTTGTCAGGAGAACACACATGCAATGACATTGGGCGGTGTGGATCATGAAAAGAACAGACATGCAATGACACTGGTAGATCCTTGTGTGGTTCATGAAAAGAAGACACATGTAATGACACTGGGTGTGGTTTATGAAAAGAACAGACATGCAATGACACTGGCGGATCCTTATGTGTGTGGTTCATGAAAAGAATAGACATGCAATGACACTGGTGGATCCATATGTGGTTTGTCAGGACAACACACATGCAATGACATTGGGTGTGGTTCATGAAAAGAACATACATGCAATGACACTGGTAGTTCCTTATGTGGTTCATGAAAAGAACACACATGCAATAACATTGGGTGTGGTTCATGAAAAGAACAGACATGCAATGACAGTGGTGGATCCTTATGTGTGGTTCATGAAAAGAACAGACATGCAATGAAACTGGTGGATCCATATGTGGTTTGTCACGAGAACACACATGCAATGACATTGGGTGTGGTTCATGAAAAGAACAGACATGCAATGACACTGGAAGATCCTTATGTGGTTCATGAAAAGAACACACATGCAATGACACTGGGTGTGGTTCATGAAAAGAACAGACATGCAATAACACTAGTGGATCCTTATGTGTGGTTCATGAAAATAACAGACATGCAATGACACTGGTGGATCCATATGTGGTTTGTCAGGAGAACACACATGCAATGACATTGGGTGTGGTTCATGAAAAGAACAGACATGCAATGACCTTTGGTAGATCCTTGTGTGGTTCATGAAAAGAACACACATGTAATGACACTGGGTGTGGTTCATGAAAAGAAACAGACATGCAATGAAACTAGTGGATCCTTATGTGTGTGGTTCATGAAAGAAACGGACATGCAATGACACTGGTGGATCCATATGTGGTTTGTCAGGGATAACACATGCAATGACATTGGGTGTGGTTCATGAAAAGAACAGACATGCAATGAAACTGGTAGATACTTATCTGGTTCATGAAAAGAACAGACATGCAATGACATTGGGTGTGGTTCATGAAAAAACAGACATGCAATGACATTGGTGGATCCTTATGTGTGGTTCATGAAAAGAACAGACATGCAATGACACTAGTGGATCCTTATGTGGTTTATTTAGAAGAACACACATGCAATGACACTGGGTGTGGTTCATGAAAAGAACACACATCCAATGACACTAGTGGATCCTTATGTGGTTTGTTTAGAGGAACAGACCTACAATGGCCTTGGTGGATCACGTGTGGTTCATGAGAAGAACACACATCCAATGACACTGGTAGATCCTATGTGGTTCTTGAAAAGAAACAGACATGCAGTGACAACGGGTATGGTTCATGAAAAGAACAGACATGCAATTACACTGGGTGTTGTTCATGAAAAGAATAGACATCCAATGACTCTAGTTGTGGTTCATGAAAAGAACACACATGCAATGACACTAGGTGTGGTTCATTAAAAAAACAGACATGCAATGACACTTGTGGATCCTTATGTGTGGTTCATGAAAAGAACATACATGCAATGACACTGGTGGATCCTTATGTGGTTTGTTTAGAGGATAAAACATGCAATGACACTGGTGGATCCATGTGTGGTTCATGACAAGAACACACATCCAATGACACTGGTGGATCCTTATGTGGTTTGTTTAGAGGAACAGACATGCAATCACACTAGGTGGATCCATATGTGGTTTATGGAAGTAACAGACATGCAATGACTCTAGCTATGATTCATGAAAAGAACAGACATTCAATGACAATGGTGGATCCATGTGTGGTTCATGGGAAGAACAGACATGCAATGACACTGGTGGATCCTTATGTGTGGTTCATGAAAAGAACAGACATGCAATGACACTGGTGGATCCATATGTGGTTTGTCAGGAGAACACACATGCAATGACACTGGGTGTGGTTCATGAAAAGAATAGATGTGCAATGACACTAGTGGATCCTTATGTGGTTTGTTTAGAGGAACACACATGCAATAACATTGGGTGTGGTTCATGAAAAGAACAGACATGCAATGACACTTGTGGATCCTTATGTGTGGTTCATGAAAAGAACAGACATGCAATAACACTGGTGGATCCTTATGTGGTTTGTTTAGAAGAACACATATGCAATGACACTAGGTGTGGTTCATGAAATGAACACACATCCAATGACACTGGTGGATCCATATGTGGTTTGTTTAGAGGAACAAACATGCAATGACACAGGTGGATCCACGTGTGATTCATGAGAAGTACACACATCCGATGACACTGGTAGATCCTTATGTGGTTCATGAAAAGAACAGACATGCAGTGACACCGGGTGTGGTTCATGAATAGACATGCAATGGCACTGGGTATTGTTCATGAAAAGAATAGACATCTAATGACTCTAGCTGTGGTTCATGAAAAGAACACACATGCAATGACACTAGGTGTGGTTCATTAAAAGAACAGACATGCAATGATACTGGTGGATCCTTATGTGTGGTTCAAGAAAAGAACATACATGCAATGACACTAGTGGATCCTTATGTGGTTTGTTTAGAGGAACAAACATGAATGACACTGGTGGATCCATGTGTGGTTCATGAGAAGAACACACATCCAATGACACTGGTGGATCCTTATGTGGTTTGTTTAGAGGAACAAACATGCAATCACACTAGGTGGATCCATATGTGGCTTATGGAAGTAACAAGCATGCAATGACTCTGGCTATGATTCATGAAACGAACAGACATGCAATGACAATGGTGGATACATGTGTGGTTCATGGGAAGAACAGACATGCAATGACACTCGTGGATCCTTATGTGTGGTTCATGAAAAGAACAGACATGCAATGACACTGGTGGATCCATATGTGGTTTGTCAGGAGAACACACATGCAATGACATTGGGTGTGGTTCATGAAAAGAACAGACATGCAATGACACTGGTGGATCCTTATGTGTGGTTCATGAAAAGAACAGACATGCAATGACATTGGGTGGTTCATTCATGAAAACAGACATGCAATCACTGGTAGATCCTTATTTGTTTCATGAAAAGAACACACTTGCACTGACACTGGGTGTGGTTCTTGATAAGAACAGACATGCAATGACACTAGTGTATCCTTATGTGTGGTTCATGAAAAATGAACACAATGACAATGGTGGATCCATATGTGGTTTGTCAGGAGAACACATGCAATGACATTGGGTGTGGTTCATGAAAAGAAACAGACATGCAATGACACTGGTAGATCCTTGTGTGGTTCATGAAAAGAACATGTAATGACACTAGGTGTGGTTCATGAAAAACAGACATGCAATGACACTAGTGGATCCTTATGTGTGGTTCATGAAAAGAACAAACATGCAATGACACTGGTGGATCCATATGTGGTTTGTCAGGAGAACACACATGCAATGACATTGGGTGTGGTTCATGAATAGAACAGACATGCAATGACACTGGTAGATACTTATGTGGTTCATGAAAAGAACAGACATGCAATGACATTGGGTGTGGTTCATGAAAAAACAGACATGAAATGACATTGGTGGATCCTTATGTGTGGTTCATGAAGAGAACAAACATGCAATGACACTAGTGGATCCTTATGTGGTTTGTTTAGAAGAACACACATGCAATGACGCTGGGTGTGGTTCATGAAAAGAACACACATCCAATGACACTAGTGGATCCTTATGTGGTTTGTTTAGAGGAACAGACCTGCAATGGCACTGGTGGATCCACGTGTGGTTCATGAGAAGAACACACATCCAATGACACTGGTAGATCCTTATGTGGTTCTTGAAAAGAACAGACATGCAGTGACACCGGGTGTGGTTCATGAAAAGAACAGACATGCAATGACACTGGGTGTTGTTCATGAAAAGAATAGACATTCAATGACTCTAGTTGTGGTTCATGAAAAGAACACACATGCAATGACACTAGGTGTGGTTCATTAATAAAACAGACATGGAATGACACTTGTGGATCCTTATGTGTGGTTCATGAAAAGAACATACATGCAATGATACTGGTGGATCCTTATGTGGTTTGTTTATAGGATAAAACATGCAATGACACTGGTGGATCCATGTGTGGTTCATGACAAGAACACACATCCAATGACACTGGTGGATCCTTATGTGGTTTGTTTAGAGGAACAGACATGCAATCACACTAGGTGGATCCATATGTGGTTTATGGAAGTAACAGACATGCAATGACTCTAGCTGTGATTCATGAAAAGAACAGACATTCAATGACAATGGTGGATCCATGTGTGGTTCATGGGAAGAACAGACATGCAATGACACTGGTGGATCCTTATGTGTGGTTCATGAAAAGAACAGACATGCAATGACACTCGTGGATCCATATGTGGTTTGTCAGGAGAACACAGATGCAATGACATTGGGTGTGGTTCATGAAAAGAATAGACATGCAATGACACTGGTAGATCCTTATGTGGTTCATGAAAAGAACACACATGCAATAACAATGGGTATGGTTCATGAAAAGAACAGACATGGAATGACACTGGTGGATCCTTATGTGTGGTTCATGAAAAGAACATACATGCAATGAAACTGGTGGATCCATATGTGGTTTATCAGGAGAACACACATGCAATGACATTGGGTGTGGTTCATGAAAAGAACAGACATGCAATGACACTGGTGGATCCATGTGTGGTTTGTCAGGAGAACACACATGCAATGACGTTGGGTGTGGCTCATGAAAAGAACATACATGCAATGACACTGGTAGATCCTTATGTGGTTCATGAAAAGAACACACATGCAATGCCACTGGGTGTGGTTCATGAAAAGAACAGACATGCAATGACACTGGTGGATCCTTATGTGTGGTTCATGAAAAGAACAGACATGCAATGACACTGGTGGATCCATATGTGGTTTGTCAGGAGAACACACATGCAATGACATTGGGTGTGGTTCATGAAAAGAACAAACATGCAATGACACTGGTAGATCCTTATGTGGTTCATGAAAAGAACACACATGCAATGACACTGGGTGTGGTTCATGAAAAACAGGACATGCAATGACACTAGTGGATACTTATGTGTGGTTCATGAAAAGAATGACATGCAATGACACTGGTGGATCCATATGTGGTTTGTCGAGGAGAACACATGCAATGACATTGGGCGGTGTGGATCATGAAAAGAACAGACATGCAATGACACTGGTAGATCCTTGTGTGGTTCATGAAAAGAAGACACATGTAATGACACTGGGTGTGGTTTATGAAAAGAACAGACATGCAATGACACTGGCGGATCCTTATGTGTGGTTCATGAAAAGAATAGACATGCAATGACACTGGTTGATCCTTATGTGGTTTTTGATTAGAACACACATGCAATGACATTGGGTGTGGTTCATGAAAAGAACATACATGCAATGACACTGGTAGTTCCTTATGTGGTTCATGAAAAGAACACACATGCAATAACATTGGGTGTGGTTCATGAAAAGAACAGACATGCAATGACAGTGGTGGATCCTTATGTGTGGTTCATGAAAAGAACAGACATGCAATGAAACTGGTGGATCCATATGTGGTTTGTCACGAGAACACACATGCAATGACATTGGGTGTGGTTCATGAAAAGAACAGACATGCAATGACACTGGAAGATCCTTATGTGGTTCATGAAAAGAACACACATGCAATGACACTGGGTGTGGTTCATGAAAAGAACAGACATGCAATAACACTAGTGGATCCTTATGTGTGGTTCATGAAAATAACAGACATGCAATGACACTGGTGGATCCATATGTGGTTTGTCAGGAGAACACACATGCAATGACATTGGGTGTGGTTCATGAAAAGAACAGACATGCAATGACACTGGTAGATCCTTGTGTGGTTCATGAAAAGAACACACATGTAATGACACTGGGTGTGGTTCATGAAAAGAACAGACATGCAATGAAACTAGTGGATCCTTATGTGTGTGGTTCATGAAGAGAACAGACATGCAATGACACTGGTGGATCCATATGTGGTTTGTCAGGATAACACACATGCAATGACATTGGGTGTGGTTCATGAAAAGAACAGACATGCAATGACACTGGTAGATACTTATGTGGTTCATGAAAAGAACAGACATGCAATGACATTGGGTGTGGTTCATGAAAAAACAGACATGCAATGACATTGGTGGATCCTTATGTGTGGTTCATGAAAAGAACAGACATGCAATGACACTAGTGGATCCTTATGTGGTTTATTTAGAAGAACACACATGCAATGACACTGGGTGTGGTTCATGAAAAGAACACTCATCCAATGACACTAGTGGATCCTTATGTGGTTTGTTTAGAGGAACAGACCTACAATGGCACTGGTGGATCCACGTGTGGTTCATGAGAAGAACACACATCCAATGACACTGGTAGATCCTTATGTGGTTCTTGAAAAGAACAGACATGCAGTGACAACTGGTATGGTTCATGAAAAGAACAGACATGCAATTACACTGGGTGTTGTTCATGAAAAGAATAGACATCCAATGACTCTAGTTGTGGTTCATGAAAAGAACACACATGCAATGACACTAGGTGTGGTTCATTAAAAGAACAGACATGCAATGACACTTGTGGATCCTTATGTGTGGTTCATGAAAAGAACATACATGCAATGACACTGGTGGATCCTTATGTGGTTTGTTTAGAGGATAAAACATGCAATGACACTGGTGGATCCATGTGTGGTTCATGACAAGAACACACATCCAATGACACTGGTGGATCCTTATGTGGTTTGTTTAGAGGAACAGACATGCAATCACACTAGGTGGATCCATATGTGGTTTATGGAAGTAACAGACATGCAATGACTCTAGCTGTGATTCATGAAAAGAACAGACATTCAATGACAATGGTGGATCCATGTGTGGTTCATGGGAAGAACAGACATGCAATGACACTGGTGGATCCTTATGTGTGGTTCATGAAAAGAACAGACATGCAATGACACTGGTGGATCCATATGTGGTTTGTCAGGAGAACACACATGCAATGACATTGGGTGTGGTTCATGAAAAGAATAGACATGCAATGACACTGGTAGATCCTTATGTGGTTCATGAAAAGAACACACATGCAATAACAATGGGTGTGGTTCATGAAAAGAACAGACATGCAATGACACTGGTGGATCCTTATGTGTGGTTCATGAAAAGAACAGACATGCAATGAAACTGGTGGATCCATATGTGGTTTGTCAGAAGAACACACATGCAATGACATTGGGTGTGGTTCATGAAAAGAACAGATAGGCAATGACACTGGTGGATCCATATGTGGTTTGTCAGGAGAACACACATGCAATGATGTTGGGTGTGGTTCATGAAAAGAACAGACATGCAATGACACTGGTAGATCCTTATGTAATTCATGAAAAGAACACACATGCAATGCCACTGGGTGTTGTTCATGAAAAGAACAGACATGCAATGACACTGGTGGATCCTTATATGTGGTTCATGAAAAGAACAGACATGCAATGACACTGGTGGATCCATATGTGGTTTGTCAGGAGAACACACATGCCATGACATTGGGTGTGGTTCATGAAAAGAACAGACATGCAATGACACTGGTGGATCCATATGTGGTTTGTCAGGAGAACACACATGCCATGACATTGGGTGTGGTTCATGAAAAGAACAGACATGCAATGACACTCTAGATCCTTATGTGGTTCATTAAAAAGAATACACATGCAATGACACTGGGTGTGGTTCATGAAAAGATAATACATGCAATGACACTGGTGGATCCTTATGTGTGGTTCATGAAAAGAATAGACATGCAATGACATTGGTGGATCCATATGTGGTTTGTCAGGAGAACACACATGAAATGACATTGGGTGTGGTTCATGAAAAGAACAGACATGCAATGACACTGGTAGATCCTGATGTGGTTCATGAAAAGAACAGACATGCAATGACATTGGGTGTGGTTCATGAAAAGAACAGAACATGCAATGACACTGGTGGATCCTTATGTGGTTCATGAAAAGAACAGACATGCAATGACACTGGTGGATCCTTATGTGTGGTTCATGAAAAGAACAGACATGCAATGACACTGGTGGATCCTTATGTGGTTTGTTTAGAAGAACACACATGCAATAACACTGGGTGTGGTTCATGAAAAGAATAGATGTGCAATGACACTGGTGGATCCTTATGGTTTGTTTAGAGGAACACACATGCAATAACATTGGGTGTGGTTCATGAAAAACAGACATGCAATGACTGGTGGATCCTATGTGTGGTTCATGAAAAGACAGACATGCAATGACACTGGTGGATCCTTATGTGTGGTTCATGAAAAGAACAGACATGCAATGACACTGGTGGATCCTTATGTGGTTTGTTTAGAAGAACACACATGCAATAACACTGGGTGTGGTTCATGAAAAGAATAGATGTGCAATGACACTGGTGGATCCTTATGTGGTTTGTTTAGAGGAACACACATGCAATAACATTGGGTGTGGTTCATGAAAAGAACAGACATGCAATGACACTGGTGGATCCTTATGTGTGGTTCATGAAAAGAACAGACATGCAATAACACTGGTGGATCCTTATGTGGTTTGTTTAGAAGAATACATATGCAATGACACTAAGTGTGGTTCATGAAAAGAACACACATCCAATGACACTAGGATCCTTATGTGGTTTCTTTAGAGGAACAGACATGCAATGACACCGGTGGATCTACGTGTGATTCATGAGAAGAACACACATCCGATGACACTGGTAGATCCTTATGTGGTTCATGAAAAGAACGGACATGCAGTGACACTGGATGTGGTTCATGAAAAGAACAGACATGCAATGGCACTGGGTATTGTTCATGAAAAGAATAGACATCCAATGACTCTAGCTGTGGTTCATGAAAAGAACACACATGCAATGACACTGGGTGTGGTTCATGAAAAAGAACAGACATGCAATGATACTGGTGGATCCTTATGTGTGGTTCATGAAAAGAACATACATGCAATGACATAGTGGATCCTTATGTGGTTTGTTTAGAGGAACAAACATGCAATGACATTGGTGGATCCATGTGGTTCATGAGAAGAACACACATCCAATGACACTGGTGGATCCTTATGTGGTTTGTTTAGAGGAACAGACATGCAATCACACTAGGTGGATCCATATGTGGCTTATGGAAGTAACAGACATGCAATGACTCTAGCTATGATTCATGAAAAGAACAGACATGCAATGACACTGGTGGATCCATGTGTGGTTCATGGGAAGAACAGACATGCAATGACACTCGTGGATCCTTATGTGTGGTTCATGAAAAGAACAGACATGCAATGACACTGGTGGATCCATATGTGGTTTGTCAGGAGAACACACATGCAATGACATTGGGTGTGGTTCATGAAAAGAATAGACATGCAATGACACTGGTAGATCCTTATGTGGTTCATGAAAAGAACACACATGCAATAACAATGGGTGTGGTTCATGAAAAGAACAGACATGCAATGACACTGGTGGATCCTTATGTGGTTCATGAAAAGAACAGACATGCAATGAAACTGGTGGATCCATATGTGGTTTGTCAGGAGAACACACATGCAATGACATTGGGTGTGGTTCATGAAAAGAATATACATGCAATGACACTGGTGGATCCATATGTGGTTTGTCAGGAGAACACACATGCAATGACGTTGGGTGTGGTTCATGAAAAGAACAGACATGCAATGACACTGGTAGATCCTTATGTGATTCATGAAAAGAACACACATGCAATGCCACTGGGTGTAGTTCATGAAAAGAACAGACATGCAATGACACTGGTGGATCCTTATGTGTGGTTCATGAAAAGAACAGACATGCAATGACACTGGTGGATCCATATGTGGTTTGTCAGGAGAACACACATGCCATGACATTGGGTGTGGTTCATGAAAAGAACAGACATGCAATGACACTGGTGGATCCATATGTGGTTTGTCAGGAGAACACACATGCCATGACATTGGGTGTGGTTCATGAAAAGAACAGACATGCAATGACACTGGTAGATCCTGATGTGGTTCATGAAAAGAACAGACATGCAATGACATTGGGTGTGGTTCATGAAAAGAACAGACATGCAATGACACTGGTGGATCCTTATGTGTGGTTCATGAAAAGAACAGACATGCAATGACACTAGTGGATCCTTATGTGGTTTGTTTAGAAGAACACACATGCAATAACACTGGGTGTGGTTCATGAAAAGAATAGATGTGCAATGACACTCGTGGATCCTTATGTGGTTTGTTTAGAGGAACACACATGCAATAACATTGGGTGTGGTTCATGAAAAGAACAGACATGCAATGACACTGGTGGATCCTTATGTGTGGTTCATGAAAAGAACAGACATGCAATAACACTGGTGGATCCTTATGTGGATTGTTTAGAAGAATACATATTCAATGACACTAAGTGTGGTTCATGAAAAGAACACACATCCAATGACACTGGTGGATCCTTATGTGGTTTCTTTAGAGGAACAGACATGCAATGACACCGGTGGATCTACGTGTGATTCATGAGAAGAACACACATCCGATGACACTGGTAGATCCTTATGTGGTTCATGAAAAGAACAGACATGCAGTGACACTGGGTGTGGTTCATGAAAAGAACAGACATGCAATGGCACTGGGTATTGTTCATGAAAAGAATAGACATCCAATGACTCTAGCTGTGGTTCATGAAAAGAACACACATGCAATGACACTGGGTGTGGTTCATGAAAAGAACAGACATGCAATGATACTGGTGGATCCTTATGTGTGGTTCATGAAAAGAACATACATGCAATGACAGTAGTGGATCCTTATGTGGTTTGTTTAGAGGAACAAACATGCAATGACATTGGTGGATCCATGTGTGGTTCATGAGAAGAACACACATCCAATGACACTGGTGGATCCTTATGTGGTTTGTTTAGAGGAACAGACATGCAATCACACTAGGTGGATCCATATGTGGCTTATGGAAGTAACAGACATGCAATGACTCTAGCTATGATTCATGAAAAGAACAGACATGCAATGACACTGGTGGATCCATGTGTGGTTCATGGGAAGAACAGACATGCAATGACACTCGTGGATCCTTATGTGTGGTTCATGAAAAGAACAGACATGCAATGACACTGGTAGATCCTTATGTGGTTCATGAAAAGAACACACATGCAATGACACTAGGTGTGGTTCATGAAAAGAATGGACATGCAATGACACTAGTGGATCCTTATGTGTGGTTCATGAAAAGAACAGACATGCAATGACACTGGTGGATCCATATGTGGTTTGTCAGGAGAACACACATGCAATGACATTGGGTGTGGTTCATGAAAAGAACAGACATGCAATGAGACTGGTAGATCCTTATGTGGTTCATGAAAAGAACACACATGCAATGACATTGGGTGTGGTTCATGAAAAGAACAGACATGCAATGACACTGGTGGATCCTTATGTGTGGTTCATGAAAAGAACAGACATGCAATGACACTGGTGGATCCATATGTGGTTTGTCAGGAGAACACACATGCAATGACATTGGGTGTGGTTCATGAAAAGAATAGACATGCAATGACACTGGTAGATCCTTATGTGGTTTGTTTAGAAGAACACACATGCAATAACACTGGGTGTGGTTCATGAAAAGAATAGATGTGCAATGACACTGGTGGATCCTTATGTGGTTTGTTTAGAGGAACACACATGCAATAACATTGGGTGTGGTTCATGAAAAGAACAGACATGCAATGACACTAGTGGATCCTTATGTGTGGTTCATGAAAAGAACAGACATGCAATGACACTGGTGGATCCTTATGTGTGGTTCATGAAAAGAACAGACATGCAATGACACTGGTGGATCCTTATGTGGTTTGTTTAGAAGAACACACATGCAATAACACTGGGTGTGGTTCATGAAAATAATAGATGTGCAATGACACTGGTGGATCCTTATGTGGTTTGTTTAGAGGAACACACATGCAATAACATTGGGTGTGGTTCATGAAAAGAACAGACATGCAATGACACTGGTGGATCCTTATGTGTGGTTCATGAAAAGAACAGACATGCAATGACACTGGTGGATCCTTATGTGGTTTGTTTAGAAGAATACATATGCAATGACACTAAGTGTGGTTCATGAAAAGAACACACATCCAATGACACTAGGATCCTTATGTGGTTTCTTTAGAGGAACAGACATGCAATGACACCGGTGGATCTACGTGTGATTCATGAGAAGAACACACATCCGATGACACTGGTAGATCCTTATGTGGTTCATGAAAAGAACGGACATGCAGTGACACTGGATGTGGTTCATGAAAAGAACAGACATGCAATGGCACTGGGTATTGTTCATGAAAAGAATAGACATCCAATGACTCTAGCTGTGGTTCATGAAAAGAACACACATGCAATGACACTGGGTGTGGTTCATGAAAAGAACAGACATGCAATGATACTGGTGGATCCTTATGTGTGGTTCATGAAAAGAACATACATGCAATGACAGTAGTGGATCCTTATGTGGTTTGTTTAGAGGAACAAACATGCAATGACATTGGTGGATCCATGTGTGGTTCATGAGAAGAACACACATCCAATGACACTGGTGTATCCTTATGTGGTTTGTTTAGAGGAACAGACATGCAATCACACTAGGTGGATCCATATGTGGCTTATGGAGTAACAGACATGCAATGACTCTAGCTATGATTCATGAAAAGAACAGACATGCAATGACACTGGTGGATCCATGTGTGGTTCATGGGAAGAACAGACATGCAATGACACTGTGGATCCTTATGTGGTTCATGAAAAGAACAGACATGCAATGACACTGGTGGATCCATATGTGGTTTGTCAGGAGAACACACATGCAATGACATTGGGTGTGGTTCATGAAAAGAATAGACATGCAATGACACTGGTAGATCCTTATGTGGTTCATGAAAAGAACACACATGCAATAACAATGGGTGTGGTTCATGAAAAGAACAGACATGCAATGACACTGGTGGATCCTTATGTGTGGTTCATGGAAAGAAACGGACATGCAATGAAACTGGTGGATCCATATGTGGTTTGTCAGGAGAACACACATGCAATGACATTGGGTGTGGTTCATGAAAAGAATATACATGCAATGACACCGGTGGATCCATATGTGGTTTGTCAGGAGAACACACATGCAATGACGTTGGGTGTGGTTCATGAAAAGAACAGACATGCAATGACACTGGTAGATCCTTATGTGATTCATGAAAAGAACACACATGCAATGCCACTGGGTGTAGTTCATGAAAAGAACAGACATGCAATGACACTGGTGGATCCTTATGTGTGGTTCATGAAAAGAACAGACATGCAATGACACTGGTGGATCCATATGTGGTTTGTCATGAGAACACACATGCAATGACATTGGGTGTGGTTCATGAAAAGAACAGACATGCAATGACACTGGTGGATCCATATGTGGTTTGTCAGGAGAACACACATGCCATGACATTGGGTGTGGTTCATGAAAAGAAACAGACATGCAATGACACTTGGTAGATCCTTATGTGTTTCATGAAAAGAACACACATGCAATGACATTGGGTGTGGTTCATGAAAAGAACAGACATGTAATGACACTGGTGGATCCTTATGTGTGGTTCATGAAAATAACAGACATGCAATGACACTGGTGGATCCTTATGTGTGGTTCATGAAAAGAACAGACATGCAATGACACTAGTGGATCCTTATGTGGTTTGTTTAGAAGAACACACATGCAATAACACTGGGTGTGGTTCATGAAAAGAATAGATGTGCAATGACACTGTGGATCCTTATGTGGTTTGAAGAGGAACACACATGCCATGACATTGGGTGTGGTTCATGAAAAGAACAGACATGCAATGACACTGGTGGATCCTTATGTGTGGTTCATGAAAAGAACAGACATGCAATAACACTGGTGGATCCTTATGTGGATTGTTTAGAAGAATACATATTCAATGACACTAAGTGTGGTTCATGAAAAGAACACACATCCAATGACACTGGTGGATCCTTATGTGGTTTCTTTAGAGGAACAGACATGCAATGACATTGGGTCTACGTGTGATTCATGAGAAGAACACACATCCAATGACACTGGTAGATCCTTCTGTGGTTCATGAAAAGAACAGACATGCAGTGACACTGGGTGTGGTTCATTAAATGAACTGACATGCTTTGGCACTGGGTATTGTTCAAGAAAAGAATAGACATCTTATGACTCTAGCTGTGGTTCATGAAAAGAACACACATGCAATGACACTGGGTGTGGTTCATGAAAAACAGACATGCAATGATCTTGGTGGATCCTTATGTGTGGTTCATGAAAAGAACATACATGCAATGACAGTAGTGGATCCTTATGTGGTTTGTTTAGAGGAACAAACATGCAATAACATTGGTGGATCCATGTGGTTCATGAGAAGAACACACATCCAATGACACTGGTGGATCCTTATGTGGTTTGTTTAAAAGACATGCAATCACACTAGGTGGATCCATATGTGGCTTATGGAAGTAACAGACATGCAATGACTCTAGCTATGATTCATGAAAAGAACAGACATGCAATGACACTGGTGGATCCATGTGTGGTTCATGAGAAGAACAGACATGCAATGACACTGTGGGTCCTTGTGTGGTTCATGAAAAGAACAGACATGCAATGACACTGGTAGATCCTTATGTTGTTCATGAAAAGAACACACATGCAATGACACTAGGTGTGGTTCATGAAAAGAATGGACATGCAATGACACTAGTGGATCCTTATGTGTGGTTCATGAAAAGAACAGACATGCAATGACACTGGTGGATCCATATGTGGTTTGTCAGGAGAACACACATGCAATGACATTGGGTGTGGTTCATGAAAAGAACAGACATGCAATGAGACTGGTAGATCCTTATGTGGTTCATGAAAAGAACATACATGCAATGACATTGGGTGTGGTTCATGAAAAGAACAGACATGCAATGACACTGGTGGATCCTTATGTGTGGTTCATGAAAAGAACAGACATGCAATGACACTGGTGGATCCATATGTGGTTTGTTAGGAGAACACACATGCAATGACATTGGGTGTGGTTCATGAAAAGAATAGACATGCAACGACACTGGTAGATCCTTATGTGGTTCATGAAAAGAACACACATGCAATAACAATGGGTGTGGTTCATGAAAAGAACAGACATGCAATGACACTGGTGGATCCTTATGTGTGGTTCATGAAAAGAACAGACATGCAATGAAACTGGTGGATCCATATGTGGTTTGTCAGGAGAACACACATGCAATGACATTGGGTGTGGTTCATGAAAAGAACAGACATGCAATGACACTAGTGGATCCATATGTGGTTTGTCAGGAGAACACACATGCAATGACGTTGGGTGTGGTTCATGAAAAGAACAGACATGCAATGACACTGGTAGATCCTTATGTGATTCATGAAAAGAACACACATGCAATGCCACTGGGTGTTGTTCATGAAAAGAACAGACATGCAATGACACTGGTAGATCCTGATGTGGTTCATGAAAAGAACAGACATGCAATGACACTGTGGATCCATATGTGGTTTGTCGAGAACACACATGCCATGACATTGGGTGTGGTTCATGAAAAGAATAGACATGCAATGACCTTGGTGGATCCATATGTGGTTTGTCAGAGAATACACATGCCATGACATTGGGTGTGGTTCATGAAAAGAAACAGACATGCAATGACACTCTAGATCCTTATGTGGTTCATTAAAAAGAATACACATGCAATGACACTGAGTGTGGTTCATGAAAAGATAATACATGCAATGACACTGGTGGATCCTTATGTGTGGTTCATGAAAAGAATAGACATGCAATGACATTGGTGGATCCATATGTGGTTTGTCAGGAGAACACACATGAAATGACATTGGGTGTGGTTCATGAAAAGAACAGACATGCAATGACCTTTGGTAGATCCTGATGTGGTTCATGAAAAGAACACACATGCAATGACATTGGGTGTGGTTCATGAAAAGAACAGACATGCAATGACACTGGTGGATCCTTATGTGTGGTTCATGAAAAGAACAGACATGCAATAACACTGGTGGATCCTTATGTGGTTCATGAAAAGAATGGACATGCAATGACACTGGTGGATCCTTATGTGGTTTTTTTTAGAAGAACACACATGCAATAACACTGGGTGTGGTTCATGAAAAGAATAGATGTGCAATGACACTGGTGGATCCTTATGTGGTTTGTTTAGAGGAACACACATGCAATAACATTGGGTGTGGTTCATGAAAAGAACAGACATGCAATGACACTGGTGGATCCTTATGTGTGGTTCATGAAAAGAACAGACATGCAATAACACTGGTGGATCCTTATGTGGTTTGTTTAGAAGAATACATATGCAATGACACTAAGTGTGGTTCATGAAAAGAACACACATCCAATGACACTAGGATCCTTATGTGGTTTCTTTAGAGGAACAGACATGCAATGACACCGGTGGATCTACGTGTGGTTCATGAGAAGAACACACATCCGATGACACTGGTAGATCCTTATGTGGTTCATCAAAAGAACGGACATGCATGACACGGATGTGGTTCATGAAAAGAACAGACATGCAATGGCACTGGGTATTGTTCATGAAAAGAATAGACATCCAATGACTCTAGCTGTGGTTCATGAAAAGAACACACATGCAATGACACTGGGTGTGGTTCATGAAAAGAACAGACATGCAATGATACTGGTGGATCCTTATGTGTGGTTCATGAAAAGAACATACATGCAATGACAGTAGTGGATCCTTATGTGGTTTGTTTAGAGGAACAAACATGCAATGACATTGGTGGATCCATGTGTGGTTCATGAGAAGAACACACATCCAATGACACTGGTGGATCCTTATGTGGTTTG
This sequence comes from Avena insularis, assembly GCA_023614405.1. Classification (NCBI taxonomy): domain Eukaryota; kingdom Viridiplantae; phylum Streptophyta; class Magnoliopsida; order Poales; family Poaceae; genus Avena; species Avena insularis. The sequence continues at coordinate 20,549 of JAJUPC010000526.1, read as the reverse complement.
TTTAGAGGAACAGACATGCAATCACACTAGGTGGATCCATATGTGGCTTATGGAAGTAACAGACATGCAATGACTCTAGCTATGATTCATGAAAAGAACAGACATGCAATGACACTGGTGGATCCATGTGTGGTTCATGGGAAGAACAGACATGCAATGACACTCGTGGATCCTTATGTGTGGTTCATGAAAAGAACAGACATGCAATGACACTGGTGGATCCATATGTGGTTTGTCAGGAGAACACACATGCAATGACATTGGGTGTGGTTCATGAAAAGAATAGACATGCAATGACACTGGTAGATCCTTATGTGGTTCATGAAAAGAACACACATGCAATAACAATGGGTGTGGTTCATGAAAAGAACAGACATGCAATGACACTGGTGGATCCTTATGTGTGGTTCATGAAAAGAACAGACATGCAATGAAACTGGTGGATCCATATGTGGTTTGTCAGGAGAACACACATGCAATGACATTGGGTGTGGTTCATGAAAAGAATATACATGCAATGACACTGGTGGATCCATATGTGGTTTGTCAGGAGAACACACATGCCATGACATTGGGTGTGGTTCATGAAAAGAACAGACATGCAATGACACTGGTAGATCCTGATGTGGTTCATGAAAAGAACAGACATGTAATGACACTGGTGGATCCTTATGTGTGGTTCATGAAAATAACAGACATGCAATGACACTGGTGGATCCTTATGTGTGGTTCATGAAAAGAACAGACATGCAATGACACTAGTGGATCCTTATGTGGTTTGTTTAGAAGAACACACATGCAATAACACTGGGTGTGGTTCATGAAAAGAATAGATGTGCAATGACACTCGTGGATCCTTATGTGGTTTGTTTAGAGGAACACACATACAATAACATTGGGTGTGGTTCATGAAAAGAACAGACATGCAATGACACTGGTGGATCCTTATGTGTGGTTCATGAAAAGAACAGACATGCAATAACACTGGTGGATCCTTATGTGGATTGTTTAGAAGAATACATATTCAATGACACTAAGTGTGGTTCATGAAAAGAACACACATCCAATGACACTGGTGGATCCTTATGTGGTTTCTTTAGAGGAACAGACATGCAATGACACCGGTGGATCTACGTGTGATTCATGAGAAGAACACACATCCGATGACACTGGTAGATCCTTATGTGGTTCATGAAAAGAACAGACATGCAGTGACACCGGGTGTGGTTCATGAAAAACAGAATGTACATGCAATGGCACTGGGAATTCTTCATGAAAAGAATAGACATCCAAAGAATCTAGCTGTGGTTCATGAAAAGAACACACATGCAATGACACTGGGTGTGGTTCATGAAAAGAAAAGACATGCAATGATACTGGTGGATCCTTATGTGTGGTTCATGAAAAGAACATACATGCAATGACAGTAGTGGATCCTTATGTGGTTTGTTTAGAGGAACAAACATGCAATGACATTGGTGGATCCATGTGTGGTTCATGAGAAGAACACACATCCAATGACACTGGTGGATCCTTATGTGGTTTGTTTAGAGGAACAGACATGCAATCACACTAGGTGGATCCATATGTGGCTTATGGAAGTAACAGACATGCAATGACTCTAGCTATGATTCATGAAAAGAACAGACATGCAATGACACTGGTGGATCCATGTGTGGTTCATGAGAAGAACAGACATGCAATGACACTCGTGGATCCTTATGTGTGGTTCATGAAAAGAACAGACATGCAATGACACTGGTAGATCCTTATGTGGTTCATGAAAAGAACACACATGCAATGACACTAGGTGTGGTTCATGAAAAGAATGGACATGCAATGACACTAGTGGATCCTTATGTGTGGTTCATGAAAAGAACAGACATGCAATGACACTGGTGGATCCATATGTGGTTTGTCAGGAGAACACACATGCAATGACATTGGGTGTGGTTCATGAAAAGAACAGACATGCAATGACACTGGTAGATCCTTATGTGGTTCATGAAAAGAACACACATGCAATGACACTAGGTGTGGTTTATGAAAAGAACAGACATGCAATGACACTAGTGGATCCTTATGTGTGGTTCATGAAAAGAACAGACATGCAATGACACTGGTGGATCCATATGTGGTTTGTCAGGAGAACACACATGCAATGACATTGGGCGGTGTGGTTCATGAAAAGAACAGACATGCAATGACACTGGTAGATCCTTATGTGGTTCATGAAAAGAACAGCCATGCAATGACATTGGGTGTGGTTAATGGGAAGAATAGACATGCAATGACACTGGTGGATCCTTATGTGTGGTTAATGAAAAGAACAGACATGCAATGACACTGGTGGATCCATATGTGCTTTTTCAGGAGAACACACGTGCAATGACATTAGGTGTGGTTCATGAAAAGAACAGACATGCAATGACACTGGTAGATCCTTATGTGGTTCATGAAAAGAACAGACATGCAATGACACTGGGTGTGGTTCATGAAAAGAACAAGCATGCAATGACACTGGTGGATCCTTATGTGTGGTTCATGAAAAGAACAGACATGCAATGACACTAGTAGATCCTTATGTGGTTCATGAAAAGCACACACAAGCAATGGCACTGGGTGTGGTTCATGAAAAGAACAGACATGCAATGACACTGGTGGATCCTTATGTGTGTATCATGAAAAGAACAGACATGCAATGACACTGGTGGATCCATATGTGGTTTGTCAGGAGAACACACATGCAATGACATTGGGTGTGGTTCATGAAAAAGAACAGACATGCAATGACACTGGTAGATACTTATGTGGTTCATGAAAAGAACACACATGCAATGACACTGGGTGTGGTTCATGAAAAGAACAGACATGCAATGAGACTAGTGGATCCTTATGTGTGGTTCATGAAAAGAACAGACATGCAATGACACTGGTAGATCCATATGTGGTTTGTCAGGAGAACACACATGCCATGACATTGGGTGTGGTTCATGAAAAGAACAGACATGCAATGACACTGCTAGATCCTTATGTGGTTCATGAAAAGAACACACATGCAATGACACTAGGTGTGGTTCATGAAAAGAATAGACATGCAATGACACTAGTGGATCCTTATGTGTGGTTCATGAAATGAACAGACATGCAATGACACTGGTGGATCCATATGTGGTTTGTCAGGAGAACACACATGCAATGACATTGGGTGTGGTTCATGAAAAGAATAGACATGCAATGACACTGGTAGATCCTGATGTGGTTCATGAAAAGAACACACATGCAATGACACTGGGTGTGGTTCATGAAAAGAACAGACATGCAATGACACTAGTGGATCCTTATGTGTGGTTCATGAAAAGAACAGACATGCAATGACACTGGTGGATCCATATGTGGTTTGTCAGGAGAACACACAATGACATTAGGTGTGGTTCATGAAAAGAACAGACAGGCAATGACACTGGTAGATCCTTATGTGGTTCATGAAAAGAACAGACATGCAATGACACTAGGTGTGGTTCATGAAAGGAACAGACATGCAATGACACTGGTGGATCCTTATGTGTGGTTCATGAAAAGAATAGACATGCAATGACACTGGTGGATCCATATGTGGTTTGTCAGGAGAACACACATGCAATGACATTGGGCGGTGTGGTTCATGAAAAGAACAGACATGCAATGACACTGGTAGATCCTTATGTGGTTCATGAAAAGAACACACAAGCAATGACACTGGGTGTGGTTCATGAAAAGAACAGACATGCAATGACACTGGTGGATCCTTATGTGTGTATCATGAAAAGAACAGACATGCAATGACACTGGTGGATCCATATGTGGTTTGTCAGGAGAACACACATGCAATGACATTGGGTGTGGTTCATGAAAAGAACAGACATGCAATGACACTGGTAGATACTTATGTGGTTCATGAAAAGAACACACATGCAATGACACTGGGTGTCGGTCATGAAAAGAACAGACATGCAATGACACTGGTGGATGCTTATGTGTGGTTCATGAAAAGAATAGACATGCAATGACACTGGTGGATCCATATGTGGTTTGTCAGGAGAATACACATGCAATGACATTGGGCGGTGTGGTTCATGAAAAGAACAGACATGCAATGACACTGGGTGTGGTTCATGAAAAGAACACACATCCAATGACACTAGTGGATCCTTATGTGGTTTGTTTAGAGGAACAGACCTGCAATGGCACTGGTGGATCCACGTGTGGTTCATGAGAAGAACACACATCCAATGACACTGGTAGATCCTTATGTGGTTCTTGAAAAGAACAGACATGCAGTGACACCGGGTGTGGTTCATGAAAAGAACAGACATGCAATGACACTGGGTGTTGTTCATGAAAAGAATAGACACCCAATGACTCTAGTTGTGGTTCATGAAAAGAACACACATGCAATGACACTAGGTGTGGTTAATTAATAGAACAGACATGCAATGACACTTGTGGATCCTTATGTGTGGTTCATGAAAAGAACATATATGCAATGACACTGGTGGATCCTTATGTGGTTTGTTTATAGGATAAAACATGCAATGACACTGGTGGATCCATGTGTGGTTCATGACAAGAACACACATCCAATGACACTGGTGGATCCTTATGTGGTTTGTTTAGAGGAACAGACATGCAATCACACTAGGTGGATCCATATGTGGTTTATGGAAGTAACAGACATGCAATGACTCTAGCTATGATTCATGAAAAGAACAGACATTCAATGACAATGGTGGATCCATGTGTGGTTCATGGGAAGAACAGACATGCAATGACACTCGTGGATCCTTATGTGTGGTTCATGAAAAGAACAGACATGCAATGACACTGGTGGATCCATATGTGGTTTGTCAGGAGAACACAGATGCAATGACATTGGGTGTGGTTCATGAAAAGAATAGACATGCAATGACACTGGTAGATCCTTATGTGGTTCATGAAAAGAACACACATGCAATAACAATGGGTATGGTTCATGAAAAGAACAGACATGCAATGACACTGGTGGATCCTTATGTGTGGTTCATGAAAAGAACAGACATGCAATGAAACTGGTGGATCCATATGTGGTTTGTCAGGAGAACACACATGCAATGACATTGGGTGTGGTTCATGAAAAGAACAGACATGCAATGACACTGGTGGATCCATGTGTGGTTTGTAAGGAGAACACACATGCAATGACGTTGGGTGTGGTTCATGAAAAGAACAGACATGCAATGACACTAGTAGATCCTTATGTGGTTCATGAAAAGAACACACATGCAATGCCACCGGGTGTGGTTCATGAAAAGAACAGACATGCAATGACACTGGTGGATCCTTATGTGTGGTTCATGAAAAGAACAGACATGCAATGACACTGGTGGATCCATATGTGGTTTGTCAGGAGAACACACATGCAATGACATTGGGTGTGGTTCATGAAAAGAACAAACATGCAATGACACTGGTAGATCCTTATGTGGTTCATGAAAAGAACACACATGCAATGACACTGGGTGTGGTTCATGAAAAGAACAGACATGCAATGACACTAGTGGATACTTATGTGTGGTTCATGAAAAGAACAGACATGCAATGACACTGGTGGATCCATATGTGGTTTGTCAGGAGAACACACATGCAATGACATTGGGCGGTGTGGTTCATGAAAAGAACAGACATGCAATGACACTGGTAGATCCTTGTGTGGTTCATGAAAAGAAGACACATGTAATGACACTGGGTGTGGTTCATGAAAAGAATAGACATGCAATGACATTGGTGGATCCTTATGTGTGTGGTTCATGAAAAGAACAGACATGCAATGACACTGGTGTATCCATATGTGGTTTGTCAGGAGAACACACATGCAATGACATTGGGTGTGGTTCATGAAAAGAACATACATGCAATGACACTGGTAGTTCCTTATGTGGTTCATGAAAAGAACACACATGCAATAACACTGGGTGTGGTTCATGAAAAGAACAGACATGCAATGACAGTGGTGGATCCTTATGTGTGTTTCATGAAAAGAACAGACATGCAATGAAACTGGTGGATCCATATGTGGTTTGTCACGAGAACACACATGCAATGACATTGGGTGTGGTTCATTAAAAGAACAGACATGCAATGACACTGGTAGATCCTTATGTGGTTCATGAAAAGAACACACATGGAATGACACTGGGTGTGGTTCATGAAAAGAACAGACATGGAATGACACTAGTGGATCCTTATGTGTGGTTCATGAAAATAACAGACATGCAATGACACTGGTGGATCCATATGTGGTTTGTCAGGAGAACACACATGCAATGACATTGGGTGTGGTTCATGAAAAGAACAGACATGCAATGACACTGGTAGATACTTATGTGGTTCATGAAAAGAACACACATGCAATGACACTGGGTGTCGTTCATGAAAAGAACAGACATGCAATGACACTGGTGGATGCTTATGTGTGGTTCATGAAAAGAATAGACATGCAATGACACTGGTGGATCCATATGTGGTTTGTCAGGAGAATATACATGCAATGACATTGGGCGGTGTGGTTCATGAAAAGAACAGACATGCAATGACACTGGTAGATACTTATGTGGTTCATGAAAAGAACAGACATGCAATGACATTGGGTGTGGTTCATGAAAAAACAGACATGCAATGACATTGGTGGATCCTTATGTGTGGTTCATGAAAAGAACAGACATGCAATGACACTAGTGGATCCTTATGTGGTTTGTTTAGAAGAACACACATGCAATGACACTGGGTGTGGTTCATGAAAAGAACACACATCCAATGACACTAGTGGATCCTTATGTGGTTTGTTTAGAGGAACAGACCTGCAATGGCACTGGTGGATCCACGTGTGGTTCATGAGAAGAACACACATCCAATGACACTGGTAGATCCTTATGTGGTTCTTGAAAAGAACAGACATGCAGTGACACCGGGTGTGGTTCATGAAAAGAACAGACATGCAATGACACTGGGTGTTGTTCATGAAAAGAATAGACATTCAATGACTCTAGTTGTGGTTCATGAAAAGAACACACATGCAATGACACTAGGTGTGGTTCATTAATAAAACAGACATGGAATGACACTTGTGGATCCTTATGTGTGGTTCATGAAAATAACATACATGCAATGACACTGGTGGATCCTTATGTGGTTTGTTTAGAGGATAAAACATGCAATGACACTGGTGGATCCATGTGTGGTTCATGAGAAGAACACACATCCAATGACACTGGTGGATCCTTATGTGGTTTGTTTAGAGGAACAGACATGCAATCACACTAGGTGGATCCATATGTGGTTTATGGAAGTAACAGACATCCAATGACTCTAGCTGTGATTCATGAAAAGAACAGACATTCAATGACAATGGTGGATCCATGTGTGGTTCATGGGAAGAACAGACATGCAATGACACTGGTGGATCCTTATGTGTGGTTCATGAAAAGAACAGACATGCAATGACACTGGTGGATCCAAATGTGGTTTGTCAGGAGAACACACATGCAATGACATTGGATGTGGTTCATGAAAAGAATAGACATGCAATGACACTGGTAGATCCTTATGTGGTTCATGAAAAGAACACACATGCAATAACAATGGGTGTGGTTCATGAAAAGAACAGACATGGAATGACACTGGTGGATCCTTATGTGTGGTTCATGAAAAGAACATACATGCAATGAAACTGGTGGATCCATATGTGGTTTGTCAGGAGAACACACATGCAATGACATTGGGTGTGGTTCATGAAAAGAACCGACATGCAATGACACTGGTGGATCCATGTGTGGTTTGTCAGGAGAACACACATGCAATGACGTTGGGTGTGGTTCATGAAAAGAACAGACATGCAATGACACTGGTAGATCCTTATGTGGTTCATGAAAAGAACACACATGCAATGCCACTGGGTGTGGTTCATGAAAAGAACAGACATGCAATGACACTGGTGGATCCTTATGTGTGGTTCATGAAAAGAACAGACATGCAATGACACTGGTGGATCCATATGTGGTTTGTCAGGAGAACACACATGCAATGACATTGGGTGTGGTTCATGAAAAGAACAAACATGCAATGACACTGGTAGATCCTTATGTGGTTCATGAAAAGAACACACATGCAATGACACTGGGTGTGGTTCATGAAAAGAACAGACATGCAATGACACTAGTGGATACTTATGTGTGGTTCATGAAAAGAACAGACATGCAATGACACTGGTGGATCCATATGTGGTTTGTCAGGAGAACACACATGCAATGACATTGGGCGGTGTGGATCATGAAAAGAACAGACATGCAATGACACTGGGAGATCCTTGTGTGGTTCATGAAAAGAAGACACATGTAATGACACTGGGTGTAGTTTATGAAAAGAACAGACATGCAATGACACTGGCGGATCCTTATGTGTGTGGTTCATGAAAAGAACAGACATGCAATGACACTGGTGGATCCATATGTGGTTTGTCAGGAGAACACACATGCAATGACATTGGGTGTGGTTCATGAAAAGAACATACATGCAATGACACTGGTAGTTCCTTATGTGGTTCATGAAAAGAACACACATGCAATAACATTGGGTGTGGTTCATGAAAAGAACAGACATGCAATGACAGTGGTGGATCCTTATGTGTGGTTCATGAAAAGAACAGACATGCAATGAAACTGGTGGATCCATATGTGGTTTGTCACGAGAACACACATGCAATGACATTGGGTGTGGTTCATGAAAAGAACAGACATGCAATGACACTGGTAGATCCTTATGTGGTTCATGAAAAGAACACACATGCAATGACACTGGGTGTGGTTCATGAAAAGAACAGACATGCAATGAAACTAGTGGATCCTTATGTGTGGTTCATGAAAATAACAGACATGCAATGACACTGGTGGATCCATATGTGGTTTGTCAGGAGAACACACATGCAATGACATTGGGTGTGGTTCATGAAAAGAACAGACATGCAATGACACTGGTAGATCCTTGTGTGGTTCATGAAAAGAACACACATGTAATGACACTGGGTGTGGTTCATGAAAAGAACAGACATGCAATGAAACTAGTGGATCCTTATGTGTGTGGTTCATGAAGAGAACAGACATGCAATGACACTGGTGGATCCATATGTGGTTTGTCAGGAGAACACACATGCAATGACATTGGGTGTGGTTCATGAAAAGAACATACATGCAATGACACTGGTAGATACTTATGTGGTTCATGAAAAGAACAGACATGCAATGACATTGGGTGTGGTTCATGAAAAAACAGACATGCAATGACATTGGTGGATCCTTATGTGTGGTTCATGAAAAGAACAGACATGCAATGACACTAGTGGATCCTTATGTGGTTTGTTTAGAAGAACACACATGCAATGACACTGGGTGTGGTTCATGAAAAGAACACACATCCAATGACACTAGTGGATCCTTATGTGGTTTGTTTAGAGAACACACATGCAATGACATGGTGGATCCACGTGTGGTTCATGAGAAGAACACACATCCAATGACACTGGTAGATCCTTATGTGGTTCTTGAAAAGAACAGACATGCAGTGACAACGGGTGTGGTTCATGAAAAGAACAGACATGCAATGACACTGGGTGCTGTTCATGAAAAGAATAGACATCCAATGACTCTAGTTGTGGTTCATGAAAAGAACACACATGCAATGACACTAGGTGTGGTTCATTAAAAGAACAGACATGCAATGACACTGGCGGATCCTTATGTGTGTGGTTCATGAAAAGAACAGACATGCAATGACACTGGTGGATCCATATGTGGTTTGTCAGGAGAACACACATGCAATGACATTGGGTGTGGTTCATGAAAAGAACATACATGCAATGACACTGGTAGTTCCTTATGTGGTTCATGAAAAGAACACACATGCAATAACATTGGGTGTGGTTCATGAAAAGAACAGACATGCAATGACAGTGGTGGATCCTTATGTGTGGTTCATGAAAAGAACAGACATGCAATGAAACTGGTGGATCCATATGTGGTTTGTCACGAGAACACACATGCAATGACATTGGGTGTGGTTCATGAAAAGAACAGACATGCAATGACACTGGTAGATCCTTATGTGGTTCATGAAAAGAACACACATGCAATGACACTGGGTGTGGTTCATGAAAAGAACAGACATGCAATGACACTAGTGGATCCTTATGTGTGGTTCATGAAAATATGGACATGCAATGACACTGGTGGATCCATATGTGGTTTGTCAGGAGAACACACATGCAATGACATTGGGTGTGGTTCATGAAAAGAACAGACATGCAATGACACTGGTAGATCCTTGTGTGGTTCATGAAAAGAACACACATGTAATGACACTGGGTGTGGTTCATGAAAAGAACAGACATGCAATGAAACAAGTGGATCCTTATGTGTGTGGTTCATGAAGAGAACAGACATGCAATGACACTGGTGGATCCATATGTGGTTTGTCAGGAGAACACACATGCAATGACATTGGGTGTGGTTCATGAAAAGAACAGACATGCAATGACACTGGTAGATACTTATGTGGTTCATGAAAAGAACAGACATGCAATGACATTGGGTGTGGTTCATGAAAAAACAGACATGCAATGACATTGGTGGATCCTTATGTGTGGTTCATGAAAAGAACAGACATGCAATGACACTAGTGGATCCTTATGTGGTTTGTTTAGAAGAACACACATGCAATGACACTGGGTGTGGTTCATGAAAAGAACACACATCCAATGACACTAGTGGATCCTTATGTGGTTTGTTTAGAGGAACAGACCTGCAATGGCACTGGTGGATCCACGTGTGGTTCATGAGAAGAACACACATCCAATGACACTGGTAGATCCTTATGTGGTTCTTGAAAAGAACAGACATGCAGTGACAACGGGTGTGGTTCATGAAAAGAACAGACATGCAATGACACTGGGTGTTGTTCATGAAAAGAATAGACATCCAATGACTCTAGTTGTGGTTCATGAAAAGAACACACATGCAATGACACTAGGTGTGGTTCATTAAAAGAACAGACATGCAATGACACTTGTGGATCCTTATGTGTGGTTCATGAAAAGAACATACATGCAATGACACTGGTGGATCCTTATGTGGTTTGTTTAGAGGATAAAACATGCAATGACACTGGTGGATCCATGTGTGGTTCATGACAAGAACACACATCCAATGACACTGGTGGATCCTTATGTGGTTTGTTTAGAGGAACAGACATGCAATCACACTAGGTGGATCCATATGTGGTTTATGGAAGTAACAGACATGCAATGACTCTAGCTGTGATTCATGAAAAGAACAGACATTCAATGACAATGGTGGATCCATGTGTGGTTCATGGGAAGAACAGACATGCAATGACACTGGTGGATCCTTATGTATGGTTCATGAAAAGAACAGACATGCAATGACACTAGTGGATCCATATGTGGTTTGTCAGGAGAACACACATGCAATGACATTGGGTGTGGTTCATGAAAAGAATAGACATGCAATGACACTGGTAGATCCTTATGTGGTTCATGAAAAGAACACACATGCAATAACAATGGGTGTGGTTCATGAAAAGAACAGACATGCAATGACACTGGTGGATCCTTATGTGTGGTTCATGAAAAGAACAGACATGCAATGAAACTGGTGGATCCATATGTGGTTTGTCAGGAGAACACACATGCAATGACATTGGGTGTGGTTCATGAAAAGAACAGACAGGCAATGACACTGGTGGATCCATATGTGGTTTGTCAGGAGAACACACATGCAATGACGTTGGGTGTGGTTCATGAAAAGAACAGACATGCAATGACACTGGTAGATCCTTATGTGATTCATGAAAAGAACACACATGCAATGCCACTGGGTGTTGTTCATGAAAAGAACAGACATGCAATGACACTGGTGGATCCTTATGTGTGGTTCATGAAAAGAACAGACATGCAATGACACTGGTGGATCCATATGTGGTTTGTCAGGAGAACACACATGCCATGACATTGGGTGTGGTTCATGAAAAGAACAGACATGCAATGACACTGGTGGATCCATATGTGGTTTGTCAGGAGAACACACATGCCATGACATTGGGTGTGGTTCATGAAAAGAACAGACATGCAATGACACTGCTAGATCCTTATGTGGTTCATTAAAAAGAATACACATGCAATGACACTGGGTGTGGTTCATGAAAAGATAATACATGCAATGACACTGGTGGATCCTTATGTGTGGTTCATGAAAAGAATAGACATGCAATGACATTGGTGGATCCATATGTGGTTTGTCAGGAGAACACACATGAAATGACATTGGGTGTGGTTCATGAAAAGAACAGACATGCAATGACACTGGTAGATCCTGATGTGGTTCATGAAAAGAACAGACATGCAATGACATTGGGTGTGGTTCATGAAAAGAACAGACATGCAATGACACTGGTGGATCCTTATGTGTGGTTCATGAAAAGAACAGACATGCAATGACACTGGTGGATCCTTATGTGTGGTTCATGAAAAGAACAGACATGCAATGACACTGGTGGATCCTTATGTGGTTTGTTTAGAAGAACACACATGCAATAACACTGGGTGTGGTTCATGAAAAGAATAGATGTGCAATGACACTGGTGGATCCTTATGTGGTTTGTTTAGAGGAACACACATGCAATAACATTGGGTGTGGTTCATGAAAAGAACAGACATGCAATGACACTGGTGGATCCTTATGTGTGGTTCATGAAAAGAACAGACATGCAATAACACTGGTGGATCCTTATGTGGTTTGTTTAGAAGAATACATATGCAATGACACTAAGTGTGGTTCATGAAAAGAACACACATCCAATGACACTGGTGGATCCTTATGTGGTTTCTTTAGAGGAACAGACATGCAATGACACCGGTGGATCTACGTGTGATTCATGAGAAGAACACACATCCGATGACACTGGTAGATCCTTATGTGGTTCATGAAAAGAACGGACATGCAGTGACACTGGGTGTGGTTCATGAAAAGAACAGACATGCAATGGCACTGGGTATTGTTCATGAAAAGAATAGACATCCAATGACTCTAGCTGTGGTTCATGAAAAGAACACACATGCAATGACACTGGGTGTGGTTCATGAAAAGAACAGACATGCAATGATACTGGTGGATCCTTATGTGTGGTTCATGAAAAGAACATACATGCAATGACAGTAGTGGATCCTTATGTGGTTTGTTTAGAGGAACAAACATGCAATGACATTGGTGGATCCATGTGTGGTTCATGAGAAGAACACACATCCAATGACACTGGTGGATCCTTATGTGGTTTGTTTAGAGGAACAGACATGCAATCACACTAGGTGGATCCATATGTGGCTTATGGAAGTAACAGACATGCAATGACTCTAGCTATGATTCATGAAAAGAATAGACATGCAATGACACTGGTGGATCCATGTGTGGTTCATGGGAAGAACAGACATGCAATGACACTCGTGGATTTTTATGTGTGGTTCATGAAAAGAACAGACATGCAATGACACTGGTGGATCCATATCTGGTTTTTCAGGAGAACACACATGCAATGACATTGGGTGTGGTTCATGAAAAGAATAGACATGCAATGACACTGGTAGATCCTTATGTGGTTCATGAAAAGAACACACATGCAATAACAATGGGTGTGGTTCATGAAAAGAACAGACATGCAATGACACTGGTGGATCCTTATGTGTGGTTCATGAAAAGAACAGACATGCAATGAAACTGGTGGATCCATATGTGGTTTGTCAGGAGAACACACATGCAATGACATTGGGTGTGGTTCATGAAAAGAATATACATGCAATGACACTGGTGGATCCATATGTGGTTTGTCAGGAGAACACACATGCAATGACGTTGGGTGTGGTTCATGAAAAGAACAGACATGCAATGACACTGGTAGATCCTTATGTGATTCATGAAAAGAACACACATGCAATGCCACTGGGTGTAGTTCATGAAAAGAACAGACATGCAATGACACTGGTGGATCCTTATGTGTGGTTCATGAAAAGAACAGACATGCAATGACACTGGTGGATCCATATGTGGTTTGTCAGGAGAACACACATGCCATGACATTGGGTGTGGTTCATGAAAAGAACAGACATGCAATGACACTGGTGGATCCATATGTGGTTTGTCAGGAGAACACACATGCCATGACATTGGGTGTGGTTCATGAAAAGAACAGACATGCAATGACACTGCTAGATCCTTATGTGGTTCATTAAAAAGAATACACATGCAATGACACTGGGTGTGGTTCATGAAAAGATAATACATGCAATGACACTGGTGGATCCTTATGTGTGGTTCATGAAAAGAATAGACATGCAATGACATTGGTGGATCCATATGTGGTTTGTCAGGAGAACACACATGAAATGACATTGGGTGTGGTTCATGAAAAGAACAGACATGCAATGACACTGGTAGATCCTGATGTGGTTCATGAAAAGAACAGACATGCAATGACATTGGGTGTGGTTCATGAAAAGAACAGACATGCAATGACACTGGTGGATCCTTATGTGTGGTTCATGAAAAGAACAGACATGCAATAACACTGGTGGATCCTTATGTGGATTGTTTAGAGGAACAGACATGCAATGACACCGGTGGATCTACGTGTGATTCATGAGAAGAACACACATCTGATGACACTGGTAGATCCTTATGTGGTTCATGAAAAGAACAGACATGCAGTGACACTGGGTGTGGTTCATGAAAAGAACAGACATGCAATGGCATTCGGTATTGTTCATGAAAAGAATAGACATCCAATGACTCTAGCTGTGGTTCATGAAAAGAACACACATGCAATGACACTTGGTGTGGTTCATGAAGAGAACAGACATGCAATGATACTGGTGGATCCTTATGTGTGGTTCATGAAAAGAACATACATGCAATGACAGTAGTGGATCCTTATGTGGTTTGTTTAGAGGAACAAACATGCAATGACATTGGTGGATCCATGTGTGGTTCATGAGAAGAACACACATCCAATGACACTGGTGGATCCTTATGTGGTTTGTTTAGAGGAACAGACATGCAATCACACTAGGTGGATCCATATGTGGCTTATGGAAGTAACAGACATGCAATGACTCTATCTATGATTCATGAAAAGAACAGACATGCAATGACACTGGTGGATCCATGTGTGGTTCATGAGAAGAACAGACATGCAATGACACTCGTGGATCCTTATGTGTGGTTCATGAAAAGAACAGACATGCAATGACACTGGTAGATCCTTATGTGGTTCATGAAAAGAACACACATGCAATGACACTAGGTGTGGTTCATGAAAAGAATGGACATGCAATGACACTAGTGGATCCTTATGTGTGGTTCATGAAAAGAACACACATGCAATGACACTGGTGGATCCATATGTGGTTTGTCAGGAGAACACACATGCAATGACATTGGGTGTGGTTCATGAAAAGAACAGACATGCAATGACACTGGTAGATCCTTATGTGGTTCATGAAAAGAACAGACATGCAATGACATTGGGTGTGGTTAATGGGAAGAACAGACATGCAATGACACTGGTGGATCCTTATGTGTGGTTCATGAAAAGAACAGACATGCAATGACACTAGTGGATCCATATGTGGTTTGTCAGGAGAACACACATGTAATGACATTAGGTGTGGTTCATGAAAAGAACAGACATGCAATGACACTGGTAGATCCTTATGTGGTTCATGAAAAGAACATACATGCAATGACACTGGGTGTGGTTCATGAAAAGAACAAGCATGCAATGACACTAGTGGATCCTTATGTGTGGTTCATGAAAAGAACAGACATGCAATGACACTAGTAGATCCTTATGTGGTTCATGAAAAGCACACACAAGCAATGGCACTGTGTGGTTCATGAAAAGAACAGACATGCAATGACACTGGTGGATCCTTATGTGTGTATCATGAAAAGAACAGACATGCAATGACACTGGTGGATCCATATGTGGTTTGTCAGGAGAACACACATGCAATGACATTGGGTGTGGTTCATGAAAAGAACAGACATGCAATGACACTGGTAGATACTTATGTGGTTCATGAAAAGAACACACATGCAATGACACTGGGTGTGGTTCATGAAAAGAACAGACATGCAATGAGACTAGTGGATCCTTATGTGTGGTTCATGAAAAGAACAGACATGCAATGACACTGGTAGATCCATATGTGGTTTGTCAGGAGAACACACATGCCATGACATTGGGTGTGGTTCATGAAAAGAACAGACATGCAATGACACTGCTAGATCCTTATGTGGTTCATGAAAAGAACACACATGCAATGACACTAGGTGTGGTTCATGAAAAGAATAGACATGCAATGACACTAGTGGATCCTTATGTGTGGTTCATGAAATGAACAGACATGCAATGACACTGGTGGATCCATATGTGGTTTGTCAGGAGAACACACATGCAATGACATTGGGTGTGGTTCATGAAAAGAATAGACATGCAATGACACTGGTAGATCCTGATGTGGTTCATGAAAAGAACACACATGCAATGACACTGGGTGTGGTTCATGAAAAGAACAGACATGCAATGACACTAGTGGATCCTTATCTGTGGTTCATGAAAAGAACAGACATGCAATGACACTGGTGGATCCATATGTGGTTTGTCAGGAGAACACACAATGACATTAGGTGTGGTTCATGAAAAGAACAGACAGGCAATGACACTGGTAGATCCTTATGTGGTTCATGAAAAGAACAGACATGCAATGACACTAGGTGTGGTTCATGAAAAGAACAGACATGCAATGACACTGGTGGATCCTTATGTGTGGTTCATGAAAAGAATAGACATGCAATGACACTGGTGGATCCATATGTGGTTTGTCAGGAGAACACACATGCAATGACCTAGGGTGTGGTTCATGAAAAAACAGACATGCAATGACACGGTAGATCCTTATGTGGTTCATGAAAAGAACACACAAGCAATGACACTGGGTGTGGTTCATGAAAGAATGACATGCAATGACACTGGTGGATCCTTATGTGTGTATCATGAAAAGAACAGACATGCAATGACACTGGTGGATCCATATGTGGTTTGTCAGGAGAACACACATGCAATGACATTGGGTGTGGTTCATGAAAAGAACAGACATGCAATGACCTTTGGTAGATACTTATGTGGTTCATGAAATGAACACACATGCAATGACACTGGGTGTGGTCATGAAAAGAATGACATGCAATGACACCGGTGGATCCTTATGTGTGGTTCAAGAAAAGAATAGACATGCAATGACACTGGTGGATCCATATGTGGTTTGTCAAGAGAATACACATGCAATGACATTGGCGGTGTGGTTCATGAAAAGAACAGACATGCAATGACACTGGGTGTGGTTCATGAAAAGAACACATCCAATGACTCTGGTGGATCCTTATGTGGTTTGTTTAGAGGAACAGACATGCAATGACACCGGAGGATCCACGTGTGGTTCATGAGAAGAACACACATCCAATGACACTGGTAGATCCTTATGTGGTTCTTGAAAAGAACAGACATGCAATGACACAGGGTGTGGTTCATGAAAAGAACAGACATGCAATAACACTGGTGTTGTTCATGAAAGAATAGACACCAATGACTCTAGCTGTGGTTCATGAAAAGAACACACATGCAATGACACTGGGTGTGGTTAAGGAAAAGAATAGACATGCAATGACACTGGTGGATCCTTATGTGTGGTTCATGAAAAGAACATACATGCAATGACACTGGTGGATCCTTATGTGGTTTGTTTGGAGGAACAAACATGCAATGACATTGGTGGATCCATCAGTGGTTCATGAGAAGAACACACATCCGATGACACTGGTGGATGCTTATGTGGTTTGTTTAGAGGAACAGACATGCAATCACACTAGGTGGATCTATATGTGGTTTATGGAAGTAACACACATGCAATGACTCTAGCTATGATTCATGAAAAGAACAGACTTTCAATGACAATGGTGGATCCATGTGTGGTTCATGGGAAGAACAGACATCCAATGACACTGGTGGATCCTTATGTGTGGTTCATGAAAAGAACAGACATGCAATGACACTGGTGGATCCATATGTGGTTTGTCAAGAGAACACACATGCAATGACATTGTGTGTGGTTCATGAAAAGAATATACATGCAATGACACTGGTAGATCCTTATGCGGTTCATGAAAAGAACACACATGCAATAACAATGGGTGTGGTTCATGAAACGAACAGACATGCAATGACACTGGTGGATCCTTATGTGTGGTTCATGAAAAGAACAGACATGCAATGAAACTGGTGGATCCATATGTGGTTTGTCAGGAGAACACACATGCAATGACATTGGGTGTAGTTCATGAAAAGAACCGACATGCAATGACACTGGTGGATCCATGTGTGGTTTGTCAGGAGAACACACATGCAATGACGTTGGGTGTGGTTCATGAAAAGAACAGACATGCAATGACACTAGTAGATCCTTATGTGGTTCATGAAAAGAACACACATGCAATGCCACCGGGTGTGGTTCATGAAAAGAACAGACATGCAATGACACTGGTGGATCCTTATGTGTGGTTCATGAAAAGAACAGACATGCAATGACACTGGTGGATCCATATGTGGTTTGTCAGGAGAACAAACATGCAATGACATTGGGTGTGGTTCATGAAAAGAACAAACATGCAATGACACTGGTAGATCCTTATGTGGTTCATGAAAAGAACACACATGCAATGACACTGGGTGTGGTTCATGAAAAGAACAGACATGCAATGACACTAGTGGATACTTATGTGTGGTTCATGAAAAGAACAGACATGCAATGACACTGGTGGATCCATATGTGGTTTGTCAGGAGAACACACATGCAATGACATTGGGTGTGGTTCATGAAAAGAACAGACATGCAATGACACTGGTAGATCCTTGTGGTTCATGAAAAGAAGACACATGTAATGACACTGGGTGTGGTTCATGAAAAGAATAGACATGCAATGACATTGGTGGATCCTTATGTGTGGTTCATGAAAAGAACAGACATGCAATGACACTGGTGTATCCATATGTGGTTTGTCAGGAGAACACACATGCAATGACATTGGGTGTGGTTCATGAAAAGAACATACATGCAATGACACTGGTAGTTCCTTATGTGGTTCATGAAAAGAACACACATGCAATAACACTAGGTGTGGTTCATGAAAAGAACAGACATGCAATGACAGTGGTGGATCCTTATGTGTGGTTCATGAAAAGAACAGACATGCAATGAAACTGGTGGATCCATATGTGGTTTGTCATGAGAACACACATGCAATGAAATTGGGTGTGGTTCATTAAAAGAACAGACATGCAATGACACTGGTAGATCCTTATGTGGTTCATGAAAAGAACACACATGGAATGACACTGGGTGTGGTTCATGAAAAGAACAGACATGCAATGACACTAGTGGATCCTTATGTGTGGTTCATGAAAATAACAGACATGCAATGACACTGGTGGATCCATATGTGGTTTGTCAGGAGAACACACATGCAATGACATTGGGTGTGGTTCATGAAAAGAACAGACATGCAATGACACTGGTAGATACTTATGTGGTTCATGAAAAGAACACACATGCCATGACACTGGGTCTCGTTCATGAAAAGAACAGACATGCAATGAAACTGGTGGATGCTTATGTGTGGTTCATGAAAAGAATAGACATGCAATGACACTGGTGGATCCATATGTGGTTTGTTAGGAGAATATACATGCAATGACATTGGGCGGTGTGGTTCATGAAAAGAACAGACATGCAATGACACTGGTAGATACTTATGTGGTTCATGAAAAGAACAGACATGCAATGACATTGGGTGTGGTTCATGAAAAAACAGACATGCAATGACATTGGTGGATCCTTATGTGTGGTTCATGAAAAGAACAGACATGCAATGACACTAGTGGATCCTTATGTGGTTTCTTTAGAAGAACACACATGCAATGACACTGGGTGTGGTTCATGAAAAGAACACACATTAAATGACACTAGTGGATCCTTATGTGGTTTGTTTAGAGGAACAGACCTGCAATGGCACTGGTGGATCCACGTGTGGTTCATGAGAAGAACACACATCCAATGACACTGGTAGATCCTTATGTGGTTCTTGAAAAGAACAGACATGCAGTGACACCGGGTGTGGTTCATGAAAAGAACAGACATGCAATGACACTGGGTGTTGTTCATGAAAAGAATAGACATTCAATGACTCTAGTTGTGGTTCATGAAAAGAACACACATGCAATGACACTAGGTGTGGTTCATTAATAAAACAGACATGGAATGACACTTGTGGATCCTTATGTGTGGTTCATGAAAATAACAT